>JAQJVL010000294.1:716306-1152657 GCA_035578905.1 Stictocephala bisonia
TAGAATATTGGTGTTTTCAAATCCTGATTTCGGCATGCTAAGATTATGTATCTTAAATTTACTCTTATCTAAATTTTAAATGCGCTTATCTAGTCTGTGGACAAAATGAGGCGCTCAACGTTCAAGAGTAAATTGCAGTTTTACTTTGCAAACAAACACAGGCAGTTAGTTATATTGGAGTGCTCATAATCAATCCTGGAGAGGACATTTTTGCTATAATAAACTCTTCTCATTTCATTGTACATAAAAACTCGGATGGTCACTAAGTGAAACATTCAGCTTTTCCCTTATAAATTACACGTGCATAGAAACTACAACTATTTATATATTCACAGTAGAACTTTTTACCAAAATAAGCTCCACTTACGATGTTGTTCGGTTGTAAAATAAATTTCCGAAATTCTCAAAGGCATAGACTTGTGTAAATGTTTTTAGAAACAGATAAAGATTAATTTTTCTAGAAAGAGAGTACTACTCAGTTATTGATAAATTAGAAGTTGTTAAAGGTGATAAGTAGACTATGAAATGATGAACGTAGTATCAGCTTATATTATTCATTGTATTTAATTTATATGTTAAAAAAAGTTTATTAATGACAAAGTTTTAAAATCAATTAACTTAATTTGAAGAAGCAAACGTATATTTATTATTATCCGCCTTGGAACATATGACGCTAAAGGAAGTAAACAGTATATGGTAAAACGATGAGTGTTGTCCTTACACAAGGTATGGTCGACGCTCAATATGTTGGAACCTGGGGCGGCAACGCCCGCGACACCAGATAGCATCTCCCCTATCTATGCCTGTACCTCTCTCTCATCTGCATTGGAAATCAATCGCCCGCCCATTGGTGAAATTTTGATCCTAGTGATAAGCCGGTCGGGGCGGGCCAATATGGTTCAGTGCCTCCCCGAAATTGAGGAATGTATTCTATCATGTGACGGACCGGGTACGTTCGCTCCGAGGGCCCTCATGAGGGCACATCCTGGAGGGTGGGGTTTTGGTATGGGATCTGAGTGTAATTGTGTCGTTAGAGTAACGACCGTAATACTATCACTATCATTCAACGGTAATTGGAAGTTGTAGAAGGTGAAATTACTTTATTCAAATTTAGAAAAGCGTTTTCTGGAAATTTAAGTTATGCGCTATTTAAATTGTTTCCCACAGAAGCTGTGAAACATTAAGAATTCATTACATGAACATGGGCAGTACAGTATTCTGTAATAATAAAAAGTTTTGTATTACTCTCCAAGAGTTTGGTTTTGTTTTTCATATGTTTTCCTACGAGGAAGGCCAGAAAAACCAAGGTTTACATGGTACAAAATATAATAACAATAGCCAGTGAGTGGCCTTGACCGGAGGGTTCCGACGTTATCGCAAGATAACGGAATAAAGCAACATCGAGCGTGGCTGTCGCTTTGATGAGTGACCGACTGAGCGATCCCGTCCTTGCACGCAGCCCGCCTGCTCGGTCACTAGTGGTGGTTCGAAAGTCACCCTTTAAGCCGTTGATCCCCAGGTTGTGCTAGAGAGAGCGTTGATATCCTACCTATTACAACAGGGGAAATAATCTAAAAAGTCTTGCTTACTCCAAATCGATAACAGTTTACAACAGTTATAAATTGATGGATTATATCAATTAATCAACACTTATTGAAATAATTAGTGTTTTAAACAAAAATATCTTTAACCTATTTTTTATGTACTTGTTAGTTTTACTTGACAGTATGAATATCTCTACTATACATTAGTTTTTAAAGGGTGAACAATAGAACAAATAACTAACAATTTTACCATCAGCTAGTTAAACATAGTGATTATTATTTATAAAATTGCGTCTGACACTGTCACCATGAAGATTTCTCCTGTGCAATGGTAGAAACGTCGGCAAATTGTGCGATTTGCCTATAGTAACAGTTGGCCTACAATCGTACTCGGATGACAGTTTTGAATGTAGTTAGTTAGTTTCTTAGAATAGATGGAATCCTTTATCCGAAGATTGGATGTTTCCAAATTTATATTTTGTCCTAGGCTTCCAATTCAAAGATTCCATCTATGTAAATTTAGTTTTTTATAAACTCTACGAAAATCAATATTACCACACTAGGTTTCCGCCAATGTTTTAAAAGTAAATTGCTTGAAATATACCAGATTTCACTTGGATTGGTGCTTAAATTAGCTAGGTTTAAAATCAATATAGCAACCACATTTAATTTAAACTTAAGTTAAGCACCAATCCAATCTTTGTTACAAATTAACACTGACTATTTTTTAAAAACATGTCATTGTTAGTTTAGTAGCACAACGACAAATTAACAACCTGTGGTTATCAGTGAATCCCTTTAAAAATTGTCTGACTTCGACTGGGACCGAACTCTGAAAGCATATGAAACTCGGTTTACTCACTACGCTAACGCCCTTCTCAAGAATGACAACCCCCTGACTGAAGAGTAGGCAGACTACGTCACATCCGTCCAGTAGTGTTTCCCGCGCCTTATCATATTTCCCATTACCGCCAAAGCCGAGCCGACTGGCGAGTGACAGGTCCCAGAAATGTTCTTTAGTTACAGTTTTTGTTATTGTAATTTGGCCTCACTCATCAGGACGGATGACTCGGCTGGCTCACCGCAATCATATCCTCGTTTACCGACAACTGGCTGCGTCCTTGCTCACCTCGTCTGTGAACGTTCCAATTGGGAGGACATTGTACTGTATTAACTCATGGTTCAGTAATAAAACATTGCAATATAGAACTGATATAGTCAATAACTCTCAACTATCGTGTTTTATGTAACTTTAATCAACCCCTTCTACTATTTATAACACTTTCCAATTGCAATGTACAGGCAAACTTGTGCATGATAAACAAATTACTAATTTAAAATGTCTATTGCGTTATAATATGTCTACATTTGCTTTTAAAAAGCGTTTTGATTGTCAAAGTAGGAGTGGTCCCAGAACGGTTTCTGTGTGGCAGTTCTCAGCTATATGCTGTTCATGGAGAGTTGTGAATGAAGCTCCACCCTCTGCTTGTGTGTCGTAGCGCAAGGCTGAGTCACAAGCGTTCACATGTTTATGTAGTAATGATCTGTCTTTTCTGGATTGTAAGTTCGCCTTATTGCACATTTAGAAAAATCATTTATTTTGTCAAAAGCACACAATCTTTTTTTCTGGGGATACAATAGTTCTTATCGTTGTTTTTTTCATACGCAGACACAATTATTGTACTGTACAGTGTACATAGTACTTTCTCCAACACCATCCATTTCGGCAACCTTTTGTATCAACATATCAATCGGTGTATTGATGTTTATTGGGGCATTGCAACTTCGCTGGTGAGCTAAACTGTTTCCAAGGAGGGTGGACATTCCAGGCCAAAAGTATTGAAGTAAAGCTAATTGATTACAAATTGATATTAGAGTGTGAATTTATACATTATTGCGGTCCAAAATCAAACTATTTAATGAAAAACTGGTTTGGCAGGGGTTTGAATTTGGACAGCCTCTTTATAAAACGTTTCACTTCAAAGTCAATTTTAAAATAAAAAATCATTTAACTCTACTCTTTTGTATTGACATTTTATTGCTTAAAACTTCAAGTTATTTTATGTTTTTACAAGTTGGTATACAGCCCTGTACTACTAAACTACTAAATGTACGAGAGATGATTTTCATATGAACTGTTTGTGTGTGTGCGATTTCTGTTCCCATTTTAAATTATGACCTTTTTAAGTAGTAAAAATGAGCTTATATTGTTTTGAACCGCGGAAAATGCGTTTTACAAGAAAATAATAAATTAGTTTTTTAAAATACTATACCGGTACTAAAAAAGACATATTATAGCATATTATTTCCATTTCACGTTTTTTACAACTAACTTGAATGTTAAACTTGTTTTGTGATATAATTTTTTGAAAAGAAAAAAAACTACTGTTTTACATACTTAACCAAACCTAACCTAACATATTCTAACCCTACATATCCTCAAAAACATTTGATCGTTTGCGTTAAAATCGAGTGCATTACACAATTTGCGGGAAACAAGTTTTCGTTGTTTTTTTTAAAGAAATAGTTAGAAATAGTTTTAAAGAAATAGAAACAATTCTCAAGTTATAGTCCTTCACAAAAACTAAAATGATAATGTTAGTTGTTTATTGTCACATAATTAGTGTTACTTTTGCGTATTACAGAAAAGGTTCTGAAAACTGATGATTCGTCATTATTGATTAAAATGTTGTAGAAAAAAAAAAAAAATAAATAAAATCTACCAACTATTTAATACTAATGTGAGCATATTCATGTTTCCATTATTTTTCTTTTAATTATTAAAATATGACGACTTGGTCCTGCAAATAGTCTCAAACTGAGTAGTAGCTTCGGGCAACTAGAAACTGCCTGAACTTTCGATACAGCTGGTTGGCATTCTCCAAGCTTTTGTACAATACTTTATACTCTTGTGATATTTTACTATAAATTTGTATTCAGTCTGTGCTTAAGAACTTTTAGCTTATTTTTATTTTTCGTCTCATGGCCGAGGTACACAGTATTTTGTTGCTGAGCGAATATAATTCCTTGTACATGTTTTCCACTTCCAACAAGTGCAATCCTGGAAATATAAAAACATCACGCTCCCGAAATGTTCTTCTTCAAGATTCTCTGGAATATATATCCATCATAACATTCTTATCACTCTGTTTTGGTATTTGAAAATTGTTTTCCAGTGATTTGAACGCCCCTATAAAATTATTAGATGACATAATATAGATTCAAAATATGCTAAATATATATTGTATATGTACTAAAAAAGAGATGACCTTCTGGTACTAAAAAATAATGTAACAAAGAAGAACTCATTTGCATTAACTTAGTTCTGCTAACTAAATGAGTGAAACGCATGTTACATACTGCGTTTTTCAGTCTTGAGGTAATTTATTCTATACGTGCTTTCCAACTAAGCGATGGATCAAAAATCAGACCTAGCAGTTTTACTCTTCACTCGGACTTCATTGCTTTTGTTTTTGTTTTGAAGTGAATTATGCTCGTTTTTTCTTGAATTTCAGCTGCTCATTTGCTGCAAACCACTCATGTAATATCTTCATCATTACACTCATTGCTTGTCCAACTTCACTTATTGTGTTTCTGGTTACAAGTACTGTAGTGTCATCAGTAAACATTACAATCTTTTCTTTTCTCTTGAATAGGAGGCCTATATATATATATATATATATATATATATATATATATATATATATATATATATATATATATATATATATAAAGAAGCAAAGGGCCGAGAACAACTCCTTTTGGAACACCATACTTTCCATTCTGAACTTTTTTATCGATTCTTACTATTGTCCGTTGCTTTCTGTGTTGAAGGTAAGATGCACCTCAAACATTGTCCTTTGACGCCATAAAATTCAAGTTTTGCCAGTTAAATACCGTCACTCTATGTCTCACTCTACCAAAAGCTTTAGACAAGTCACACATCATCTCAAAGGTAACATTTGAATCGTCCATCAATTGAAGTACTATTTGTCGATATTTACTCCTCAATTCACGATGACTTACTGGAAATAAGTTACTTATTTACATGTATGTTATAAACTGTTCTTTTTATACATATTCAAATATGTTTGAGTATGTTAACAACAAGTAAATTGGTTTAAAGTTAGAGATATTCTCTACACCTCCCTTATTTTCTCAGAAACTGTCCCATTTTCTGAGAGTGATTCACTATTTTCGTTTAAAGAATGGATGTAATATAGTATTTTCCAACATTTTATACCATGGTAGAGTTTTGATGTAACTACCGTGGATATCGAAAATACCTTGGACAACTGTGATAGTGATGTCCGACAGCAAAGTATTGCTGGAATTGCTGTAACTGCCGTGGGTATCGGAAATGCCTTGGACAACTGTCATAGTAATGTCGATTGACAAAGAATTGCTGGAGGTAATGTAACTACAAGGTTTTAGTTAGGTATGTTGCTTAGTATTTTATGATTGTGGTTCAGAGTTCATTTGCACACATAAATGATTGGTAAATGTGGCGTGTTGGTACAACGTCACGGGTTAATTCGATTGGAAGGCCGCCAGCACACTTTCCTGGTCACTACTGTAGGACCTCAGTTCCCACGAAGCCCACCGGGGGGCGTTGCGAAAGCCGCTGCAAATGAACATGTTGCGGCCGTAATGCAAGTTTACAACGTCGGTAATAAAGTGCAATGCGTAATTGAAGAGTGGATGTGCGAACTACACAGAGACGGTCGGATATTTTCACACCCAGTGGCGTGAGTGGTGTTTATTAATTGAGGTGTTGATTTGACGGATCCTTTAATTGACAAGTAATTGCGACATGTGATGAAGAACCTAGAATTATATGAATCCGCTGTCTCGTGCACATCCCTCTCGCATAGGTGTGATTGTTCAGTCTCACACACATCCCCTCGCATAAGTGTGATTGAGTAGTTTTGGATACATCTTTCATGCATAGGTGTGATTGAGTAGTTCTGGATACATATTCCATGCATAGGTGTGATTGACTAGTCTTTGATACACCCCCTCGCATAGGTGTGATTGGTAGACTCACGCACACCCCCTCGTATAGGTGTGATTGTGCAGTCTTTCATACATGCTCCAGGCATAGTTGAGATTTTACTTCATGGTATAATATCTTCAATACGTTTGCATACAACTGAAATAAATTTTCCTTTTTTTCAGAGATAAAATAACCATCTCACACAATCTATTTTCAAATACAGACATTCTCGACCGCTCACAATAACTATCTTATTCCGTTTTAACCACCACTTCTCAACCACCCACCATTTTATCACCACCCTATAAACAACGCCCTATTATAAACAACTTACCATACAGGCCTTCATCATCCTCCATACGCACTCTCCTTTCACGAAGAACCCTCCCACCCTCCCACTCCAAACATATAAACAGCACATTCCCATTAACTATATAAATAGTAACACTTACTCTTGGCATCATCCTTAGGGTTACAATAGGGTTTGTAATGATCAAGGGGGTTAACTTTGAATCTGTAAATCAAGTATATTCTTTGGATTTAAAGCTTTAGGGTTGTTTGTATGAGGTAGAGTTGGAATAGGTATGAAGACATTAAAATATGATAAATTCAACTCGCATACAAGTTTTGCAATTCTTTATGAAGTTGTATAGTTATAGAAATAATACTGGTTTAAATTACCTTTTTCTGTCATAACAGTTCTTCAATTACATTACTACTATGAACATTTCAAAACATATAAAGGATCGAGTACAACACATCTTGCCGGCCGGTGATGGACGCCAACTGATGACTGATTGGTGTCTATCGCCGGCCGGCAAATGTGTTGTACTCGTGTTTTAATGTGTTTAAATGTTTTATAATTTTAGTTTTAATGTTTTAAACAGTCACGTTTTAGGAAGTCTGATGATGAAGCTTTATATGTTTTTAAATGTATATAGCAGTAATGTAATTGAAGAATTGTTACGACAGAAAAAGGTAATTTAAACCAGTATTATTTCTATAATGTAACAGTTCTGGAAGCTAATAAAACAAAATTAATAAAATGTGTAGTTATAATTAATTTGGCAACTATACAATTGAAATTATAATGTTTATGTAGCATCTGCTCGCTATAAAGAAAAAAAAGAAAAACTATTGCTCCTTATGGTTCGTTACCTTCAACTTGAACAGTTGTTAGACGTCTCTATCAAATGATTATATGATCATTCACAGTCTTATCTTCAGTCATGGACACTTTGCAAGGCAGTTCAGGAGTTCTAAGAGTTCCAGATAATGAATAATCAACGGTCTTTCATCCTGATGGATCATGTCGTCATCCAGAGCGAACCTTTTAAACGTAAATCTATCAGAAAAAGACATGTTGCGCGGGGGAATCGTGATTATCACATCAAGCTAGCAGCCAGTCAATCTCTGCGGTCACGAGCCTTCCTCACACCCTCGTGTGAAAGTCCCCATTGGCCAGGGTCTGCCATTATATCACACTAATGGGACGTACAAATGGCACGCGTGGATAGAGACAATGCGGAGTTTGTTTGTAGCCAGTATTGTTATGATATTTACACCGACTGGCTACCGTAGGCATGGGAACTCGAGAACGCTGCTCTCTCATCTCCTTCCTTGTTGGTATCAGTTGGCCTATTTCCCGGTTGAATAGTTGCCGTCTCTCAGCCGCATCTCACTGCATTGAATGTAGTCACTCGAGACTGTTATCGCAGACTAATTTATGTGCTTCGATTCTTTTGGAAAAATTACAAAAGCTTTATATCAATTTTGTAGCAACTGGAATTATGATTTTCTAAATCTAACCACAATTTACCACGTTAAGTAATATAAAATAAACACTTTTATATTATTTCAAAATGAATACATTATTTCACGTCCAACTGTTGTAGTTACTTCGGGTCCTCAGTTATTTAAATTAAAAATAAAACTAAAATAATTTCATACTATCAAAAAATTTATCATCAATAAGATATAAACGTTAGTTATTAATTCATAATAATGACATTAACACATTATTGGTAATTCAATAAGTTAAAAGAACAATCAAATGTACATTTATGATTATTTTTATTAGCAATGAATGATTTGTTAAATAAAATATTATCTTGGGTTTTTTTCTAAGATTTGATTCTGGTGTGTGTTTTTTCTATTTAAAATTACTTTTATTGTTTTGATACCTTAATTTACAGTAGATTTTGAGTTTGTGGTGAGATAGTTCAGGGGTAAAGAGCTTATCTAACACAACAAAGGAGCTTTAATTGCTATTTTTGCTTTGCCTGATTCCTCGATTAACGTAGTTCTTTGTTTGTTCTCATTGCTAATATAGCTTCTGTTTTTGTCTTCATCACTAATGTAGCTTCTTTGTTTATCCTCATCACTAATGGAGACTCTGTTTTTGTTCTTATCACTAATGTAGCTTCTGTGTTTATCCTCATCACTAATGGAGACTCTGTGTTTGTCCTCATCACTAATGTAGCTTCTTTGTTTATCCTCATCACTAATGGAGACTCTGTGTTTGTCCTCATCACTAATGTAGCTTCTTTGTTTGTCCTTATCACTAATGGAGACTCTGTGTTTGCCTTATCACTAATGTAGCTTCTTTGTTTATCCTCATCACTAATGGAGACTCTGTTTTTGTTCTTATCACTAATGTAGCTTCTGTGTTTATCCTCATCACTAATGGAGACTCTGTGTTTGTCCTCATCACTAATGTAGCTTCTTTGTTTGTCCTTATCACTAATGGAGACTCTGTGTTTTCCCTTATCACTAATTTAGCTTCTATGTTTGTCCACATCACTAGTGCAGCTTCTGTGTTTGTCTCCATCACTATGGCTAAATAGGTGGATATACATACCAAAGAAACACCTGTAAACTTAAACTCACATTCATCCTCTCATAAATACCATACCGTCAGCACACACTTGCTCAGAGAAGAAACGAAACTGCAGCCCGAAACCGATCGCGCCCTTCACTACCTTTAACCCTATTAGGACTGCACAAAATAATGGAATTTTTGGGGTGACTACCTTTTTAGATATGTGACAGGAGACCCTAGCCTACTGAAAAAGACTGCATCACATTAGAGGTTTTTGTAACCATTTAAAAAAAAATTATATTACTACTAAAAATAGGAATAACTCAAAGTTTTCGGTATTGTTTTTAAGGTTAAAAAATGAAATATTATCTTTTTTAATATCTCAATCAACATTTTGTATATATAAAACAGCAACATTGTTATTTTTGACACATTATAGCAAAATAACTAAACATATTTTAAAAGTGGGAAACCTCTTACATATGTTTCAAATGCATTCCTTTAGCTTGGTACCAAATTGCATCAGATTTAGCTGAGAAATAAAGAAAACATTGTAAAAATGTAAAGTTTCACTTTATACTTATGCTTGAGGTATGTAGTCAACTATTATTACAAATGAAAAATAAATCTAACATGCTGTATAATTATTAGGCCTACTAAGTTCCTCCGAAAGGTGAACACATTTTTTACATCTTGAAAACATGTCGGTCAATTATTTACACTATTTAAAATTTTTATTGGTGTCTTCTATTTCAATTCATATTTGTTGTCACACAATGAAAATAGTTGAATTATTATACTATATAAAATAAGATATAAAATAAGATACAAAACAACACAACTATTTACAAACAACAAACTGTTTAACTAATAACATAGGTACAATATCCAAAACACATATATAAACAAATATTTCAGTAAACTGACGCATGAACTGAGATCGGCAGGGGAACAGCTGTCTTGAAAACAGCTGATGAATAAGCTTTATTTGATCGAATATTAAATACAGTCTGGGCTGCCAATGAATATAAAATAACAAGTTCAACTCTTCTAGATTCTATTTACTATTGCAAAAATAGCTCAACATATCAGCAGTTATTTTGCGAAATTACCGATTTCCGGTGCAATTACGGGCAATCGCCCGCTCCGTCGATTTCGTACGGCCGTGTGCGGGAGGCATATCGCCCGCATCGTCTTTTTCGCAACTTATGTGCTGACGACGATTCACCCACTACGTCCTAAAAAGGTGTAATCTAATAGGCCTCTTGATAGCCTAGTGGTTAACAGTTTTACTTTTTTATTTTGTGTGATAGCTGCCATAGATGGGAGATCATAAATTTGTGACAGACCAGCTACCAAGTTTGTTGCTCGTTTATAACTACCCAGGGGATACAGATTTAAAAATTTGCTGTGGACGCGAACAACATCATCCCCCATCTTAAATATGGTAATGAAAATATAAGGTTTTAAATAGTTTGATGGATTGGATTTTGCTATTTATTTATTTAAAATTTGTATTATAATATAATGACTTTTGGACTTTTTTCAAGTATAAAATTCTGCTTATTCATAGTTTTGGGCACACTGTAATCTGTCCGAAAGCTCAACCGTCATATCATTGACCACAACGTCACAGTAGTTAAAGTATGGAAAAATTAGCGTTTTTACAAGCATCACTTTCATATTAGTAGGAGGAAAAGAGCACGTCTTTCCAGGCTGTGAATGCCGGCAAAATCCCTGTTACAAGTTTCAGTATAATATTCAGACCAACCTAGGTTTTTTGTTAAAGTAAGAATAAGGTTGTTGAGTTTATCATTGTAAAGTAGTTCAGTATTGTTCAGTACAAGTTTTGGAGAATTCACAAGGTCAACACTCCCCGAACGTCTGTTGGTTCCGATCATAATTGTTTAGTTTTGTTTTGATTCAGTTTTAGTCCGTGCTTGAAGGCCAATTAGCAACAGCATCAAGATAAATGTTCATAGTAGCAACAGTACCATTGAAGTCAGAAGTAGGAAAGTGGTTGTAAATTTGTAAGTTCAGCGTACAAGTGGAAAAGAGAATTCTTAATAACAGTTGTGACATCATCATTGTATATGGAAAATAATAAGGGACCAAGAACTGATCCCTGTTGTACCCCTCGAGTGACGGATTTCCAGTACGATTCCTTGTCACAGTACGACTCTAACACACTGCTGGATCCATCGAATCGAATCGAAGACCTCACCCAGTCTACGCAATCAATAGAAAACCCCATCTCCGATATTTTTAAGAGGAGAGAGGATGATAAAAGCAGTCGGATGCCTTAGAAAAATCCAAGAGTCTTAAAATTGATATAAGTCTTTCATCCATTCCAGAACGGATATCATCAGTAACTTTTAATAAAGCAGTGACAGTACTGTGTTTAGAGCGAAAACCAGACTGGAAATTAGACAACAATCTATTGCGCTCAATTAAAGAAGTAACTCTTGCAAGACTTTTTGATAAGGCTCATAGAATACTACTAATAATGATAATTCTTTATTTACCAAAAATATTACAATTGAAATTTGATGATTATCATACATACAAATTAGTAAATAATAGGTACCCATGGCATAACCCGTGTGGGGTTCCATCATATTATTAACTAAAGTAAACTAAGATAATATGTACCAACTGTATAATAAATCAATTCATTAAAATATAATATACGATTACAAAGAGAAAGTTTCTGCTAGAATAGGCCTACTATACCAAAACTAAAAACCAAAAATAAACGTAAATACTAAAATACACAACCAACCCAAAATACTTACATTATTGTATGACAATACAATTACAAATTAGGTTAAAAAAAGATAATTCATTTTCACAATAATGTAGTTAATAGAATTTAGAATAAACATAGTACCAATTTCCATAAAGAAAATGTACCCAAATAAAGGTTAACATCTTAAATGTTTAAAAGCAGCTTTTTAAATTTAGCCAAATCTTCCGATGTATCACTATCCTGAAAAATAAAATTTGCTGTATATTGAATTGTTTAGGTGCAGTGTAGCTGGAAAAAAGTTGAAACTGTGTTAAAAATGGTCTCTGGATTGGCAAAGGAAAAGTATTTCGTACACTATAACGCTTTACTATTCCACTTCGATTTGCAACGCGTCTAATAAAACAATAATTCTAAAACTTTACAGAAAATTACATACACATTTCTAAAAGGTAGATATTCTTCTGGTTATAATCTTGAGTATACATTTTTGTAATGTAATTATTGGATTGAGCATTACGATATACGTTCCAACCCAACAGGATAGAGCATATCCTAATCTAGACTCCACTAGTGCATGATAAAAAGAAACTACGATTTTTTGTGGGCACAGATCTCTAAAACAATAAAACTTACGGATCATACTGTATAATTTGGTTTTAATTTTATTGATATAATTATAGAATCCACTTCATGAAAGAGTGGATTCTATAATAAGACTTCAATATTTAATTTCACTGACCTTCTCAATTCCCATACAATTAATACGATTTCGCTTACCAAAACAAAGAGATGTGTGACATTTTAGTTTATTTTCAAAATTTTTCCTTTCCTCAAATTAAAAATCATATGTTTAGTTTTATCACTCAATGTAAGAAAATGACTTGTAAACCATAATTGTAGGAGCTCAAGATACCTTCTCATACTTTCCTGCAAAATTTCAAAACTTTTTCATAAAAAGGTCTACTGCAGAATCATATGCATTTTTTGCGGAAATGGTCGTACAATGGCCAATTGCAAACTTTGGGGAATGCCGATGACACGAGTGGCTTGTTAAAAATGGAAGTGATAACCGTATTAACTATGGGAAGAAAATATTTTTTAAATGGTATGGAACATTTGTCAGCCCTGACTGCACCACTGGAAATCCTCATAATTGCACGTAAAACATCAGCATCAACGAAAGGTGTGAAAGTAAACTGACACTGAACGTGCTCATCTAATTTGGCATTGCTGAGTTCATGGAAAAAATTACAAGCACCAGTCACACCAATAGGGATATCTGCAAAATAATTAAAATTCATAGCAACTGGTCTGTCACTAATAGACTTACCAATTCAAAGTTCCCGAAACCTTGACCGTACAGATTTTGAGGAATATTTTACTGAGAAACTTTTGTAATAAAAACGAACTTTACCATTTCGCAGTTGTTGTTTCCTGTATTTCTCAGCCGTTTATGATAAGCCCAATCAGAAGCAGCCTGTGTACGCTTTGCTTTGTGCGAAAAGCTGAATTCTTTGCTCTTGCAATGGCGAATAAGATTAGTAATCCAAGGTGCTGTGCCGGCTGTTGGTAACTCGCTACATAACTACCGGAGCATGGTCACAAAGAGAATTAACCATACAGTTTATGATCCTATATAACACATTCTATACAGCACCATATATGGGGGTCAGAGATGAATTTCTTCCATCGTCCTTCAATTAATGTAACCAGATGGATATATGTATCCCCAGGTAGTATGGGTACAGCTTGTATTTTTCGAATGATCACGTGGAGGAGGAATGCTGAGGGCTGCAGGTGTCAGTCAAGTTCTCCCACCAACCACACTGCCACAGACCTCTAATTGGTCTTTTACGTGTTTATTATATGGTCACTTCTGATTTATTGCAGTGGACTTGGTGAGTGAGTTTTTAGAACATTCCTGTGAGTGATAGGATTCAAGTAATCGGTCACAAAATAAATTCATGTATATACTTGGTTCATTGACTAACTAGGGGACCCCTGCAACCCTGACGCTCGCTGCGCTCGATACACTTCGACCTTCGGCCTCAGCATGTGACTTCTGACTACAAAAAATATTAGACTAAATTAAATAAATTCATCTTAGCCCAAGGATCGTGTTTTGACTATTTTATTTATTAAATACCTTCGTCTAGTGATACACTTCGACCTTCGGCCTCAGCATGTGACTTCTGACTACAAACAATATTAGACTAAATTAAATAAATTCATCTTAGCCCAAGGATCGTGTTTTGACTATTTTATTTATTAAATACCTTCGTCTAGTGATCCTTCATTGGTCGTTTAACCGACTGGTTTCGCTACTATTATAGCATCTTCAGGGGGAGTTGAAATTTCTTCATCTTGCGATACGTCGTCAGATAAAACATAAATAAATACTAAAAACACAGTCAAAGTACATTGTTACACTTAACCTAATTGTTATGTCATTTTCTCCTTCCCTTTTCTGTTATCAGCTGTTCCTTGGGTATCTGGTTTATTTAGTAGACAGTTGTATAGGATGTGGGATTTGAACTGTAGTTTTTCATTCATTAGATTAGAGTCGTTTTTGGTTGATTTGTAAATTTCAAATTCTTCTAAGCAGTTCAAAAGTTGTCTATTTCGGCCATAATGTAAAATGTCCATGTTTTTTTGAATTGAATGTAATGAATGGTTTTTATCAATCCCAACATCTCATTGATAAAAACCATTCATTACATTCAACTAAAAAAAACATGGACATTTTACATTATTGCCGAAATAGACAACTTTTGAACTGCTTAGAAGAATTTGAAATTTACAAATCAACCAAAAACGACCCTAATCTAATGAATGAAAAACTACAGTTCAAATCCCACATCCTATACAACTGTCTACTAAATAAACCAGTTACCCAAGGAACAGCTGATAACAGAAAAGGGAAGGAGAAAATAACATAACAATTAGGTTAAGTGTAACAATGTACTTTGACTGTGTTTTTAGTATTTATTTATGTTTTATCTGACGACGTATCGCAAGATGAAGAAATTTCAACTCCCCCTGAAGATGCTATAATAGTAGCGAAACCGGTCGGTTAAATGACCAATGAAGGATCATTAGACTAAATGTATAACAAAAAAATCAATTTTATATTTATTTACAGTATCTCACTCATACAAATTGTGTTGCTACTTATTGATTAGTATAAATACCCAATCAATGGTATTATTTAGCCTATTTCAAACGTGTACATTCCATTTGGAGAATTAGTGATGAGTGAGTCAGCCAGGGCTTTGCCTTTTATAGATATTGTACGTGCTAGATTGTATAAACTTTACATGGTTTACAAGAGAGATGTGTTGGTTCTGAAAAGAAAAATATAACATTTTATTAATCAAATTAAATTTCTATTTATATGTAAGCCTATGTATTTTATATGTACGCCTAAGCATGAAAGGGGGGAAAATCGTATATATCAGGATGTATAGAGGATATTTTAAGTGGTAACTCCAAGGAACAAGAATGTTTCACTTGTAACAGTACGTTTCTTTTAAAGTCTTTCCTTCACTAGCATGTTGTTACTACACAAAAGCTAACATACTATGTAAGTGCTAATGTATGTGTTCGATATAATGTACAAACATATTTTTGTTTTACACAAACCAAATTTTTGATTTAGAAAACATTTGTCGCACTGAAATAACCGAAGAAATTTTAGAAGTTTGAATACGATTAAAATCCTTTTAATTATTGAGCCACAAAGGTATTTGTGTTATAAGTGAGCGGCGTGGACTGGCTTGGTTTTCCATTTCTCCCAAATTGTGTAAATTCTGTTTCTATGTGTCGCAATAGTTTAGGGAATGCTAAACGTTCCAAAACCAAAGAGACGTACTGTACTAACTAAACCACGTTTTACAAGACAGATTATTCAAGGCTATTTCTTCCTAAATATGCGGAAATCAAACTTTGGCTGAATTGTATCATGTGTGACGCGTTCACATTTTACCGCTTTTTAACAGATTTTTTTAATATTTAACATTTTATTTTGTTGGAGACTGACCTCAAAAGAAATATAGTTACAAACATAAATAATCACATGCCTTCCTTATCGGCGCAATTAATGGTTCTATAGTTTGTTACAGGTTTTATTAGTAATGGATCTTTTTTGTTGGGAATTCCGAAACATTTAATCGATAAATTCCTAAATGATTTCAATTGTAAAACACATCCAGGATATATTAGCTTTAAAATGCAAGTTAACGTGGAATTTTAAATAAATACAAATGAAAATGTTTCTGTTAAAAGTAGTAACTATATTTGAACATCGCACACGTGGTGCACAATGTGTGTGTGCCAGTTTAACCCCAAATCCATAATACTTAGTAATTTTCGAAATGACGTGAATAGTAAATGGTAAAAAATGTAGTGAAGCGTTAATTAATTACTAACAAGTAAATTGAAATTAAAAATATGTACGATGTAACACCTTTGACAAGTTGAAACAAGTAAATATGAGTGATACTATGGTTCTTTTTTGTGATTATTTCGCATTTTAACTGCGACAGGAAGAAAGAATAATCTGTTTAAGAAACTAAAAGGTGATGCCAATGTTAATCAAGAAGTCAGAAACAGGCTGATAGACATATACTTCTTGGTAAATACACCAGCACGAAAATGTTGAATGTATTTAAAAAAAACGTTAAAAATCTATACATAATACCATATGTTTTTACAATAAATCTCTTTTACTCCATTTCATGAGTTTATTATCAACCTGGATGACATAATTGCTTAAAGAAATATTTCTAAATAAATATTTGATGAAGAAACTACTAAAAAATCACTAACCTATTTAGAAAAATACACAGAAGAAAGCTTATCAATTATCATTTTTCATTACGGCATTTATTTTGCTATTGGTCAGTAATTTTCCTAAAAGTAACAAATAAAACTTCTAGTAGGAAACATTTAAGCTTATTACTATATTCCAATTTTCAGTTGCCTCATTTGCAATTGGATCGTTGCATTTTAAGTCTTATATTTTTAACAAACTGCTGCTGTTCAAAGAGCGACAGAGTGTTTTGATGTAAGACATCATTTGTCCCCGAAACCATTAAATCTGGCTTATACTCTACATTACACAAAATTCGGCTTTCAAAAGATGCATTTGACGTTATCAAACATTACACTTTGGGGTTTTCTTAAAAACGAAAATGGTGGAGAAAGCAAACTAATTTGAGCAAGAGAAGCCATTCGTTAGACGATAGCAGTGCAAAGTGGCAGACCGGTCCCTAGGACTCCCACTTTGTAAATTACACATAAATCATCCTGAAGCACTAACGGTTTGTTTATTAATTACCTCTCCGAAAACAGACGCTTTCTGGTGGATCGTTGAGATAATGAGATGGCTTTTAACTCTGACATTGCGGATTGAATCACTAACATTCCAGGAATCGCTGGAGTCAATTTACGCGGCGCTGACCAACTCGATTGCGAGGTCTCAAGTGCTTCCAAAGTCGTCCACGTAACGTGAATGTCTGGATCTCGTAAACATTATGAACCCACTTGACTTCGAACAGTCTCACAATCACACAAAGAACCATTGTTTCATGTGTTCTCCAGTATGTATTGAAAATAACCCAAAATGGCAGTATAGATATGTGAACATCTGCCATTTTATACCGGAACAACCTTTTTAAGTGATGTTTGTGGTATTGATCTGTGCTAATCAACCCGTTTAAAATTATGTACATCTTGACCTATGCTTACGTTTAATATTTTTATCAAACTCCTTGTGGACCATCCCCCATTGAATATGAAGAGTCATAACTTACCCTAAAAGATATTTATTAAGTTCAGTAAGCATTTACAAGTTGAACTTTCCCAACTTTAGTTATGAAAGAACATTAAACCGTCTAGAACAGGACCTTCATTGTAACTTTTAAAACTTTAAACCAGCATCACTTTTTAAGGTTGAACCTTTTGAGGGCAGACTTGTGGTTTTACGCTCTACTACAGAAGTCCTTTGATTCGATGTACTACTCGACCTATGATGCTCTCATTTAAGATTTTCTTTTGATTCCTTACGGGCACTAAAATGATGGTTATTTAAAAAAGTAGCTTTATGGGTACAGTAATTATGTACCCTACAAAGTTGTATTGTTTTATGTTTAATAGTTCAGAAGTTATTAAGCCATACCCAGACATTATTTTGTTCAGCGAGAGTTGAGAGTGAGTCCTTCTTAAACTGTCCTGTCTCAAGGGCAATGGCCAATAAGAAAAGGGTGTCCACGTGGAACCTTTATTTACAACAATACTAATCCTTTGGCATTTCCCTTCTCATGCCAGTCAGTCAGACTATGGAAAAAGTTTGGTTTTTTCACAACATGGTCGTACTCATTGTATGTCTCGTCTAAATCCAGAATGTTTTTTATTTGGTAGCCAAATTTAATTTAGTGGCTTTATCAATCATTAATAGTAACGTACTTTGTGTTGATTAAATTTTCCTTAATTAAAGCCTCTGGGAAGTAATTTTCATTCTCCATCAATGCTGCAATCTGCTGTTTTGACATATTATAGCCATTCAAGGTAATATAAGCTAAATAAACTCGTTTCTTCAAGCATTGCAAACTGATAAAATCTGGAAGAATTAGGTCAGTAAATAGCTTATCAATTAAAATCTCTTTTAAAACATGATCAATAAACATTATCGAGTAAACACCACAATCGTAAGTGTTTTTCCGAGTGGGCCCTTTAAAAAAAAATATTTCAGGGTTTGAGGAGAGAGAAAAATAATTAGCAATTTTTTTTACTGTGTATTATTAACAATAGGGCTGCCAGACATGGAAAGTCACTAAAACAGTAACAAGTAAACTGCAAGTCTTCATAAATAAGTGTCTCCGAAGAATCTTTAACTTATACTGGCCAGATAGAATTTCAAACGAGGAATTGATGCGAAGAGCAAATGAAAATCCTATTGGTGATACCATTAAGAAGAGGAAGTTTGGGTGGATAGGCCATACACTAAGAAGGCCCATTAACAACATCAGCCGACAAGCCCTAGATTGGAATCCCCAAGGAAGTAGAAAGAGAGGAAGACCGAAGATAACTTGGAGGAGGTCAGTCGAGAGGGAGATTGGAGAGGAAGGCAAGAGTTGGGAAGAAGTAAAGCAGCTGGCACAGGATCGGGTGCGATGGAAGGCATTTGTTGCAGCCCTACGTCCCCCAAGGGAATACAGGAATTAAATAAATAAATAATAAAATTATTAACAATAATAATAGAACACAGATTTCTGATTGTTATAAATTAATACACTCCAATGTAAACCACGCCCACACTGATCATTTTGATTATCCTACACATGGGTTCATTAAATAAATATTTCCAGTACTGCCGATAACTTTCATCATTATTATATATAAGTATATAGCCAATATCTCATCTGCTATCCACGTTGGACCAAGAATGTCAAGTTAAGCAATGTTTTTATTTAATTAAATTTTCATTTTCTTATTTTCATCCTTTAAATTTTCATTTTCTTCTTTTAACTGTGTAAGTTGAGTATTTAACCTAATAATGTCTTTACTATGGTCAACAACTTTGGTTTCTATCTTTTTTTGAACATTATTACTTATAGGAGTTTTCTTAGGGTTGGGAATTTTTCTTTTTGGGTGTAAAGTGAAGTAGATGTTTTTTTCAGGAATTTAATTAGGTGTTTTTTACTTTTAAGTTTTGCATAAGATCTTGTCTTAATGATTGGACTAATTTTATCTTCTGTTGAGATTTGATTTTTCTTCATACTCATTAAAACAATTTAACTGATTTAAATTTAATTTAATTGAACTTGACCCTTTTATTTGTTTGAGTACATGTTTTTCATTAAATTAGTTACTAAGGAATATTGATTATTTTGACATATTAAACTAGAATAACAAACAAGTGTAAACAAATATTTGTGTTGAGGTTAAAATTCAGTGCAGTATTGAGAAACACTACAAAGATACGATATTTAAAAAAATATTTTAAAATGTTACTTGCAGGTAAAATTGATGTTCTTCAGCTTTATGAAACCTCGTTATTTAATCACAAATCTATGATAATATATAACATTTAACGTTTAAAGTTGGAGAGAAAATACTTGAATAGTCAATTGAAATATTGATGTTGATGTAATACCAATATAAACGTATAGACAAATGTATGTTAGCGATTTATAAATAAAAGAAACAGTTAGTAGCCATAGAATGGGATCAACTTATTATTTAGGACCTTGTTGGACCATAAACATTTTGGTGTCAAGTATGGGGCAAGGCAATTACCTTACTTTACTGTGTGCAGTCTAATTTAGTAACTAGAAAATTGTAACTGGTGGAATACAAAAGTTGAGTGAGTTGAAACGTAAATTAGAAAAGAGAGATTTGGCGTGTTTGTTCGATTCAGTTTAATCAATGAGTATAGTACGCGCGCAGAAGGTCCGGCCTCCTGGCTGGCCTACTAGTCATATAAAAACATCGACTCTGAGCGAGGCGTTCACTGACAGATCGTAAAGGGTGATTCTCAACATATTTACGGAGTATTTGTATTTTGCTATTTCTTATAATTAGACCGGTATTTAAAATATAAACATCAATTAGGTTAAGAGTTTGAAAGTTAACAAATTAAAACGTATATCAATAACAACAATTAATTAAATGTCATAACAAATTATAAATCAGTTAATAACTCTAATTGAAATTAACTAAGAAATATATACTTCTTAGTGTTACTAAGAAAAATATTTCTGTGATTTCCCGTACCGTTTAAATACATATAATGTATATTTAAATTGGTTTAAAAGAAGTAATCTTTTTGTGTTTGGCATTTTTAATTAAAACAAATTTTAATAGCAAAATGTATGTGACAACTATTATTAAATTCGCTGAATTATTAAGTGATGCTTATTTATTATCAACGTCGACTATAATTACTTAAATAATTTCTAATAATGATTTAACGGACACAAGCTAATTAGAATTGATTCCATATTTTTTAAATTTTATTGTGAATCTTATAAGCTTTATACTACAGACTACTTGAAATAAATAACTAACCTGGTTTGGCTATAATGGAGTTCCCAATGGTGAGTCACGTCCACCCTCATTGTCCGTTTCTGCATCTCCACCGCTCTCACCCTCAAGGTCACTGTCACCGGATGCGTCGCTGTCATCATTTGATTCGCCCAGTCTAATTATAAACCTCTCCGTTGTGTCGTCTATTAAATGTTCTTTTTCATAATACTCGTTTTCTATTTTAATGATTTTCTTACAAACTTTTCCCCAGTCTTCTTTGGTAATAGAGCTAATTTTTTCTTTACAAATGGCTATAGTGTTTTTAATTCTATTTACAACATTTTTTTGGGCCACGTAGTTTTTAATTATTCCCCAAATATTTTCTATTGGGTTTAGGTCCGGATGGTACGGGGGGAGGCGAAGAACACTGTGTCCGTGAGTTTTCAGTTCTTCATCAAAGGCGAACCTTTTAAAATTCTCCTTATAACGTTTAATTAAATCGTACAATTCAGGCTTGAGTGATGCTGGATTGAACTGCACTCCTTTGTCTTTTAACCACTCTATCATTTCTGATTTTTTTGAATTTGAATTCGGTGCCTTGTCGATTTGTACGTTATGATAGGCGGCATTGTCAATCACTATCAATGACTTCGAAGGTAGATTAGGAATGAGCTGAGTCCTCGTCCAAGTCATGAAGTTAGTGTGATTCATCTGGTCGTGGTAGTCTCCTTCACTGGTCCCTCCTTTCCAGATTAAACAAGCGTCAGGAATAAATCCCATTTCACCACCTGCATGAAGAATTATTGCCCTGTCACCTTTGCTAATTTTTTTTTTTATACCCCTCGATTCTTTCGTCACTCCATCCCTTTTCAGTGACATGAGAAGATAATATATATGATTCGTCTATATATACAATAGGGACATTCTCTGCTCTAGCTTGTTTGATACTCTTTAAATAGTTTATTCTTTTCATCCTTATATCAGTCGTTTCAATCAAAATCTTTCGGTTATTTTCTATTTTCTTCCACCGAAATCCTAAGGAAGCTAATATTTTCCTTAAACTTGTTAAACCTCCTTGGTAGTTAATTTTTTCACGTAGTTTGTTTTTTAACGTCTTAAGAGTTGGAAGTGACTCGTCAGTTTTATAAAACTCATGGACGGTTCTTCTAACGACACATTTATCGAAATCGTCTAGTTCTGTCGCTGTTCTTTTTCTCTTATATTTTTTGGGAGTTGTGAACGAACACTCTCCTTCCGCTGAAGTGTCCAATAAACACTTTTCACGACGAATTTCCTTTATGAGAGTTTTTGAAACGCCACATGCAACTGCAGTTCGTTCTAACGATTTTTTTACGGGGATTCGTTGTTCATCTCTTAGTTTGGCCTCATTCGCCATGAACTCACTAACTCTCCAAATAATTTCCCTAGCCTGACTTCTAGTAGTCTTTCCTTGGGCTACTTTAGGAATAAAGCGAGCCATAGTTGAGGCAGGAACCACTAAAGGAATAAACTATTTAGGATCTACGTTCACTAAGTTTACAACCTTAAGAGTCTGCAGAGGCTGTCGGCCATGTTGGTTTTAATCTCATTAGAACGATGTTTTTTCGAACCGGACAAATGATCACGCGTATCCAAATTTAACAGTTATTTTTAAACGGTCTTTTCCAAACAAATTAATTATATTTGATCAAGAGTGAAATTACTCGTTGAACTGCTTTGTGGATTCATAATTAGTTTAATAGAATAAATATAAAAATTACCGTATTTAGTTTTTATTTTCACCTATTTTTCAAACCTAGGCTTGTGTAATCATAATATCAAAAGCAAACCTAATGCGCAATATGATAGCATTTTAAATGACACCTCATACACAACTTTTGGTAAATAAGTAATGGTAAAAATATGGATTCAAAATAACGTTGTTTTTATGATAATAAAACCAGTATGGCCGACAGACTCTGCAAACTCTTAACACACTTACGGGACAAAAAAAAAAAAAAAAAAAAAAAAAAAAAAACTGACTTATTACACTACAGCATTTAGATAAAAACAAACATATAACCAACTAAATAATTGTTTATCGTACATTTGAGTATACAAATTCTTAACACGCTAAACCACAAGCAAATATGTTGCATGCAGTC
This sequence comes from Stictocephala bisonia, assembly GCA_035578905.1. NCBI lineage: Eukaryota > Metazoa > Arthropoda > Insecta > Hemiptera > Membracidae > Stictocephala > Stictocephala bisonia. Next base: position 739,588 of record JAQJVL010000294.1, read on the forward strand.
TGGAAACGTACTGAATGTGCATCCGTCGGTAACAATTAACGTAACTTATTTTAGAAGCAAGCATGGGAAAGACTCCTAGCGTGGGAAAGTCTGGCAGTAGCGAATGTTTCCAGGACTGCAGGCATATTGGGCCCTCCACCCGTCTCCACCCTATCACCGCTCGGCGAGCTCGAGGCCGGACCTTCGCCGCGCGGTCTATACACAACTATAAGAAGTGAAAAGAGACAGGGAAAAAGTCGGACTTCCTGTAGCTGTAGCAGACGAAACGAGCTTAGAGCAGCTGCGAATACTCAGCGCTGGTTGTCCGCTGTTCTCTCTCTCTCTCTCTCTCTCTCTCTCTCTCTCTCTCTCTCTCTCTCTCTCTCTCTCTCTCTCTCTCTCTCTCTCTCTCTCTCTCTCTCTCTCTCTCTCTCTCTCTCTCTCTCTCTCTCTCTCTCTCTCTCTCTCTCTCTCTCTCTCTCTCTCTCTCTCTCTCTCTCTCTCTCTCTCTCTCTCTCTCTCTCTCTCTCTCTCTCTCTCTCTCTCTCTCTCTCTCTCTCTCTCTCTCTCTCTCTCTCTCTCTCTCTCTCTCTCTCTCTCTCTCTCTCTCTCTCTCTCTCTCTCTCTCTCTCTCTCTCTCTCTCTCTCTCTCTCTCTCTCTCTCTCTCTCTCTCTCTCTCTCTCTCTCTCTCTCTCTCTCTCTCTCTCTCTCTCTCTCTCTCTCTCTCTCTCTCTCTCTCTCTCTCTCTCTCTCTCTCTCTCTCTCTCTCTCTCTCTCTCTCTCTCTCTCTCTCTCTCTCTCTCTCTCTCTCTCTCTCTCTCTCTCTCTCTCTCTCTCTCTCTCTCTCTCTCTCTCTCTCTCTCTCTCTCTCTCTCTCTCTCTCTCTCTCTCTCTCTCTCTCTCTCTCTCTCTCTCTCTCTCTCTCTCTCTCTCTCTCTCTCTCTCTCTCTCTCTCTCTCTCTCTCTCTCTCTCTCTCTCTCTCTCTCTCTCTCTCTCTCTCTCTCTCTCTCTCTCTCTCTCTCTCTCTCTCTCTCTCTCTCTCTCTCTCTCTCTCTCTCTCTCTCTCTCTCTCTCTCTCTCTCTCTCTCTCTCTCTCTCTCTCTCTCTCTCTCTCTCTCTCTCTCTCTCTCTCTCTCTCTCTCTCTCTCTCTCTCTCTCTCTCTCTCTCTCTCTCTCTCTCTCTCTCTCTCTCTCTCTCTCTCTCTCTCTCTCTCTCTCTCTCTCTCTCTCTCTCTCTCTCTCTCTCTCTCTCTCTCTCTCTCTCTCTCTCTCTCTCTCTCTCTCTCTCTCTCTCTCTCTCTCTCTCTCTCTCTCTCTCTCTCTCTCTCTCTCTCTCTCTCTCTCTCTCTCTCTCTCTCTCTCTCTCTCTCTCTCTCTCCACCCTCCCTCCCCCCTCCCTCCCTCCCTCCCACCTCTCTCTATCTATATCTCTCTAAGCTGCTGCGCAATAAGCTCAACCCAGCGACGGCCGCGCCAACATAGCAAAATTATAAAAAAGTAATCTGAATTTTTACATTGCATTTTCGTTTCTTATATATGTGTAATTATTGGTTTAACTATCTCATAAAATCATAAAGTAATTTAATTTATGACAAACGTAATTTACTGTATGTTTGAATAGTGAAAACCAGTTCTTCTGTGTGGCTCTACAGAAAATTAATCAATTTTTTTTAAATTCCATATTCGTTAACCAGAAGAGTGATGTTACCCAAAATTCCCATCTGTGAGAAAACGATGTAGAGTCAAAACGTTGACCTTAGATACAATCGGAATCCACTCTCCCATATTTGCTCCGGTCTGCTATGCACCAATTTTAATTACCTTCCAAACGAGTTGATGCTGCTAACAACCCGGTCCTGTAATTACTTTAAGATTATAATTTAATGACTGGTTTTAGATCAGATGGGCGGCGCTGGGGTGAGGGGGAGGAGTCAAAGGCCAGTCAGCTAATCTCCGAACATCACAAACACTTCCACTACGGCCGAGCTTTATTTGTTGTTTGATCGGTGTCTAGATATTCGGTATTGTGTTATTCCCCATAATCGCGTCGAATCATTTGTTCAATGTCAGTTTATTGTAAATTGCCGCAGTTTTTTATCCACGAATGGTTTTACTTGACGGTTTATGGTTGGATTTCGGTTGAAATTTATGGTTCAAACGTATTTCAATAATTTTTTACTTTTTTGTTTAGTTTGGTTTTGGGAAATCTATGCAGAAACTGTTGAGTTACGATGTAAACTTAAGCACTTGCGTGCCATCGGCTAGTTCTTTGAGAGAAACCTCAGCTTTTAAGCGGACCGTTTTAAATCCTGACTCTGTAAGAGCATTTTCGTCGTTGTTCAAATTTATAATTAAAATATTTTGATATCTTTGGCTATTTTCAGTAAGTATTGCAGAACATTTGAAACTACGAGTTCTTTGTCAACACCTGTTTTTAGACCACAGTTAGGTGTAAGAGCGGGCCTCAGCCATAATCTCATCATTTATTTGATTGGTATTGTCTTTTCTTTACCACTTTATACGTTCTTCTTCATTTAATTTCAGCACTGTTATATTTGAAAAAAATGTGATTGTTTCCATATTGTAACTCTAAATATTAAAATCCACTACTGTAAAATGGAAAAAGATTAACCATGATCGAATTACTTATGCTGTAGTCTACTTGGAAACTGTATCAAAATGGTCCAAAATACACTTCATATGGACTCTCTTTCAACTCAACTAATTTCATCTTAGGACATTTAAATTCCAATTATGTTTTTCAGACAAAATTCATGTAGTCCGTTAAGGAATAAAAGTATTTTGAATTCAAACTGACAACACTATTAATTAATTATTTGCTGTTTATAATTCAAATCATACAATCCAGATAATTACTATAAAAATTGAAAGATTTTTTTAAATGTAGGGCCTATGTCTGCCATCTAAATGATTATCACCGACCATAGACCTACCCTTTCTTTTAAATGTTCTCTTACTATCTCTTTCCCTTTAAAATTTAGTTTGTATTAAACCAAATGTTCGAAGTAGTCTTATTATTGTTATTCGTTTCGATAGTATCGATATCTTGAATCTGCATGAACGTTCAATAAAGTTATGGCATATTCACATGCTGTGAGTATATTCATTGTTGACAACACCAATGGCGTATTATTGTAATCCAGGTACTTGAGGACAGTGATTGAAACTTACTTTGGTCGACCTACATCACATGGTATCTGAGTAATAATAAATGAAACTTTATCAGGATTATTCGATAAAGTTTGTAACAAGACTATGTAGGCCATCCACAATCATCCTATTGTCAAGTAACAAGACTACGTAGGCCATCCACAATCATCCTATTGTCAAGTAACTTTTCATATTCTCTTCGAAAAACGCAACACATTGCGTCAGCGTTTTCCTTTCTGTAATTTTGAGCCTGTAAATATTATTAGTCTGTATGGGAAATTTTACAGAACAATCTCCTGTAATCTGCTTAAACTTATATATACGTATACTTGTCTTATGTAAAAGAGAATCGCTAAAAGATTCCTTTCTTTCAGTCCGAGGATAGCGAACCTGTTTTGTCGAACTCTTGAATGTAAAGGCAACGTTGTGTATGAACAATTTTGTGTATAATATTGTTACGTTATGTAATATTTGGATTAATTGTACAAGTGTAAAAAATGTATTTTTCTTGTTTAAAGAAATATTGCAGAAACTTGGTTTGTATTAGATGATATATTTATTGATGGCTCCTAAAGAACAGGCAACCCTATTTAGTTTTTAATTTTAATTAATAGACAGTATTGATTCTGTCACTGCTATACCATGTAATTGTGGACGACGTTTTGTACTGAACACATTTATTCGAAATTTCCTTTTCAACAATATGTTGGTTTTTCGTCGACTATAATGAAACAGATGCCAAGACTGTAAAATCACTTGTTACAAGAACCTTAAGATTAATATGAAAACCTTTCGATCGTTGAAGAAAATTGAAAGAAATAAAGAAATTATCAAGGAGAAAAGCTCAACTAAATTTCAGTTTCCGGTTAAGTATCATAAAAGCACTGGAGTAGATTAGAAAGGTCAACGATGCCTCCGCGCCAACCAGGCAATAGATTCAGGAGAAAGTCTGAACGTCGACCGACCGCGACCGGGACGAAATAACAATTAACATTAGTTTATTGTTGTGTGAACTCTAGCATTTGGCGGGAACGAAAGGTCAGTCTGGGCTGAGATAATAAGAACTGGAGTAAAGAGTGCGCCTGAGCATAAACCATATCAGCTAGCCAACCATTGTTGTGGTATCGGCGGCGCATCTCGCTTTATGGAAGACTGCGCAGCCCAGCCAGACTGACAGCCGGGCAAAGGGTCGGTATTTATTGGAAGAGGATAACATCGCTGGTAAATCATCGCAATATCGCACCGCAAGCCCCTGCGCAGATTGGTCGACCGCGGGAAAATGGCATTGTCCATAAAATCCATAGAAGAAAGCGTTCTTAGACAGTGTTGTTCTGGAAGACTGGTCATCACACCCACCATAAAGGGCCTCTCCGTCAAACTTACGGACACATGTCGTTAGACTAACTCTCACAGAGTAGCAGCTGTTCGTGTAGTATTGGTAGAGAGGTCATCTCTCCCACCCTTCTTCAAAAATCTCTTAAAGGGCCTCTTTGTCAAACTGATGAACACGTATCATCAGATTAACTCTCCTAGAGCAACTGTTAATGTAGTATTGGTAGAGAGGTCATCTCTTCCACCCTACGTTCACAAAGGTCTTAAAGGGTTTCTCCTTCAAACTTACAAATACATGTTGTTAGTTTGAAGGACAGCTGTTAGAGAAGTATTGGTAGAGAGGTTATAACTCCTACCCTACCTCACAAAGCTCTTAAAGGCCTTCTTCATCAAACTTTTGAAGACATGTTGTTAGACTAACTCTCCCCGGACAGCTGTTACAGAAGTATTGGTAGAGAGGTTATAACTCCTACCCTACCTCACAAAGCTCTTAAAGGCCTTCTTCATAAAACTTTCGAAGACATGTTGTTAGACTAACTCTCCCCGGACAGCTGTTACAGAAGTATTGGTAGAGAGGTTATAACTCCTACTCTACCTCACAAAGCTCTTAAAGGCCTTCTTCATCAAACTTTCGAAGTCATGTTGTTAGACTAACTTACCCCGGACAGCTGTTAGAGAAGTATTGGTAGAGAGATTATAACTCCTACTCTACCTCACAAAGCTCTTAAAGGCCTTCTTCATCAAACTTACGAAGACATATCGTTAGGCTAACTCCTCTATAATCTATTTAGTGAGAGTTGATAGCGAAGCTCCATCTACTGAGAGACTAATTCTCCCAGAACAGTTATTAGTGTAATATTGTCTATCTGAAATTACATATTTGCTAGGCATGCTACTCATAAATTACTCTGGCCAAGGGAATCCCATGTATCTCTGATGACGTTAAAACCAATCGGCTAAAAATACAGATCGGTGTTTAATTAGCCACAAACAACGGTAAAAGGTAAAGAAGAGGTTCCAGAATTCAATCCGTATCAAAGTTCGTGGGCCATTAATCATCGCACGATGGCTCATTAATTTGTGCCGCACTAAATGCCGCTTTGAACGTTCCGATATCAACAGCCTCGGACCGATCGTGTTATTTTCTTGTTATTGGGCATTCTTGGTCCAAGGACCAATTAAAGAAGAGTAGTCGTTGTGGGCGAAGAGTGTTTGTTTGGCCAACATTATGGTGACCATCCACGTTCCCGCTGGCATCTGAACATTTAGGTACAACTAGAATTACTTAAGCAAATATTGAGAAAAAATAAAAACAAAACTGTAGTAAGCCAAGGGAAGCAAGTAGAAGTCGTGTTCTAGCCATATAGTCAGTGTAATCAACCAACATTTTGTCAATAAAACATCCAAAATTAAATTGTTTACTCCTTTAACCTTGAAAAACAATTATATTTAAATAATTCATCTCTCAATTTTCTTTAAGTTAGTACGAAACTGAATTTTAATTTTCTAACACAATTAGCGTTCGAATTCTTTTTCCCCTACTTAGCAACATGGATCAAAGTCTATAAATAGGGTATCTGTTATGTATATTTGCAAACTATAATATAGGGTTACTATGGTCAAAATAAGTAAAAAAGCGTACATAAACATAGATTCTGAGGTAGGCCTTTTAGTTTTCCACCCGTCTACCTGTATATGATTTTTATATAACTTAACATATCTTAACAACCCCCTAAGATATTAACTTAGTAAATATATGACCACAAATAATATAATTTTGGGTGTTGAAAATCAAGCACTTTGTACCGTATTAAAATGACGGAACATTGAAATTTCCAATTGTTAATTGCTCATACACAACTATTGTTATTAAATAGTAAGATACCAAAGATTTGTATAATGTATATGTAATGAATTTCAGTTCAAATTACTTTATTGCATTAATTGAAAATACTGCATCACAATCTTTATTCTAACTAAACATTTCACATTTATTCACTACCATTTATGTTGCTTATGATAGGTTCTTTGACATCTTACAAAGCATTTTTAGGATAAGTCAAACATTAGTAAGCCCTAGATTACAGAATCAATTTGTAAAAAAATTTGTAAAAGGAATAATATTTTGCAACTAATTAAGAAGAATCCTAATAACTTTCAGTTGAAAAATAGTTTTATACAATCCAGAAATGAACTGGAAATAATGGACATAGGAATTCTAAAAAATAATTACTATGCCACACCATTTAATAATTGCTTAGGGTATTATAAAAATCTTGGGAGGTTTTAAGTGAAACTACAGTTCAGAAGTAAAAAAAAGAGAACAATAAGCTTATGTAAACTTTGGATAATGGTATTGAAATAAAGGATCATAAAGAGATTGCAAATGTCTTTAATAGGTTCTTTTTGTCAGTTGCAGAACATTTATATCAGAGAAGTATCATACCAGATATATCTCACAGATTACCATACAAAATGATAATAATAAAATAATTTGTCAATTTTTTCTTTTCGGTTTCTAAAGAGGAAGTTGAAGATATTGCTAAATCTTTAAAAAATAATAAGTCACCTGGGATAGATAATGTAAGTTCATTTTTGGTCAAACGTGTTTTACCCAAAATAGCATAAACTTATGCATTTACATATATTGTTAATTTAAGTTTTCAAACGAGAATATTTCTTGAACAAATGAAAGAGGCTTTAGTTAAACCAGTTTACAAAAGCAATTCAGAAGAATTTTGCAATAATTGTAGACCTATATCTTTGCTGCCATGTTTTTAAAAAATTATAGAAAAGCTCGTGAAAGTGAAACTTATAAAGAACTTAGATATAATTATTGTTTTTAGTTCGAACCAATATGGCTTTAGAAATGGACTTAATAAAGAAACAAATTTGAACTATTTTATGAAACTATCTGAGGGTATAACAGGAGGGGAAAGGGTGTCTGGGCTTTTCCTTGATATAAAAAAAGCATTTGATACTGTAGTCCACGATGTTCTGTTAAATAAGTTACACGATTGTGCGATTAGAGGAATTGTTTTAGAGTGGTTTAAAAATTATCTTTCCAACAGAATTCAATGTGTTAAAACTAAAAATTAGTTTAGCGATAGAAGTAAAATTAAATTTGGCGTACCGAAAAGTTTGGTGTTGGAGCCAATATTGTTAATTATTTTCATAAACATTTGTGCAATTGTAGTTTTAAAGATAAAGTGACACGCTTTGCAGATGACGCTCCTCTTTGTTACACCACTGATTCTTGGAGGAAGTTCTTCAATATATGAGTGAAGATTTAATGTCGTTGCGAAGGTGGTTTGTAAATAATAAATCGTTTTTAAGTCAGGAGAAAACTGCTTATATTAATTTCAAGCTAAGAAGCCATGTTTTTTCAACCAGTCCGTAATGTACAAATGTATAGATTGTTTGTGTAAGATGAATTATTGTAGGGATCAATGTGTTATTATAAATTGTAAGGATGCAATTAAATACCTAGGAACCAACCTTGACAGGGAATTGAACTGGCGTAATGAGACAGACTTTAGTGTAATGAGCAGGAAGATTAATTCGGTTTTGAGACTTTTAGTTTTCGTTAATACAGGGTGTCTTAAAAGTCCCCCCCCCCCTATTAACTTTCTTATGAATATAGATAAAGTGATTTACTTCTGGGGATGTTTATATGACCAACTAAGGAGTTTTTTTATGTATGCACATTTTTTACACCCCCTCTCAAAAGGGGGTAGTTTGGGGGTAAGTCAAAATTTTTAAATAGGAACCCCTATCAAATGACACATCATTTTAAAGGTAATATTAAAAGAAGAAGAATGGTGGAAACTAGAGGTCTCTAACATTAGTCTATCAAATTTGGTGGCAGTTTAAAGTTGGAATTATTTTATAAAACCCCCGCAGCTTGTTACATTTAAAATTGTTGTAAGGCAGATAAAACATTCACCCACCAGTTAGTTTTGAGAACTGATAACACCTTATCGTAAAACAAGTTATTACAAGAATCAACAAACACCAAAAACCACAAATAACATAGCATTTATTTGGTTTTGGTTTGTCTGACCAAAGTCCCAGGTTGCCCTACTGGACTTTGGTCAGACAAACCAAAACCAAATAAATGCTATGTTATTTATGGGTTTTGGTGTTTGTTGATTCTTGTAATAACTTGTTTTACGATTAGGTGTCATCAGTTCTCAAAACTAACTGGTGGGTGAATGTTTTGTCTGCCTTACAACAATTTTAAATGTAACAAGCTGCGGGGGTATTATGAAATAATTCCAACTTTAAACTGCCACCAAATTTGATAGACTAATGTTAGAGACCTCTAGTTTCCACCATTCTTCTTCTTTTAATATTACCTTTAAAATGATGTGTCATTTGATAGGGGTTCCTATTTAAAAATTTTGACTTACCCCCAAACTACCCCCTTTTGAGAGGGGGTGTAAAAAATTTGCATACATAAAAAAACTCCTTAGTTGGTCATATAAACATTCCCAGAAGTAAATCACTTTATCTGTATTCATAAGAAACTTAATAGGGGGGGACTTTTAAGACACCCTGTATATTATAGACTTGCATATGTGATCTTATGTTGGGGGGGAGGGGGGCATATTTAAGTAATCTCAAAGTTATTAGAGCTTTACAAAACAAAAACGAATAGTAAGAACCATTTTGAACAAACCTATGCTTGAACCGTCTTGGCCACCTTTCAGGGAGTTTAACATTTTAGCACTGCGGTATATTTATGTTTATAAAGTTCTGGGGGGGGGGGGGTGAAGGTTTAATGAAAAAAGTGGAAACACTCAACGTAATCAAATGGACTGTAAAATTAAACTGAGGTAATCTCCCTGTTCAGAAACAGTTGCGTACTTCATGAAAACTACTGAATATCTTGACCAAACAGTTTTAATAGTTGGTGAAATGAAATAAGAAAGGAACGTTCTTTAAATATATTTCTAAAACTAGTTCGTTTCTGATTGTTTAGCTTAGAGAGTGTGGAACCACTATTACATTTTTAAAATTAAAAAAGGAAACATGTATATGAGTAATTTATTGATTTAAGGGGCTTTAATTGTGTAAGTATATGTAGAACAATATTAAGTATTGATGGTGTATGATTATTTAGCTTTGTTTGTTTATATGTAAGTGTATGTATTATTTATATTGTGTATCAGTGAAGTGCTTGAGTTTTTTTTTCTTTTTAAAATGCCTAGAGCATATTTTAGAAGGAAAGAGTAATAGTTTTAAGTTTAGTGATATTATTTAAATGTTTTATTAGTATAATTGCTAATTATAGAGTTTTTTATCAGTACACACGATTATATTATTTTTTCTCTAAGTGTTTTATTTGTTTATTACTTTTTATTTGTTATTATGTTTTAGAGCCTCGTATATTATTTTATTTTTCTAAATATACTGCCAATAAATTTATGTTAAACGGCTTTGCCTGACAGGAGCTACATTTATTGTTTATTTGTTTCAAAAATGTAATTAATTAGTAACTGGGATCAGCTTGACAGGTCTTTTGGTGTTATATAATTTTATTAAAATTTTTGTTTTAGTTATAATGTATATTATATAATAAGCTTTGTAGTCTACGTAATATGTAATTATATTGAATGGCACTAGAGTAAATGTTACTGTACATGCTTACTTTAATAAATTGTAGCATTGTAAATTGAAACAAATAAATAAATATTATTATTCTTTCATATAGGCCTAAATACACACGAAAATCCTTTGGTACCAAGAACTTTTTAAGACGAGCCTATTTGTCTTGGACACCTTGGCACACTTAGATTCATTCGACACACTGTTGATTAAATGAACACCTGCCTGAAAGGGACGATGTTCGTAAACTACCGGTTTGTTGCTCAATTCGGTAGTTTTCCCTATGTGTATGTCTGATACGCATATCTTGACATAAACAAAAGAGTGGTCTCCTTATGTAGACGCAGGTCAGTTGCAACACTTACAAGGTTTTGTAGACGTCTCTGCGCGAATCTCTGCTGTTTAGTTTTGGTATAATTGGGAGGATTGTTTTTTCTCCACTCATCATTATTTTCCCATTTAAGCGTTGGATAATATAAGATTATTGAGCTCTATTGTCCCCCACATCTTGTAAATTCCGTTAGTAATACAACGACTCACTTGTATTCTTACCACAATAAACAATGATGACGTAGGTTTCATAGACTACACAAACCTACGAGATGTTGAAACTATTCCTTGAAGTCGGGTTGTAAGGTGCCGGGAAGGGAGAGTCGTATCCTGTGGGATGAGTGGGACAGCAGTCATATAACTGACCACTGTCGGATATTAGTTTCCAATTCAAATGAGTGGAATCAGTCATTGGCTAGGGGAGACCCCTCAGATAAACTGAGCACTTGAAACAATAGTGTGCCTCCTACGCCTGCCACATTAGCATAGGAATAGCGCGCTTTGCGCATGGCATAGCATCTTCTTGTCCCCAGGGGCCTCCCAGCTCCACCATAAACCACTCTTAAGGCTGTTCAGGAACTATTACAGTGGGAATAATCTTTTTTTTTTTTTTTTATTAATTTAGGTTTTCGACTGGCTCACATTTCCAATTCATTCTTTATGAGACCGACATAGTTCGTCTGGTAGTCCCTTAAAGCATTTGTTTTCTAGCTGATTCTAACGATTTGAATTATTAAAAATTTTAGAATTAATTCATTCAAGCCCTATGATATATTAACTATTATTAGTACCCTATATTCAATGCGAATTGATTAGTTTCCTTTTCAATTTACTTGAAACTGGAAGACACTCATTACACTATTGTGTGTCTTTCAGTTCAATTCCTTGTCAAGGTTAATGCCTAGGTATTTAATTGCACCCTTAAAATTTATAATAAAACATTAATTTTTGAAATGTTAGACCTTCTTTTCTATACGTGTAGGCTATATCAAAGATTAAAATAAACCCATTAATATATGCCAAGCAATCAACCTTCTCCATTACAACACCTACTAAATAAAATAGAAAACATAATTTTACCGGGAGAAAATACGTAAACATCTACTTTCTGTTAGACATCAGTATTATGGAAACTTCCTTAAGGTACATTAAACAATATTTATGTTGACATTGTAAAAGTAACTTTTGTAAGTACAGTAGAACGTCAATAATCCGGATTAATTGGGACCGGACCCCATCCGGATTATCAAATTATCCTGATTATCGAAATTACCTTAAAAAAGGCCAGTATACACGATTAAAGTAGGCTACATAAACATTTTAAAATTTTATATTTTCTCTTATACAATAAAGGGTTTAGAGGTGAAATTAATCAAAAACATCTTTTATGTTCAAACACTGTATTGTAATTTGTTAGTAGCAACATGTGTACAGTAAAAACATCAAACACTATTTGAGCTTTAAAAAAAATGTGTAATAGGTTTTTGAAGTACCTGAAGCAGTAGTGGTTCATTTTTTCACAGCTATGTCCTTAATTCGTTTTAATTTTTTATGGTACGATGTTTTAATTTTTTGCTACAAGAACAAAACAGGGAATATTAATTTTAAAAAGCTAAATGTTTGAACGGATTAAAATCCGGTCATAACAGTTATGTAAAGTAAAAAATGTCAAAATCCATTTCTGTTTAAAAATTAATTTACATTTGAAACAAAATCGGTGTGCAGTAATACATAGATACAAATCCGGATTATTGACGGTCCGGATTTTTGACGTCGAATTATCGACGTTCTACTGTAGGTCTTACCTCAACCCCAGCCTGTGCTCTCATAACTTTAGACAGCACAGCCGGGTGTATTCAAATTATCTCATTAAGTGTATCAGCAGCCACACTCAGACTCACACCCTTGTGAAGCTAGTTCGATTTTAGCAAATACAAATGTCTAAATTCACACTCCCTGGCCAAACAGGAGTATTTAAGCAAGTTTGTGGATTTTACTCTACTTAATTATTACAATTAATTTTAAGACCAGCTTTGCAATACCACCGTGCCCTAAATAACCTTTCACTGCAACCAGTCGTGAGGGAAGATTTTTTTGCCATTCCAAGCACCTTTGAAATGTGTAAAATTGCAGGTTACTTAGTTAAAATTACTATATACTATTCACGGAGAGTTTAGGGTGAAGCTCCACTCCCTGCTAGTGTGACACTTGTCAAGGCGTTTTTTTTTAATTTTTTGTATTATAAACATTATGTACAGGGTGGAAAAAAATATTGAAATGCTTTGACAACAACTTTATTTTTTGCAATAAAGAATTTGACAATTTAATTTTTTAAATAATTGTGTTCGATAAAGAAATATTTTTTATCAAAATAGTTTGCTTGAAGCCGTGAAATCACAGAGGAATATTACTAATCAAAGTAGTTACTTTGAAATTAAAACGACCGTTACTATGGAAAGAATAAACCTTTAAAAGTCCGGTTTGTGGCAATTGATTTCTCTTGAATTTGATATGAAGTCGACCTAGGCTTACACTGAAGATTTCAATTCAACTCCTCGTGGGCTGCCCCCCTGAAAAGACGAAATGTCGCTAATAGCTTCAAAACGTCTGTTCTTTCTAACTATGACGATGTACAAGATACAAGAGAAGTAATACAACATTTGTAAAAGCGTTTCCATGTTTTTCCCCACATTCTACATATAAATAGGCCTACATAGCTAAATTTAACCAAACCTAAGGAAACCCTTGTTTGTAATTATATCTAATAACTAAAAAGTTTGTCAAGTTGGCTTGATTAGTTTAAAAAAGGTGGCCATTTAAAATAAAACAGCTAAAAAATTTAAATTTTATTTAAAACAATTACATATGTGACTTTTTAAAGACTATTTTAAAACAATTTTAATGTATGGTAATTTTGTATATCAATTACATATAACTGAATTAGTTATTATAAAATTAGTCCGACCATAGACTAAATATCTTGAGCTTCTCAAGAATCATAAAACTGTTCAAAAATATACTAATTAAAAACTAACTAATTATTAGAAATATGCTAATTTATTAACACTGAATCTGTGATGTATTCGAGCTTTATTTTTATAAGACTTCTTTCATTTATAAAATAATGCCATGTTAAAAATAAACAAACTATGGACACTTCTAAGTCATAAGTAACCTAACCATGTTAAAAACTTTAAATCAAAATAAGTAATTTTGATTTAACCAATACTCCTAAATTTTAAATTTCGTTTTGAGGTAGTTTAGATAAGTTATTAGTTTTACTGCCGTTAGCTCACTATCGAGAAACTCAGGATTGCAATAATTCAGTTATTTGTTATTTTATATAAAAACTTAATACATAAATAAATTTGTTTTAAAATATTTTTAAAAAAGTCACTTTTCTACTTTTTATCAAATTTAATACTTTTTATAGTTATTTTAATTTGAATATTAAATTGAATTTAATTGAAAATGACCACCATTTTAATATCAACGAAGAAAATTTAGACGCACATGAACTGTGCACCAGCCAAAAAGGGTTCACTAATCCTTACCTGATCTGGCACCGGCCCTCGCTAGGTAGACAGCAGACAGTTCCTATAGTTGGTCTATAATAGTAACGATAATCTATAATAGTATAGATATAAATTTACTTAATTTGAAAATAGTGGCCATATTTAGTATTCAAATTTAATTATCTCAATAACTAATTAATGTACAAAGACACCACTAGGTACGAAAACGTTGTACAATTTAACTTCCTGAACATTGATGTAATGATTTTTAAGGTCTAGTCATAAATAAGTTAAGGCTGTTTACCAAAATACACGCTAATTTTGCTAAATTTCCACAATTCTGATCTTAACGAAAGTTACACAAAGAATGTTTAGGGAATGACAATTTGCTACTTTTTTGTAACTTATAATTTACTATTATTATTGTTGTCTTGTAATTATTTCGTATATTTGTTACTTTTAAAGATAAGGCTTTTTAAACTAAAAATAGAAACAATTTTAATATTTTCAAATAAAATAAATTATATTTTAACTCATTTTAGGATTCATTACTGATTGCCAAATTGCTGAGTTTCAAATATTTTCGTTTAGCCGTTCCACAGAAACAAATTATTTAGTGAAAAAATGTAAGGTATATTAGTTGAAGAAATTTTAAGACGTTATGTTTATATAGGAAAACTTTTATTTGATTTTGTATCATCTATTACTTATTTAATTTGTTTGTCCTTTCGTGAATCACCCCGTATCTTATATTTATGGAGATTTGAACATTTTCCATTAAACACAAAAGTTTCAGTGACATTTTTTTGAAATGCTATTTACAAAACTTACCATTGAATTAATGAGATACTATATAACTAAGGTGTTTTATACAAACGTTGTGAATTAATTTTTTGAAATGTTATGTTTATCTAGTTAAAAATCATTTATTTTCACGTCGGACAAAGGTTTTGTCAACACCACAACATTTCTTTGGGCATTGAAGTCACCTATAGACGTTCAGACGACATACGTTTTGTAAATAAATAATTTTGGGAGTTCAGTGAGCCCAAATCGAAGGTTATGTTTACCGAAGTCTAAATCTAAACCAAGGACGAGACAAATATTTCAGTAGACACTGGAATAGGTTGAATGCATTTCTTCATTAGTCTTACGGTTCACTATCTACGACCCTGCATGGTGCAGCAGACCCTGCCTATCTAAGATTTGGAAAGTGTCCAGTTCAGGCGAGCCCGAAAATGTAAGTAAACCTTTTTATTATTAGATAATAAACAAAACTTATAATAAACAGGATTAATTTTATTACATTTGGTTGTTCACTTTCTAAAAAAAGAAAAACAGGTGCAGACAAAAAGACAGTAAACGAAAAGAGATATACAATCACTTACATTTTGTTTTTAGCTTCTTTTGTTCAAAGGAACAGTAGCTTATATCCAAGTTTGTAGCGAGAGTTTTGAAACACTTAGTATAAAACTGATTAGATAATCTAAGTGTATAGTTTTCTAGCTTAAAAATACATTATAAATATGTTTCTGAACTAAGAAAGATAACTATTCCTCTAAAAATAAGAATGTTTTGACATTGTTCATATGAGATATAAAGTCAATGATTTTTTGCTTTGCCTCAGCTGTGCGAAGACTGTTGTGTATTTACTTTATGTGATTACTTTATAACACTATTTATATGCGTCCTTGGACATAAAAGTATATTTTCTTTGAGTACACAGTATATTAAGAAAGAAAGTATAAGTAGTTATAGATTATATAAACTGTATGACGTAAAAACACTGTGTTACATATTATATAAACTGTATGACGTAAAAACACTGTGTTACATATTATATGAACTGTATGACGTAAAAACACTGTCTTACATATTATATGAACTATATGACGTAAAAACACTGTGTTACATATTATATAAACTGTATGACGTAAAAACACTGTGTTACATATTATATGAACTGTATGACGTAAAAACACGGTGTTACATATTATATGAACTGTATGACGTAAAAACACTGTGTTACATATTATATGAACTGTATGACGTAAAAACACTGTGTTACATATTATATGAACTGTATGACGTAAAAACACTGTGTTACATATTATATGAACTGTATGACGTAAAAACACTGTGCTACATATTATATGAACTGTATGACGTAAAAACACTGTCTTACATATTATATGAACTGTATGATGTAAAAACACTGTCTTACATATTATATGAACTGTATGACGTAAAAACACTGTCTTACATATTATATGAACTGTATGACGTAAGAACACTCTGTTACATATTATATGAACTGTATGACGTAGACATTGTGTTACATATTATATGAACTGTATGACGTAAAAACACTCTGGTACATATTATATGAACTGTATGACGTAAAAACACTGTCTTACATATTATATGAACTGTATGACGTAAAAACACTTTGTTACATATTATATGAACTGTATGACGTAAAAACACTGTGTTACATATTATACGAACTGTATGACGTAAAAACACTGTGTTACATATTATATGAACTGTATGACGTAAAAGCACTGTGTTACATATTATATAAACTGTATGACGTAAAAACACTGTGTTACATATTATATGAACTGTATGACATAAAAACACTGTGTTACATATTATATAAACTGTATGACGTAAAAACACTTTGTTAGGGTCTACATATTATATGAACTGTATGACGTAAAAACACTGTGTTACATATTATATAAACTGTATGGCGTAAAAACACTGTCTTACATATTATATGAACTATATGACGTAAAAACACTGTGTTACATATTATATGAACTGTATGACGTAAAAACACTGTGTTACATATCATATGAACTGTATGACGTAAAAACACTGTGTTACATATTATATAAACTGTATGACGTAAAAACACTGTGTTACATATTATATGAACTGTATGACGTAAAAACACTGTGTTACATATTATATGAACTGTATGACGTAAAACACTGTGTTACATATTATATGAACTGTATGACGTAAAAACACTGTGTTACATATTATATGAACTGTATGACGTAAAAACACTGTGTTACATATTATATGAACTGTATGACGTAAAAACACTGTGTTACATATTATATGAACTGTATGACGTAAAAACACTGTGTTACATATTATATGAACTGTATGACGTAAAAACACTGTGTTACATATTATATGAACTGTATGACGTAAAAACACTGTCTTACATATTATATGAACTGTATGACGTAAAAACACTGTCTTACATATTATATGAACTGTATGACGTAAAAACACTGTCTTACATATTATATGAACTGTATGACGTAAGAACACTCTGTTACATATTATATGAACTGTATGACGTAAAAACACTCTGTTACATATTATATGAACTGTATGACGTAAAAACACTGTGTTACATATTATATGAACTGTATGACGTAAAAACACTGTGTTACATATTATATAAACTGTATGACGTAAAAACACTGTGTTACATATTATATGAACTGTATGACGTAAAAACACTGTGTTACATATTATATGAACTGTATGACGTAAAAACACTGTGTTACATATTATATGAACTGTATGACGTAAAAATACTGTGTTACATATTATATGAACTGTATGACGTAAAAACACTGTGTTACATATTATATGAACTGTATGACGTAAAAACACTGTGTTACATATTATATGAACTGTATGACGTAAAAACACTGTCTTACATATTATATGAACTGTATGACGTAAAAACACTGTCTTACATATTATATGAACTGTATGACGTAAAAATACTGTCTTACATATTATATGAACTGTATGACGTAAGAACACTCTGTTACATATTATATGAACTGTATGACGTAGACAC
The DNA here is from genome assembly GCA_035578905.1 of Stictocephala bisonia. Taxonomy (NCBI): domain Eukaryota; kingdom Metazoa; phylum Arthropoda; class Insecta; order Hemiptera; family Membracidae; genus Stictocephala; species Stictocephala bisonia. The sequence continues at coordinate 757,422 of JAQJVL010000294.1, forward strand.
TGTGTTACATATTATATGAACTGTATGACGTAAAAACACTCTGTTACATATTATATGAACTGTATGACGTAAAAACACTGTGTTACATATTATATGAACTGTATGACGTAAAAACACTGTGTTACATATTATATAAACTGTATGACGTAAAAACACTGTGTTACATATTATATGAACTGTATGACGTAAAAACACTGTGTTACATATTATATGAACTGTATGACGTAAAAACACTGTGTTACATATTATATGAACTGTATGACGTAAAAATACTGTGTTACATATTATATGAACTGTATGACGTAAAAACACTGTGTTACATATTATATGAACTGTATGACGTAAAAACACTGTCTTACATATTATATGAACTGTATGACGTAAAAACACTGTGTTACATATTATATGAACTGTATGACGTAAAAACACTGAGTTACATATTATATGAACTGTATGACGTAAAAACACTGTGTTACATATTATATGAACTGTATGACGTAAAAACACTGTGTTACATATTATATGAACTGTATGACGTAAAAACACTGTGTTACATATTATATGAACTGTATGACGTAAAAACACTGTGTTACATATTATATGAACTGTATGACGTAAAAACACTGTGTTACATATTATATGAACTGTATGACGTAAAAATACTGTGTTACATATTATATGAACTGTATGACGTAAAAAAACTGTGTTACATATTATATGAACTGTATGACGTAAAATCACTGTGTTACATATTATATGAACTGTTGAGACCCATCCCCTCCCCCCACCAAAGCTGGAAAGCGTGCCAACTGGGGGATGTCTCAAAACGAGTCGAGCGATGGGATCACGGGTGGCAGTTGGAGGGTCAAAATAAAACTCAGCAGTTGAGCAAACTAAATTTATTATCAAGAAAACTGCAAAACTGGCTGGCAGAAGGTCACAATGTAAATTCGCACTTAAATAAATAACAAGATAACAAAACTTAACAATATAATACAGACGCTACAAAAACAACAAACTCTACAAATACCCAATATAACAATTACAAACTGTATGGCCTATCTGCTGGTTAGCCTGAGACCACCAAAACGTAAGAAAAATGTAATGCCCAAATAAAAGTGAAAATTTAGAACTTTTGGATCACAACACTTAAACCGGCAATTTAGCCCACATCCCATGATTCCACCGGGGCCAGGGAGTAAGCCGGAATCCCTGGGCAGCTCCGAATTAGAAGTTAAGCAAAAGCACAATAATCCCCTTTTGGTGAGTTTAAAAATTAAGCAATTTTTTAAAAAATATAACACGGTACCGTTCTAGTAAAAAGTCCCTTCCAAAACACCCCTAATACACTTAACGAAAAAAAATATAAATAACCATCACTAGGCCTAAACATATAAATAAATAACATACTTAACCATAGGGACCTAACAAATATAAACTCTAAAAAAATATAACAACACAATAAACTAATTAAAATAAATAACAATAAATATTAACATAAGTTTTTTCCTTTTTTCTTAAATTTTAAATATATATATATGTCCCCATGGCTGTTTCATAAATCACTTTGTCCAGTTCAAGTTTTAGGCCTAGGCCACATTAAATTGTTCCACAAACATTTTTTTCTTCCTTTTTTTTATATTTCACCTTTTTTTTTGTTTTTTATAAATATAAATAGCAAAACCCCCAGCTCAGCCGCCGGGAAAACAACATGGAACGCACTGACCTGAGGACTGAAGACTTCTACCCAAAAGAGGTAGGGAGGGCAGAGAGGGCACAGCTCACTCAATCACATGGTCCCCAGACCAGGCTCGCAGTGTGGAAGGTGGAACTTTGCCCGGACGACAGGCTGAGGGTGAAACGTCCTACTCAAGGACCCTGGACTGCAAGGCAACACCACAGCACATTAAAAATAGTCCAGCCACAACAACAAAAATACTACACATAACAACTAATACAGGAAATGGCCAAACAACACAAGAACAGACCAAATTGTACATGATTGGAGCACACTAGAAAATAAAAGATCCATTTTTTAGGCTAAGAATAATTATGTTGGAAAATCATATTTAAAACAAATTACAACTTAACAAATTACCAAAGAATTAATTACGTATACGGAACTAGAAATGACAAACTGAAAACTAGGCTATGGAAACAGGAGCAATATGTTATAACATGAAAATCAAACTAAACAGATAGGCTAGGTTATTGTCAATTAACAGAAAGATGGTAAATCGGTAACTCCAACTGAAAAAGGCTCAACAAAACATTATAGAGAACTACTATTAAATATAAAACCAGATATAATAAAGCAATTAATGTTAAAAAGGTAACATTGAGCACATGGCTCGAACCTAGGTTAACACATCTAGACAAAGAATACAATTTTAAAAAAACCCTGAAAATGACAAATAACCCAGAATATTATTGAAACAAAGTATTTTCACCAAAAGGGTGATTAGATATTAGAAATTACAAATGAACATTTACGTTTTAGAGCCTCTAGCTGATCATGGTAATCTCAGCAGGCAGAGCCAAAGACAAAATGACGGCCAACCTGACAGACAAAGGCTGGAACACGGAACGACCGAGTCCGAGCCAACGGCCACCAAAGTAAAGCGAATCGCCGGGCGCGAGCGGTCTCAGGCAGCCCGGCAGATCACGAAGAAAAAAACGAAATGTACCGGTCAAAAGACCCGGTACACTGTATGACGTAAAAACACTGTGTTACATATTATATGAACTGTATGACGTAAAAACACTGAGTTACATATTATATGAACTGTATGACGTAAAAACACTGTGTTACATATTATATGAACTGTATGACGTAAAAACACTGTGTTACATATTATATGAACTGTATGACGTAAAAACACTGTGTTATATATTATATAAACTGTATGACGTAAAAACACTGTGTTACATATTATATGAACTGTATGACGTAAAAACACTGTGTTATATATTATATGAACTGTATGACGTAAAAACACTGATTTACATATTATATGAACTGTATGACGTAAAAACACTGTGTTATATATTATATAAACTGTATGAAGTAAGAACACTGAGTTACATATTATATGAGTAACATTGTCGTATAAGAGTTTATTTATGGTTGTTTAATTTAGTCAACATCATTATAGTGACGTAATAAAAACAATGAATTAAATAATACTTTGTAAACAATGCTATCCTATTAAATTAATATTAATGATCTTCTTATGTTCAAAATGTATAAAGAATGACCAATTACCTACAGGACCAATTACCTACCAATTACCTAAAAAGATTACCTACAGAGGCCACACGGTGAAATTTGACTCGGATTGAGTGGAAAGAGACCTAATAGTAATGTTTGAGAATTTCTAGGGCCATAGGAGAATTACAACTCAACTGTTTCGAAGGAGGGTGGACAGTCTACACCAAAATGGACAGTCTAAGCACAGCTTAGGGGTGAATTTGGACATAATTGCGGCCAAAATCAAACTGGTTTTACAGGGGTGTGAATATGATGTGGCTACTGGTACCCTTAATGGGGTGTGAATATTGATGTGGCTGCTGGTACCCTTAATGAGGAGTGAATTTGGATGCGGCTGCTGGTTTCCTTAATGGAGTGTGAATTTGGATGTGGCTTCAGGTACCCTTAATGGGGTGTGAATTTGGATGTGGCTGCAGTGTTAATGGGGTGTGAATTTGGATGTGGCTGCTGGTACCCTTAATGGGGAGTGAATTTGGATGTGGCTGCTGGTACTATTAATGGGGTGTGAATTTGGATGTGGTTGCTTGTACCCTTGATGGGGAGTGAATTTGGATGTGGCTGCTGGTACCCTTAATGGGGAGTGAATTTGGATGTTGCTGCTTGTACCCTTAAAGGGGTGTGAATTCGGATATGGCTGCTGGTACTATTAATGGGGTATACATTTTGATGTGGCTGCTGGTACCCTTAATGGGGTGAGAATTTGAATGTGGCTGCTAGTTCCCTTAATGGGGTGTGAATTTGGATGTGGCTTCTGTTACCCTTAATGGGGTGTGAATTTTGATGTGACTGATGATACCCTTAATGGGGTCTGAATTTGGATGTGGCTGCTGGTACCCTTAATAGTATAAATTTGTATAAGCTCACCACCCATTGAATTTACAATACCAAATTATTAATTGAGAAAGTTAACAAGTTAATAAATTTAAGTTACGACAAAAACAATTATATCAGACATATTTAAAACATAAAGAATATTTATCTACAGTTAAAAATATATTTGTGTTGATTCAGTAAAAAATACGGAAAAAACATGAAAAATCCTCCTGTGAACTCAGCCATTAACAATTAGTCATGGACCTTGCGTGTATCAGGAGTGATATATACTGACTGTTAAAATATTAAGCTTCTACTGTGTAAACATTGTAACAGTGTTACTAGAAGGAATTGATTCGTCTCCTGTTGTGATAAGAATGCGCGGTTTACTGGCACTAAAGGCGTTAACAGCTCGTAAAGCCATTCTCAACACATAGTGTTAGTCAACGTCTGTGTTATGGGCACCTTACTTATTGTGAGCTCTTCACCTGTCGACGAGGTTTCAACGTAAAAGTACAGACACAACTTTATGAGCCTCCTCATACGCCAACAACACAGCCAGTGGTGTACACTTTGGTACTATTTGTCGTATTTTCAGAGTGTTTAGTAAGTGATGATGCACATAGTGTTGACTGATGAATGTATGTTGTACTTAGTTTTGAAATAATTTGACGGTATAGCTTAAAGCCTAATTAATATCAGTCGTATATAACGTGGTTTGGATTCCAAGGTAAAGTTGACCCTTCTTAAAAAACGTAATAGAACAATTTATCAACACCGTCTCCACTTATCAACTGGACTATTCTCAAAAGTTTTAAATATGGCACTTTACCCACTCTACGCCACGAAAAAAATAGTTACACTATTCCCACTAACTCCACACTCGTTGAAACTAACTCATTGATCACAGACTCAGCACCACACATGGAAATTACTAATGTATATAGTCATCTATCTTTGTTTGTACAGAAGAAAGTTTAAGTTTAGAATTGATTCGTTCGTTATAGTCTACAGTTTATGAACTAACACTCATTTAGGCCACAAATATATGATGAAATCGATAATTTAGTTAATCGATATTCGAGCACCTGAACTTGATGAAGCTACTGCTTCTCAGAAACTACGAAAGTAGGCATGGATCACGCTGCTTGTGAAGTTATGGTTTTTAAATATCGCTAGCCTTTAACCTACTATTTCGTGCTGTCCACTCCTGAGATCGTTAACACAGACAAACGCTGGCGTTTTAGTAGATACATAGCAAGATTTTTCTTTCATCTCTATATTTATAGATTCCCTTCTTCTAACACGGGCTTTTTATCAAGTCTATTAAAAAAGCAATGAAATCCAGCAATACAATATAGATTATGAGTTTTATTTATTTATTTTTTAAAATGAATTGTGACAGATAAGTTCTTACAGTTAGGTAGCAAAATTTAAGTAAAACTATGTAGGTATTTAACTCATAGGCCAATTCTTTGGATAAACGATCAAGATACACAAGACCCTTAATGTCTGGTCCTTCGAGTCGGATCAGGATTTATGTTACTTCGCGTACTTTTAGTTAGAAGAGAAGAGCCGTCCTCGATTTTGACGGGCGGAACGTGCTGTTTATAGTAACTTTACAACGCTCGACTACTACAGAAAATAACGCTGGAAATGGAGTAAACCCGAGTTAATAAATTCAGTGACATGTAAAAACTAGAAAGAATACTGTCCAATGTCAACCATTGGAAGTAGCCTATTTAAAAAATCAAATTTACCTGGAGGGTTTTCAAAATTATGCTGAAAACACGTTTACTTAGTCTTCGCAGGGACATATTTCAGCAGTTTCGTACGACCAGGACATTTGACTGCAAGTGTCCTCCGGCGGGCCGAAACTAGCGGTGTGACGGATAGGAGGGGCCTGAGGCAGCGATGACGAGCAGTGACAGAGAGTCACCTCTTCATTATCGAGGAAAAGAGCCAATGGGAGGCTCAAGGAGCTAGCCAATGGGATGGCTCGCTCGGCTGTAGTACTGGGGAGGGCCAGTCTTCTGGCAGCCGCGGCCTGGAAAGCACAGCGACCGACCGTGTCCGCGACTCCAGCGCGTTATCAGTGATGGGTGATAGTGTCAAGTCAGTGCAGTGATAGTGACGGACTGTGACCTGACAGGCGACAAAGTGGCGGCCAGCAACAATAACCATACCATGTTCACGCGGTGAGTACCACGTGGTCAGTTAGAGGTCGCTTGGAATAACACATGTCAAATAACCGGCCTTCCAATATAGGCTATATACTAAATACATTTAAGAAAATATAATGTAATATGCAACACTTATCAGCCATTTATCGAGTCAATTAAAGGAGTGCCCATGAACCGGATATATGTATATCAATATTTTGCCGCTAAATAAGTAGCCTATTAACTTAAGTTACGTGTTGATATCACAGGTATTTTATTCCAACTATGTTGATGCTTATGTAATATTGATATATCTAATGAAATATTATTTCAATACTAAACGACTAGTTTTCACGAATTTGTTTTATAATAAATAGGAATCATATAAGCCTATATAACAAATTATTTATTAGCTCATTTCAACTAATTCATTCACAGATTATAAACCAACATCATTTTAACATCTAACATAAGAATAATGGTAGAAAATAGAAGCCTTCAAACATTATAAAGGGTGGGTAGTATTCTAGTCTAGAACATGTGGGTGCCATCAGTAGACTACTCCCACGCCAAGACGGCTGTACTATGTAAGGAATACACTTAATATGTTAATATCTCAAAATATGCAATAGGAATATGAGTCTAAAGCAAACAAATTGTGCTTTCGTTGTTTACAATAACAATTACTTGACAAAGGATACGGTTTTAAAAATTTACCATTTTGAATAGTTGGAGAAGAAATAATGTTTTTTTTTTTTCATTTTTCCTCTTATCCAATAAGAGATTGTAAACTGTCAGTTGACTTGTTTTGTTGACTTATCAATGTTACGACTTTCAACGTTCAGCCGTTGTAGTCGTCATTTATATAGTAAGTCGTAATTTGAGGTATGGATTCAGCATATTAACTATGGTTTACCATCTATACCTCCTCTACACCCACCTCTCGTACAATCTTTACACTCTGCTTCATTGAAATATTCTAACCAAATGTTGTTTTTATAACTCTTCTCTAGAAGTATGGCCCAACCATTATACGAATTTTTAATAATTTTCAATGAAACGACCTGAAATATAAGACTTGATTTCTTGTTCAGCCAATTCAACTAGTCTAATAACTAATTCTGGACTAGCCTGGAACAGGAAGGATGGAAGGAATATTTTCCATATAAGAGGCTAAACTGTTTACAGACGGTTATAATTTAGAACAACAAAGATAAAGGAAACATTTTATTCGCTATTTAGTTGTAGGCTATTTAGTTGTTTCAATAGTAGGCTAGCTAGAGACAGCTTGTATGACTTATAAACCAATATTCAATGTTACAAAAAATCGTTAAAGTTTTCTTGGTTTGAAAACTTTGGTTAGGCCTACAATGACAACATTTTAACCTTTATAAAATATACAAAAATATTTTTGTATATTTTTGTATATTTTATAAAGGTATATTTTATAAGACGCTGGGAAGTCGACGGTCCCAGACTCCTATAGTAGTACCGTAGATAACAATTTTACCGGCAGCGGGCTAAAACACGCTGCTCTACTTCAACTGTGCGGTTCACGTTTATTATTATAATGAGTTAGAGTGAACACTGTATGATTATAAAAGGTAGAATCTACTATACTATAAGTTCGTATTATGAGTTTAAAAAAATTTAAACATTACATTAAAGTTTCACATATTTAACTGCAAATATAGTCTAATTTATGGTCCACTAAAACAGTTTTTAACGTATCAAATTATATATAAAATGTTGTGATACGATCATTATTACGGACCGAATATTTGAATTAGTTTTGGCGTTTTTCGTGGAGCAAAACAATCTACTTGACATCCAGTTGGGTTCCAAAAATCAAAATTTGAAATTGTAAGTTTTAAGATTGAAAGAAAAAACTGATCAGATTTTATTTCGTAGGCCTATATCTGTTTGTTTTACATTATATATGGATGACACGAAAAAAGCAAGTAAACCAGTTATAGAAAAGTATGCCTTACATTGAATGTAGCTTTAAGAATGTAACAGGATTAAACACTAAGCAGTACCATGTTTTCAACTTGGAGTAAAGTTTTAAACTACCTGAGGGGTCTAGAAAAAATCCCATAGTTAAGTTTTTCTTTTGGAGGCAATCTAAGTTGGATTTGCAGCTGCAGATTTTCAACTAAGCAAAACAGTCATAACTTTGTTTTATCTTTATTTTTCAATATCATTTTTTATATTTTTAAATTTGTGTATTAAATTAGTATTAATACTCAAGAGACTCAAGAATTTAAAATAGAAATGTTTTTATAAATACATGCAGTAAGATGTGTGATGCAAAATGAACTACTTTTTCTTCAGTATAATATGAACAATGATAAATATAATTGATAAACATTTTAGCAATCTAGAGTTGCCATTTATGTTATGGAATTATATATGTGATTACAAATAATATAGATATTAGTCAACACTGTCCTGCAACCTACTTAAAAGCACATAAATGTAAATCCACCTTCACACTTGAGAACCTCGGATCCTGCACTCGTTGATCCCTATAAATAAATATTATTAAGTACAACATTCCAAAAAGAGATAAATTATTTAATGTAATAGTGGACCAAAATATTTGGTAAACTGTACTAAGTTCTAAAATATTACCCAAAACTGTCTTGTGGATTTGTATTTATTAAATTTCAAAATATAATTGTAAGTAAAACGTAAATTAAACAGTCAATAAATTTAGAGTCCTAAAAATGAAAATGTGCAAAAATTAAATATTTTTTGATATATTTAAACTATAGACATTTTAACCATGGATCTAAATTTTAAGAGGGTCTCTGGTCTCACCGAAAAAAGGTTTCTATCTCAAGGAGTTCGTCTATAATAATGATCGTACCACAACATTTTGAAGTATATTTGATTGTCGATGAACTGTTGTAGTGGACCATTAAATGGGGTTTCTAAACATATTCATTATTATTGTAATTTTTATACAGATATATATGTGAAACTTTAAATGTCTTTTTGATGACTTAAATAAAAAAATAAAATAAATAAATAAAATAAACACACATCACGTTAACTTGTGGTCCTCTAGAATGGAACTTTAATAATCATATATTGTACACTAAAACTCGTTATACTATAAAAATGAATAAGAACCGTGTTTTTAAATTAATATAGAATGTTTTAAGCCCACCGACGGTAAGAATGCAGATCTTTTATCTACTGTTGTTGTATTGACATTAAGTTATCTTATCTTGTATCTTTGGGTATTAAATTATATTTAAAAAATGTTGGGTGTTAATTAGATTTAAATATAAAAAATAAAGTACATACTCGAAAGTGGATAGTGAAACAATTTAAAATGATACTATCAAACTTATGAATTTAAATTACTGAGCATTTGTTTATTAGGGGGACATAGGAATGCAATTGAAAATATGAAGAAAAACATTTTAGGCCTAACATATATTCAGTTTTTATACTATTACTGTTTATTAATTTAATTTAATTTGTTTAGCTACATTAATATGTATTACAAGTAAAGATATAGAAATCCATATTAAAATCCAGGAAAAATTAAAATGATTCACAAGTACTATTTGAACTCTCCCCAAGAAAACTAAGTAATTTTCTTAGCTATTTATTCTCATAATTATTGGATATTAATAAAATGTATTATTTGTAGAGTGTTAGTAGTAGTGCTTGTAAATGTTTTGAGTTCGAGTTCATTTTACCATGTATTTAATGTGTGAATATAGCCTACATGCAGTCTACTGTTGGTGGGTTATTTATAAACATCATAAAAGGAAGAGCAAGACTGTTTTAGGAACTACTTGACGTTAAATATATCTATCAAAGCATAAGCGTGATTTTTATGTTTTAACAACGTAAATTTAAGTAAAATTTACGTAAAATTCAAGTTCAAACTTGCAAATCAAGCTAATTATTTTAACTGCAGGGCTGAGACATGCGAAATAGTGGCTATATTGTATGGCTCTGTCCTTAGATATTAGCCCTATATTTCTGGAAAGAAAATTCATTTGTGCAAACAAATTGTTGTTAGGTTGTACATGGAGTTTATCAAGTTTTTAGCATTTATAGCATGTACTGTTTTTTACGGCAAATAAGTAAGTGCAAATAATATGCACCGGATTAAACATCGAAATCCACTATTCAGTAAAGAAGTAAAACTGTAGGCCTATATTTTTAATCAAAATAATTAATTTCTCTAAAACCTAAACGCTGTGTGACAATAGCATTCATAGTGGCCCGAGCCAATAACTAACAATAAAACAACATTGCCCTGTTCAAAGTTACACCTCAACATTCCGTCACAACTAACTGTGCTCTACTGATATTTAGTACTCCGCCGCTCGTTACAAGCTACAACCGCTGTTTGGGAGACTTTAACGGTCGGACGAATGAGTCGCAGTGAACGCCATGTTTTGTATATAGCCACCACCAGACTTCAAACAGTAAAGATAAGTTTGACGAAGTATTTTTTAAGTTGTAAATGGATCACACTACATCATCATAATTATTCTATTGGCAAAAGCTTGAAATGGAAAAATAAATCAAATGCCATTTGGATGCGTACGTTTTAATTAGCCTCCCAACGGTATTGGGAGACATGAGTAAATAGGCCATCGCCCATCTATGAGACATTACATAACAAGAATGAAAGACGGAATGACGACTCTCCTGCTCACCTATGCACGTACGATGACAGTCCTCCTGCTCACCTATGCACGTACGACGATGACAGTAGGCCTACTCCTGATCACCCATGCACATAATATGACGACGGTCGTCCTGCTCATCCATGCACGTACGATGCCGGTCCTCCTGCTCACCCATGAACGTACGACGATGACGGTACTCCTGATCACCCATGCACATAATATGACGACGGTCGTCCTGCTCATCCATGCACGTACGATGACGGTCCTCCTGTTCACCCATGCACGTACGACAGTGACGATCCTCCTGCTCACCCATGCACGTAAGACGATGATGGCCTCCTACCAACACATTTACGTTTAAAGCTATCAAACAAATATTGAAAACAAACTCAATCATTAATATAACACAGTTTAGATATTTAAATTCACAGTTTGATTTACGAAGAAAGTATAAAGTTCATAGAACAGCATCGATGTTCTCCCTCCCACAGTGGTCTAGACAAACGTGAATCCTGACATCAAGGCAAACTACTTGTTACTAACAGCATTGAGGAGTTTGCAACTTTATAGCTATTTTTACTATGTAATGGAATTTACTAGATTCAGATCGTACGAGGGGCATTTCATGAGTCATGGTTAAGCTGTTTACCCGAGGTTGGCGCACTGAGTCACCCGTGACGTCAGCCATTGTGTGCCCATGGGAACCCATTGGCATCTACCGATCTATGAGGGAAATAAAAATAACTAAATAATCGTTGTTTCATTTTACGCTGGTTTGGTGCACAAATATAATCTGCTTATTCCTAAAGACGGACTTTTTCCAATACTTTTAAAAGAATAAAATAGGCTAATAAAAAGCCCCTTGCAACACATAAGGGGCTACGAGTACTACACCCTTGTACAAATACGTCAAGTTATCAGTGTACAAAATAATCAACTCACAATCAACACACCATATGATACATATATACATAAAACACACCCATCCTCACAAGTACAGTGATAATGACCCTCCCAACGGGGTCATTGTACAACACAGTAAATACAAAAGGCGTTATTGCTTAATAATATCCGAACGGCTTTTGTATTTAAGCTAAGCGGAAGAGTACAGAATTAAAAATTAATGTTAAATATCAAATGTTAGTATTGAGTTCACAACTGTAAATACGTTACTTTTCCATAGTTTAGGCCTATGTTACTAGAAAGAAGCAAAATGTTCTTCCACAATATCCATCTAAACAGCTTTAGTTCTAGTAATCATAATTATTTCGAGTTTATATGTAAGTAATAAAATATTTTTATTTAAATAAATAAATCTTCATTAAAGTTATTATTTTAAAGTCTGTTAACCTGATTTACATCGACGTAGTTGTTGAGGGTATGAAACATCTATTGGATCCATATATTTGAACACATGGTACATTATATTATTGTGAATTATTCATCATTATAATTATTATTATGAATTATTTGATTGTTATGTTGGCTTATATACATTATTTTATTGTAATGTTTGTTTTTGTATGATTTAGTTTCATATTGTTAAATTAATTTTGTAATTAATGGAGTTTGTGCTTTTGAAGAAGAAGAAGACCCACAATGGACACCTTTATTTACCATTACTTCTTTCATTGTAATTGGGTTTATCCGGTAATGAAGTAAGGTTTATTTTAATTTTCTGTGAATTGAAAATTGTTATTTATATATAAATATTTGAAATATAGCTTATTGACAAATTAACAGAAATAAATAACACATTTTAAAAGCTTTTTCAAATAATTCTTTAATTATAAATTCAGATTTACAAGTATACATTAGGAGCATGTGAAGCATCATCTAACAATTTAAAAACAATATAAGTTCAGGACATAGGCCCCAGTAAGTAGGCTCCTTGTTGTATTGCGGCTGATTTCAGTAATACCCTTTCGTGAAGGAATTCGCAAAGGCATGATTCCTACAAAAAATCTCTCCACCTGAGAATGAAAAACATGTTTTATCCAAAAATTATCAAATAAAAATAATGTCTTAAAAAACACTACACGCATTGACAACTGTCGAAATAGTTGAAAATAATTACATATTAAAAACTAAAATCATATTTATCATCACCTTTCCATGAAGAATTTTGAAATAAGAATCTAATTCTAAAACAAGACACTTTTTAATATATGCATAAATATATTGTAAAATAACTATTGAATCACATACTGGTGAACAAGAACAAAAGAGTGAACTCTTAAAAAAGGCATGTTAGCAAGGAATTCTTTTTATTTTTTTTTATATTTTTTTTGTTTGTATTTATTGAGAGGCATTTGAACAATGAAGCAGCAGGCAAGAGGCATTTTTATTCATCTTTATCCAATTTTAGGAAGAGTTACTTTGCAACGTTTGTCATTAGAATCCATGTTTCTGATTAGTGTAAGAAATTATCATTTTTTTAAATGGACAGTATATCGTATCAAAAAAAATTGCGTTTTCAGTTTCCCAGACATTCTCTTTTTCCTTGTAATTCTCCTCGCCCATCTATCCTCCCTTGTAAATAGTTTTTTAATTAGCATAATACGTGTTGGTACATATACAGTACAAGTAAACGTCACACAACACAAATTTATTACAATATAAGCACAAAATGCACAAATATACTACAATACAAGCACAAAATGCACAAATATTATGGTGATCGATTTCGGTGAACCACGCTCACCTTCCTCAGACCAGAGGGATTCACAAAAGAATCTATTCTGATTCTGATTCTTCTTCTGATCTATCTATCTATTCTGATTCTTTTGTGAATCCCTCTGGTCTGAGGAAGGTGAGCGTGGTTCACCGAAATCGATCACCATAATATTTGTGCATTTTGTGCTTGTATTGTAGTATATTTGTGCATTTTGTGCTTATATTGTAATAAATTTGTGTTGTGTGACGTTTACTTGTACCTCCCTTGTAGTACTTGTAAACTGTGTTTGTTCAAACATAACTTGTACTGTAAAGTCATAAGCAAAAACTTCGATTTTAGGAGGCTTAACATTAATAATAATTTACAAGATAATCCAATTATCGAATATTTATTTTAATTATTCATATAGTTGTCTCGAATACTTAGAATTAATGGCATAACTACTACGTTCATCAAAAGGATTTCGTCGAAGTAATAAAATGTATATGGCACTATTTAATTAAAGTTCAACGTAATCCTTTGGATGACTCTAGTAGTTAGTTATTATAGGATAAATACTTTGTCGTCCCTCGGAATTTATATAGGGTGTATGGACCTGAAATCGATACCTCAATAGTTAATCTCAATAACCGATTAAGATTGCTAAAATGAGAACTAAACTAATATTAATTTTAATAATAAAATGTAAGTAATATTATTTACAAGAAATATTAGGTACATTAATATGTACGGCTTTTTCCATTATTGAAATAAAAACTTTTGGTATTACAATAACCTATGTGCATACAGGTTTGTTGTATAAACCTTTGGTATTACAATAACCTATGTGCATACAGGTTTGTTGTATAAACCTTTGGTATTACAATAACCTATGTGCATACAGGTTTGTTGTATAAACCTTTTGTATTGAAATCATGCATGGCTGTTATGTGTGAACGAAATAGTTGAATATTGGTTTATTGCCCTTTATTGGTTTTTGTGTGAATAGTGACAAGTATTTTCGTTTCCACTTTGACAAAGATTTCACGTACCGTATTGCTGGGTATAATCTAATAGGATCTGCTCCAAACGTGTTATTTTAACTCTCTTTGATATAGTTTGGGTTTATTTTTCATCTGAAGACTGACTATGATCGTAACCCCGAAACGGTGAAAATTATTTTGCGCATCGTTACTTTTGTTGTTAGAGGTAAATTGTATGGGAAATTTTACTGAATATTAATCTAAAAATTGCCTACGTAAATAAAAATAAATAAACAGATAAAAATTGCTAACATAAATTTGATATTAAAATTTGAATAATTAGTAACAACAGAATTAATACCATAAAATAAACATTGTTTTAATACCCCAGAACACTATACAGTCATATAACATTTAGGTAAACTAACTTCTTAACTTAAACAAATGCTATGCATACAAATGTGTTTTGAAGCGAGGATGTTTATGCTTACAACAACGTTGAGATGATGTTCTACGTTATCGGAAACCCAT
Source organism: Stictocephala bisonia (assembly GCA_035578905.1). Classification (NCBI taxonomy): domain Eukaryota; kingdom Metazoa; phylum Arthropoda; class Insecta; order Hemiptera; family Membracidae; genus Stictocephala; species Stictocephala bisonia. The sequence continues at coordinate 772,502 of JAQJVL010000294.1, forward strand.
AAACGTAGTGTTGTTATCTCAGCAGCAAACCATTTTACTGCACCTAACAAACAGTTCTTCACCACATTGTGTTCATTTATACTTGACTTTAGGGCAAAATGGTGAATAATGATTTTGTTTTGTATAGGGAACACATCCTTATCAATATGATCAACATCCCTTCATAGTAGAGTTAGACCTATAAGAGAGATATATAACAGTTAGACCTATAACATTTTCTTGCAATACTAGCCTATATTCTATTTCAATTATAGTCAACACTGCGAAGATCGACAACTAAGGACTTAATAAACACGCTAAGTATGTTTTAATTGTAATGAAACATAGCATCGTCAAACAAATGAAATAAGAGATATAAACGTATACTCAAATGTTTAGGGGTAAGTGACCCATAAATAAATTAACTAATCAGTAGTTCAAGACTACAAATTAGAAATATATATTCTTTGCAAATGTAACTGTTGTATAAATTTAAAACCAAACATCCTCACTTATGCAAATTTTCACCTAGCACACCTTCACATCAACGATCTTGCTATGGAAATAGCCTTTATTCAATTACTAAATAATATTGCAAATAAATGTATTTAAAATATGTATTAATGTGATTTCTAAAAATGTACTTAAACATTTGATACAACAAAGTTAAATTATTAACTCATTACATTGAACAAGTAAACTATTATACTACAAGATATTGAAACTCGTATGTATATGAAGAGAAGATCTAGAATAAAATGTATATGAATTGATGACGATGCACGATATGTAAAATTTGTTTATCAAAATATTTAATGTTTGAATACACTATCGGAACAACTCAAAGTTGTAACTCAAATATGTCAAATTGCGTTTATTAATTTTAACAGTCCAAGGGCTAAAATAGCCGCTTCAAAAAATTAAATATTACAAAAGTGTTTCTTTCAACGAGTTTACTTCCCAGTTAGGCCCAACGATTCACTATTTTCCTCTAAATAAAGTTGGTGATTGCATTTTTTAAAGGAGAACCTTACTCTGTCCATTTCTCATAGACTATAAATCTTTCAGTCTGGGCCGGATTCGAACCAGCACTATCTATAACCTAAGCTTAAAGTCCTGACGCCTTAGATCACTCGGCCACCGGCTCGCCCGATGATCTTGAAAAATAACTTCCACTAGAACACTATCAGATTCTTGAACTATGGTCAACAGACAGCAGAAATGGTTTTGTACCGGCTCGCCCGATGATCTTGAAAAATAACTTCCACTAGAACACTATCAGATTCTTGAACTATGCTCAACAGACAGCAGAAATGGTTTTGTTTCTAATTCTTCAACGAATTCAGAATTTTATTACTGCCGGTGAAGGATTTTCATTCATTTTAAAAAGGTTTCATTGTTATCTATTTTATTTTAGTGTACATATTTGTTTTGGTCTTTTATCTAGCTTCTATAAGTCCTGTTTCAGTTTTTATTTTGTTCAGTTTAAATATTTACTGCAGTGATATATTATATTGTATTATAACGTACTAAAATTCACACACTCAGACATACAAGTGTTACGTCCATTCCTTCGACTTTTGCTTTCCACCTCCAGTCACGGTGTTAGTTTTCCAATTGGGTGGTCTCCCAATTAAACGCCATAAATCCATCCTTACTTTAAAATGCTCATGACGATTGAAATGTTTAAGGCGAGTTCTAAACGCCTTGAGTGTCTTAGTGTCTTTAATTGAATGGTGGATTTTGTTAATAAAATAAGCACTTGCTTGCAAACGCAAGTGCTCGTAAGTTGCTGTTTTTGGCTTCCCAGTAAGGCATCTCTCCCTACCTTTGGTATCTTGTTCCTTATAACTTTGTAGTTGTCTACACGATAAATTTATATTAAGACTTTTTCCTATGTCTTATATTAGTGTTTCTTTTGGTGTTGGGAACAGATTGCAGAGTCCGTAACAATATCAATGCATTAACACATTCTTATGACTTTTTAAAACTTTAACTCGTGAACAGTTTTTAGAAATGCCATTGAATTCTCTCTGAGCTTGACAGGAACGTACCAATCAAAGTTGCACAACAAACTAAATATAACATTTAGAGCCATGAGATTGAATTAATATCTTGTATCCATAAACAGATATAAGTAAACATATCAACTAACAGATAATCATGATTAGAGCTGAATAAGAATTAACAGCTAATCTTAATCTTTCGAGTCTTATATTTTTACTGCCAAAATTTTAGATGAAAAACGCTTCCACGACCAATTTCTCCTGTGCGTAGTTTAGGGAACACCTGTCCGAGAGATAGTGGCGTTGACGATAAGTCAGGACCGGATATTGGGCACAAGTAGATCTTCTAGCAATGAACATTTTATGTTGAAAAAGGAGCAACAGTTGTTAGCACAGTATTCAAAATTCACAAACATTGCCAGCACCGAGAGGGTTTGAAATATGATCACTTTAGGCAGTTTAAGGTGTTCTGACTTATAACTCTCAACCACCATAAACGTATTAGTGAGTTGTTTCGTCTTACAAAAAAGTTAAGAAGATATGGAACTAGGTACACGAATTCCGGAACTTCACCTTAACCGTATGCTTAGCTATTTAATCAACCCCGAATGATAAATTTTACTTTGTACCTACAACTTACATCAAAGTACACTTTTGATTTAGCTAACAATATTCCAACTAATAATTCTTCCTTGCAGTGTTTACAAGTAAGTAAAGTTGTTCATGATGTTGGTGTTCTCTCCTCGAGACATCCCCGCCGAGGAATGTCCCCATGGGTCAACAGTGACTGGCACCGTGATTCAGGGGTTCGATTCTTCGCCGACCAATAAGGCTACATCAATATTTGTACACTTGGACAGGCTTTTCATCACCCAACGCTACAATGCGGACCGGTTCAGCTGCCGCTATCGTGTAGCGGGCTTGCATCGCAGCCAACGGTATGAAGTACGAGATTAGGACATTTGGCGAACTTAACTTTCATTATAACATAGAATATTGCATTGAAGAGTTATCTTTTATTGTCTATCATATATAAAGAATACTTTAAAAATTAACATTTTTTATAAATACAAGCTTTAAACCACCGTTCTTGTCTGATCATGTAATACCCCTCAGATACTCTGAACGATGTTACTTATATTGTAAAACATACCACTAAACTGTAACTAACACAACGTGGGTGCGTGCAGAGAGACCGGTGTAATGTACACGACCACATGAAACAGACATTGACGCCATGATAATGTATTAACATTAGAAAAACATGACAATACATTTTCGCTGAGAAGTAAAATAAAACAACGAATGATAGAATAACACCTGGAACCTTATTAGGCCTACGTAACATTGGTAGATTTTGACTCAATGCTCATTATTGCTTTATTAATGGCTAACATCTTTGATAAAAGTTTCCGAAATAGTAAAATCAAACAAGAAATTTCTATATATGTTAGCAGTTTTACAGTTTTAATAATGTTTTAACTCTCTTGAGTAAATAAATCAGAAATCTTATGTAAATCCACATCATAGTTTGAATACTATCACCAAAACCAAACATGGCTACAAATTTATATAGACAAAATACTTCAATATGGAATACTTCAATAACAGTGCAATTCTAGCAAATACATTTTTCATAGCTATACAAAAAATGGAATTAATAAATATTATAGGCTACCTATTGGTAAATTATAATAGTTTTACTATATTAAGGCTGTATTGTAAGGCTGGCGTCTACAAGATGAAAATATCACACATCAATTTAAGTAGTGCCTATAGTGAATTTATACACTAGACGATGTAGTAATGATCTTCTAACGGACTTGAAAGAGAGAAAATACTGTCGATGTACTTGGGGTAGTTCTAGAAAAAACTTCTCTTTAATGGCCAACTTGGTTCTATAAAAGGAAAATAAATTGCACCCGAGTCGGAGTGATTGATATTGTAGTTGATTAATTAATGAGAAGCGTAAACATTTACGCGTTTCTTGAACTAAAAATGTCTTTTATTGCTATGCACAATCTTCCCGCTGAGCAAACTGGAATAATAAATATAAAATCGGTAACTTATTTCAGTTGTCTTAAACAATTGCAAATTAATTTATTGTTTTCTAACCAATATTCAACATTTACTCAAGTAAACTAATATTTAGTACTCGTTTATTACGCTATTTTTTTCTAAAACGTCCAAATCATAGTTGGAATTTCAGACACGTCGATAAAAATCGCAGAATAAACGTCACAAAATCAAGGTTGAATAGTTTATAGCCACGCCTATCTTATTCAGAGTAGACCTTATAATTCAAGAGTCGTGTTCAAGATACATGATCAACTAAGATCGATCGGCCAAATTTCTTGAAGCTGCAAAGCCTGGATCTAACTTCGTTTGCATAAACAAGTATCAGTGCTTGTTACGCTGTGTCAGCAAAGGAAGGAATTTTCAAGGTTGATAAGTAAACATAATTTCTGTAAAAATTACTTATTTATTGCAACATTCATAGTTTTCAAAGTATTATAGCTACATTTTATTCATAACAGCGTACGATTTACGGTTTTCTGAATGGACGTAAAGAAATCTCGTATTGATAAATCCTAGAGATATTTCAAATAAATCTTTTTCATTTACTACTGAATTTTTAATTTTAAGTCTCTAGTTGAATATATAGTTAGTTGCGTTCTGCATCGTTGCAGAAAACAAGTTCTTCCCGACAAAACCTGCCTGAGTGTGAGAGGCAAGGCCGAGGAAGATTATCTGACCAAATTTCTTGAAGAACTGGCTGACCCTGTCTGGTCTCTGCTTCATCATTATGTAATATCAATATTATTAGTTGTGCCACCAAAATACAGTATAGTATACTAAAATGTAACTATATTTTCTTCCAGAAATACAGTTTTTTAAATACATAAATACGGACCCGAGATTTACAGTTTCTTGAAAATTTTCCCAATTTTTATATAAGCAATTTCACAGGGTATCATTTAAAGCTATACATTTTAATTAATGTATATGAAATTGAAAAATCCACTACTGCTTATGTGGGGCCACGGTAGTCCTCTAAATTTCCTTTCCTACTTCCAGAACTTCCTAATCATTACCTCCGAGACTTGTGGTTTCCGAGTATCTATCTAAGTTTTGTAATTTATATTTGTAAGTAGTTTCTAGTTATGTGAATATATCCGTTCTTAGATCCATGGACATATCCACCCCTTCCTCACTCTTGGTCCCACTTCAACCCACTTGAAATTAATGCACATAGTCAAGACATCTTCATGGCCTCCGTCTTTCCTTTATTTTTTTCAGTGATTTCCGATATATTTTGCCATATAATCAATAGCCATTCCATTTACGTGTCCAAAAACGAGTCTACTTTGGTTTTGGTCACTGCTAATCACGTTTTGGTAAAACTGGTCATTCACGCCCTTTTCAACAGTCTCCGTATTTTCATAAGTGTCTTTCTTTATAATTTATCTTGATTTTTTTCAGCTCGATGCTTTTTAATGCTTTGGTATCTTCTACTTACTAAACTGTAAATTTCTCACTATTTCATTATATTTCCTGAGCTTCTTTTTTACACATATGTTTGGTATGGATTTTCACAGAACGCCCCAATCATTAACTTAACTTTGATTCTCTCGCTCATCATGCTTTTTCTGTTACAGTTTTCCATATACTGTATTTAACTATTAACAAGTGCCCTGTGGTGTTAACCGGTTTGTCTTTTCTTAATCATTTCATTTCAATAAGCTGACTACTTTGGTATGAAAGTTATTTATTTTGGCAATTTTCATACACGTATTTTACTTGTAAAGATTAAATTATTTAGTTGAATAATTGTATGATTATTTGCACATCATCTATGAGCTATTAAATAACTATCAAGCATATTCACTATTGTAAAACGATTAATTTATACTTTGCAACAATTATTATTAAATTTATTGTGTGACACTTGCTAAATAAATTGTGTATGCTTCTCATGTAGTGGTAATGTACGCCAAGACCCGCGGCACTTTGCACTTACCACCATCGTTAATAAAATTGTTTAATACTTCTAGTAAATAAATAAAAAATGAAACATACAACATTAGTCAGAATGAAATTACTGTACTCTCTGCCTGTCAGAATTGTTGTTTTTTCATTGATGTCTAATCTATATAAATGTCTAAACCTTTCTATATATTTAATAGATGAGTTTTTTAAATCTCCAAATTTATGATTTATAACATTGTTTTAGACAGTACGTAATTGTAAAGTAAAATAAATAAACTTATTTATATATTTAAGTGATTTTTTTTAAATCTGTAAACGTAATACCAGTACAAAGGTGTATAAAGAAGTTATGTTTAAGAATGATATATTCAAGTAAAAGTAACAATTATGTGTAAAAATAATTTGAATAAATTTATGTTGCCAAAATAAATGTATGAAGCTTTGTGTAGCCAAAACTGATTGGTTCTGACAAGCTTCAAGCTATGACAATTTAAAATTAATTGTACTAAATATGAATTTTGAAGGTTACAACTCAAAACTTCTAATTATTTATGAAGTCAAATTATGAAAAAATAAAAACCACTCAGACACTTTTCTGAGGTGAATCCACTATTTGGAGTTAAACTATTAACATACTGTATTCGTCCAAGAATATTGACCCTGTGGCGCGGAGTAAACGTAACTAAGCCCGCCCTATGATATTAGTACGCTCGAAGCCTCTAATTACGTATCTATTTGTAGTTTTACTTGCGAGACAGTCTAGGATCTTTCTCTTACCAGACATCGAGAGACGTTTAATTAAAGTCTATTGAAGTCTACACGCACGGGCGTATATTCTAAGGCTCTCCAACCCGATAGTTTATTATTGTAAATATTCCACACTTGCTTAAAAACTTTATTTCAATTATCTTGTCTCCAAAATCCAGGCTTAAAAAGTAACATTTTTTCAATTTATTTTTGTAAGTAGTTTCTAGTTATGTGAATATATCCGTTCTTAGATCCATGGACATATCCACCCTTGCATATCTAAGTCGTAAGACTTACAACAAAATAATAGGCCTACATGCTCTACAAGATGAAATACAAAATAAGACTATTAATAATCTATCAAAACTACAAATAACACTGCAAGGAGCAGAAATAACATACTCATACAATGTGAAGACTTACACAATAAGAATTAAATTAATATTCGATTAAAGAAAATGAAGCAAGGTAAACACAGTGAAACAATGAGGTCTACTTAGCCAATTTAATTTGATTCAGTTAAGTTTCTGACACATCAACAAATCTTCACGTGACACCAAACGTTGTACAAAAAGTAATCGAAAGAAATATTTATCTAATCTGGTGGATTTTATTCAAACTTGGCATACGTATATAGGTTATGGAAGCTTTAGTAAATATGCTACACATAACTTATCACACAATGGTCACCATTGTCACTTATGAGTGAATCTCCTTCATGTATCATATGATATTGATCAAACTTCGTCTACCCTACTATGGAGATTTCATGCAAAACAAACTTCTATATTGAGTTTTGCGTGATCCTAAACGCTTATCTCGTCAGGGCTAACTACACTAAACCCGAAAAAAGTCACTCTTCACACATTTGATCAGAGACTAGAATAGGAAACAAACTGAAAAAAAATGTCCACAGGGTTATAATTGTAACGTGTTACACAACGTGGATGGATCCTTTTGTAGTTAATTTCTTATTCTACTCATGTTATTTTAGTTCTTTAGCAGTTATGTTCTGGTTATGCTTTGTTGTTTTTTAGTTTCTTGCTTGCTCTTTTCTATGAGTATTTATTTCTTTTTTTAAGTTATTTGAGGAAATTTACAATGAATCATTTACAGTTAATTTTAAGTTTCCTTTCCAGTTTATTTCTAGTTCTTACATAATCCGTTTCAGTTGCTTTGTATTGTTTTAAGTTTATTGTTTGTTATTATAGGTCTAGTTTAAGTTATCCTAATCTCTATGTATGTTTATTAATTTAGTTTATTATTTTGAGATTTGTGTGGCCGGAATCAGTAGAAATTCAGTTTAAATTTTTGAACATTCAGTTTTCGTTGTTTTATCATAAGTTTTACATTATTTCAAGTTTTTGGTGTAAATACTTTTATGTGAGATGTAAGTTTAGTTTACTGTGTATCTTTACTTAGATTATTTTAAGTTCAGTTTAATCTTTTATAAGATGTGTTTGAGTTATTTAACTTTGTTAGGCCATATATAATTTTTATGTATTTTATTACTGACTGATAGTCGCAACATTTTATATAACAACACAAGGGGTGTTTGGAGTTATCGAAGGCATGTAAAAATATGTAAGTACCGTTACTTAATCGATTATTCACTCACGAAAATCGATCGATGCTACGAGGAGAGAAAGAAACCAGCCGTAATGATAAAGTCATCGAATTCGTATGCCAGGTATCGCCCCCTTAATGGAGACATTCGGAGCTAGAGTCATGTCCGTTGAATGCCCAGCACTGGGCACTGGGCCATTCAGTGATGTAATATACTTCCACATCGCCAGAATTGACTGTTTAACGTTTAAGGCCAAGGGTCCTTTTTAATATTAAACAGGAAGAACTTTTGGTCTTCACCGTCTTCCAGACTGACTAAGAGAACAGAAGTATTCTGTTGTCAAATATAACATTTCATAGTGAGACAATTCTGATTTCTAAGTAAAAAAGGATTATTACAATAGTTAGATTTGTAACAGCTAAATTTGTAAGAGAAAAATATAGATTACATATTGGAACTATATATTTCTAATAATAAAGTTGTTCAACATAATCTAAATCTCTAAAAATAAAAATTACATTACATAAGCATTTTGAATAGTATCAAATTATTTTATATTGTAACGATTACACAGGTATAATTCTAAATGCTGTTTTAAATAATCCTAAAATATAAACAAAATATGGAAAAAATCACAAATAAAACTATTGTATGAAAATGTTTATTAATATATAGCTTCGTTTCCATTCCTTTATCTATTTTATATTTGCTTCAATCTTTTATCTTCAGCTTTGTTACCTTCATACATAACTTAACCTCTAAATATACAAATTACATTATATCAGAATTTTGTATAGCATCAAATTATTTTACATTGCAACAATTGCGCATGTATAATTCTAAACAACTTTTTCAAATAATCCTAAAATATAAACAAATTTTGAAAAATGACAAATGAAAATAATTGCATGAACATATCGTCATATTGTCTAGCCCATTTCATATATTAATGAAATAATGAAATAGTCTATTAAACATAATTTACCAATGCTATTTTAATTAACATGTAGCCAGGCTATCTGTTGTTCAGTTCTTGTTATATTTTAAAAATATATTTAAATTGTTATAGTTGAAAACTGTAAAATATATTTACTTTCCTAAGTGGTATATACAATGTGCAAATACACACATACCTTTTGCCATCGAATCACATCCGACTTATTCATAAATATTTCCTCCATATTAAAGTGGTCTCTCATATTTGCTCTTAAAATTCGGATCCCATTCTAAACCTTTCGGTCAGTGCCTAGAACAGTTTTAACATTTCTGACATTTGTTGGTCAAACACATTCCCTCGATATAATCTTCAACGTGATTCGCTCAACTATTCATATGTTTCTTCTCTTTTGTTTTGACTGCTTTTAAATTTACCTCCATCGTCATCTGAATTCTTTGCTCATCTGAGCTGAGCAAACACACATACCTTTTGCCATCGAATCACATCCGACTTATTCATAAATATTTCCTCCATATTAAAGTGGTCTCTCATATTTGCTCTTAAAATTCGGATCCCATTCTAAACCTTTTGGTCAGTGCCTAGAACAGTTTTAACATTTCTGACATTTGTTGGTCAAACACATTCCCTCGATATAATCTTCAACGTGATTCGCTCAACTATTCATATGTTTTTCTCTTTTGTTTTGACTGCTTTTAAATTTACCTCCATCGTCATCTGAATTCTTTGCTCATCTAAACTGAGCCTCCGAATTTGTTCAAGATGCACGTTACTGCGACACGGTGTTGCCGATCCACTTCCATCCTAAAAGCCCCAGACCCAGCCATCCGACTTCCTCATTTTTTGTGGTTATTTTGGCTGTTTTAAAATTTGTGTTCACAACCTGGACTAAAACTCTTGTTTGCAAACAACACTCAACAAAGAGAATAAAAATGTTTGTAAAAATTGGCCTTTTCGTACAGCAGATAGTTTTTAGAGTGGAGAGAGCAAAATTCTAATGAACTGCTGTGACGGTGGACTTAGAACCAAATGCGTGCTTTGGTGGCAACAAATATTTATAAGAAAATCCTCAACAGTTTCTTTTATGTAGTTAACGCAAAAAGAGATTGATCACACTAAAGAGTGAGATAAGTTTTTCTCTGTCGGTGTGGATTAAAGTGTGAAGACCTTTTTTCAAGTCCATCTTACGAGACTTTGCATGTACATAGACTTTGCAATACTTTCATAGATCCATATTTCTGATCTTGTAGACACGGAGCTAGTGTCTATGCAAACTATTAGAGAATAGTATTGGCTTGGTGTAGGCTCAATTCTAGCCAAATTTATATTGATAATCGAAGTTCAATGAAATTTATAATACAAACCTCGTTTTCATGAAATTTGTCCTTAGGGCTAGAATTGTACTTACCAGCACATAAGTTGTTTAGAAAAAAGCCTCAATGTAGAAAGTTATCAATAATAGGTACTTAAACTCATATGAGGAAGATCTGACATTTACATATCAGCTACACATCAAGGAACATTGTAGTTACAAAAAAGTAGTTCTGTGATGAAGTCACATGATATCCACTGGAGGCTTGAGAAACTGGCAAGGTATAGTACTAAGTGTTTGATTACCATTCCAGAACTAATAGTCTACATTTCGTGATTTATGACACAGTATGGTCTATTGGCATAGACGCAACAGGATAAATATGGCCTCATATTCTAAGTAACTACTACAAAATGTTTGTTGGATCGAATTAAATGTACAAATGCTTGATAAGAAAAATACTTTTTGGATACCCTCATTTTCAGTCTAGATGTGGTGGAAATGTTTCATATACTTCTCCACAGTATTTACTACAGTATACGCTGTGGTCATTAAGCGGGGTTCTCGATTCAGGACATGAGGGCATTAACTATTTTTCAAAGATTACTCCTTTATATTTCTTTCTAAATACGGCACATAATCTTTTTCCTTTTGAATTTTCAATAGCCACTGTAGTTTTTAGGTATCCATCTAGAACAATATTCCTGAACTGTCCCGTATTATCTATTGCGTCAGCTGTTAGGGAGGCTATCAGCTGATTTATAACCCCACCAAGAGGTTCCAGGGGCGGTCTCATAATTGACATTATCTGTCCTCTTAGCTGCACACGGTACACGATGCTGGACGGGCAACAATTACAAACTGCTAGATCGCACTCAACTACAGATTGTACCGGTCAGATGTGCGCTAATAGTGAAGTTCCTGAACAACAGCTGGTGACCGTCCTGTGTTGCAGAAGACTGAGCCCATCCAACAGCGTTTGTGCGATACATGCGTTCTGAGGGCACGAAGAAACAAATGCTATCACCAACAGCTGTAAGGAAGGAGCTCAGTCGTTTTGAACAGAACAATACTAACGAAATAGTCTTAAACATTTCATAAGCCTACTTAATATTTATCTTAAAATTATAATCCTAACTGAAATCATAAATAAGTGATTTAAAATTCTCTTTTCTAAACTGATGTTCTTTGTGTCAAGTCTCACAATAGCCATAACTCTTCAGTTGGAGTGTAATTGTATCTGATCTTTGTTATACCAGGGATAATACAAGGAATACTGAAAACAATATGAATCTAGATCCAAAGTCAATTAGGTTTACCAAGAATGATCCAGTATAACACAGAGAAGACAAAGGTTTCAGACTTGTGAGAAGAAACAATGGATTAGTGTAAAATATTCTTACTTATTGTCTTGAAAATTGTTTAAAATCTCAAGGACATTGTTCAGAATGTACAGAGATAAGAGAAAGTAATAAAGTAAAATACATAGGGAACATATTGGATAGGGAGTTGACATGAAGAAATCATGTGGGGTACAAGACTTAAATTCAAAATTAGAAAGAGGAGTAAGATTGTTTTATTTCTTGAGGAATTGATATCCTGTGCAAATCGTGTGTACATTGTACTTTGCTCTTGCGCAAAGTAGATTAGAATATGTGATAATTAGCTGGAGAGGAGTCTATAAAATAACATTAAATCAGTTATTAGTAACAAGACATTTTATAAGATTGATTCTAAGACAAAATTTCCGAAAATCTATCTTGCTTTTTAACCATGGAATAATTCCTCTAAGATATGTTACTATCCTCCTCTCCTATTAACTTTCAAAGTAGTACTTAAAATTTTTGATTAAAAAGTATAAATTCACCAAATTTAATGTTTTCAAAGAAAGGCTTAGAAATGCAAATAACTTTCCAATCCCTAGACCAAACAGTACTGAAACAGCAAGTTTATAATTTTTTGGTGCTCAGTGTTTAATAAGCTTCCACTAAAATATCTGAAGCGTAAAACATATAAATATTTTCTTGAAGAGAAGCAAAAAAATGGTTTTTACTATTGAAAATGTTGAGGAGTATTTTGTGACGTTAACAGTACACTATATGATTGTTTTTAACTCATTGCCTTTAGATGAGTTTTCTTTATTTTATTTTCTCTTAACTTGAAATAAAAATTTTAAATGTTCATTTCATGGTATAAAACAGATTCTAATGGGGATAATACAAGCACCGAGACACTTTTTTACATTAATAAAAGGCATTTTTTGATTTATCATCGTATATATTTGTTTGTAAATAGTTTTAACTGTTTTATTTATTTGATTGATATTTGAAAATTACTACAAAATTATAAAAAGCTGCAATCTATATAGGCATATGCATATAGCCTATTATGTATGTGTGAATAAATTTATGTATGTGTTTTTCTTCCATAAAAGGAAGCATTGTAGGTATAATAATGAATTTTTTATATATGAGTGTAAAAATGAGAAAATAACACTTTATTAATTTAGTTCTTAATTCGCCTATTTTCTAAAGTATAATAATTCAACTATTTTACTATTTAATTATGAATACTTTTAGTTCAAGCAGTGACTTAAAATGAAATAAGCTACAAATGCGAAAGTCATTTTTCAGTTCTATTCATTTGATACCATGAACCATAATAAGGGAGCTAGATCATGTAATGTTAGAAGAGACGATCAGAAAATTGCAACTGGGATTAGAAAGCATATTTACGAAATATTAATTATAAACATATTATCTTAGAAGAATAACGAAGAGTAGAAAATAAAATGTAGATTGTTTGTACGTATCTTTATAGAGGTACTAGGAGCGTCTCGTTACAGTTATCAACATTATGAAACCCACAGGTGCAGACTTCTATTTCTGCCTAAGCTCCCATAAGTTCTTCACCCTTCAACTCCAGAATCCCACGAGTATTTCCAACACCTGATATCCAAGCCTCCCTCGCCAGCGACCTTGGTCTTGCTACAACCATAAACTGCTGACTTCCACAGCACCTGCAAACATCAACAGCAAAACACGCTGTCGAACCCTTCAAGGGTCAGATTTCAGCGATACACTTCCAGTGGTCCTACCTATGTCAGCATGTGTTTCTGCTGCCTCCTAGCAAGATCTTCGCGACCTTGCATAATGTTAGGATTGTTTATTGCCAAGACATAGTCCGTGTAACTTACACCATGTTCATTTAAGGGAGAGCAACCATTTATTAACGAAGTTATGTACGAGAAAGATTCAAAATGAGCCTAGTGCAATATTGCTCCCCTGGAATAGCTGATTGATTTATTAGGTTAGATATTAGGAGAGATGAGACAAACTCACCTAAGAAGACAAGTCCACTAACACCACAGTAGTAGTAAACAAATACAGTAATACCACATGTTTCACAAATATTCCGTGCCACTTGCACTTTCTTCAGGTGTATAGGGAGAGGTCTGATACTATGTGTTATTACTACTACTTTGGTGTTAGTGGACTTGTCTTCTCAGGTAACTTTGCTGATGTCTTATCTCACTTAATATAGGCTACTGATTTTTTATTAGTAATTGTTATTGGTAGAGATAATTGAATAAACAAATAGTCAAATGTCCCTTTGGGGACTGAATGACTACACTTCGTCTTTTACGTTTTTTCCTTGAAGACCGAAATGACGAAATATGGTCATTACCAAATTTCGCGTTGAGGACCGAATGCAGATATCCCATCTTTAGAAGTTTGTTACATATACATCCAATTTACCGCTTACGATAACTTGTACGTCTTTGGGATGATATGCAGACGTTCGATCATGTTTTTTTTTAACGTCTGGAGCCAGCTGTTGAAATATAACGTAAATGAAAAGAACTGACACTAATAGACTGGGAGTTAATTTTAACAGACGAATCTGCCAGTACTTACAAAATATTTCATGCTATATATTTTTTATATTTTCAATCCTATTCTTATATTTTCCTGTGTTTGTAGGTGATTAAGTTTAGACTTCAATATTACAGTTTACCACAGGAAAATATTTTTTTTTACAAACTGTAAGCGTACAAAAAAATACATTTTAAAAACAAATTACAATTTTTTGACAAAATATAAATATTTAAAATTATGAGATGACTTTTTGGACATTTATTCTGATAAAGTACTCAATTACAAACATTCTGGTCAAAGAAGTACTCTTGTGTTGTTATCAGAACAAATTTTATGAATAAATGTATAAAGACGTGCTTGTCTTCAAATTTTCAGCCTAAATATTTTGCATGTTACACTTGAAAAGTGAGGGAAAAAAGTTAGCACCTTTCTTTTATCGGTCCTGAAAGGGATAAAAAAAAGGATTTATTTATTGTCCTGAAAAGGAAAGAGATACAACATGAATGAATCCTACTCAATTGTGTATAACAATTGAGTAGGATTCATTTTAGAATATGAGTTGACATAATTGGCTGTAGTTGTAGTGGCGAGTGTAGTAGTAGTGGGTAGTGCCACATGGCGCTAATCAAGGTGGGAACTGAGTGGAGTGTTCCCAAGAGGTGTACGCTAGACCAAACACTGAGAGGTGTTAAATGCCACTAATAGATGGACAGTGTGTTTAGGTCGTTAGGAGGACAGAGAGAGGTGCGTGGAACGTTAACCGCCAAGAATTTATATAGGATGGTACATTGATGCGTACAATGTTAGTCCTATATAAATAGTATAAATCCTATACAAAACCAATGTAAATCGTTCTTATAAATAAATGTTTTAATATATAGTCTATATATTAAGTTAGCCATTGAGTTGATAGACAGATTTGATAGATTAGCTGTTACACTCAAAATCATTGCATTATATACAATCACTATTTAGTAATATTTTTTTATATCTACGCCAGTGGCACTGTTAATATAGTAGTACCACAGTATAATATAAAGAAACGAGCTCAGCATTTGTAGCGATGCTGTATGTAGCTAAGCCATTTTACTCGCAACTAAGCAATGCTAGCGATCCTAGCGTTGGTATAGTAAAACAATTATTTGATTTAAATATTTATACTCAATTGATTGTATTGCAACATTTTTTAACTGCCGTGCTGTCTAGCGGAGAGCTGTCGAAGGTTTTGGAGACGAACCACTAGAGCGATCAAGTGGCTGTTCTCTAGAGTAAGCTTCCCTACTGTGTGTTTATTATACTGTGGTACTACACAAAACTTGTTCGGAGAACTATCCGAAATCCTTCAGCAAATTTAAGTGCCCATTCAGCAGTTCGAACCCGTGACAGTCAGCTTTGGAAGCAGAGGTGCTGACAACGATGCTAGCCAGAGGACTAAATTAGTTACTTTTACAACTGATATTTATCAGTATTAATTAAAATGTTAAATAGTCGTTATTTATATACAAATCACTCTTTGATGGGAATATACGGTAAAATTTAAGGTTTAGTATGAAAGTAGTTCGTACTTAATAACTATATAAATGTTCAATAAAATGTCCATAAAGAGATATTGCTTTATAATATGAAAATCAGACCAACATTATGTGGCAGGATTCCACGTAAAGCTGTATGTCCCTTAGTTTCTCTAACTATTGGGCTATTAATAAACAGCTCTTTCTGAGAAACAGTCGATCTTAGTTAGCAACACTCGTTCTTCTACACTCATTCGCCCCTCATATTCGCCCATATCTTGACGATCAATCACCGTCTTATGAATGAATAATAATAAACGTAATACCAGCAAGTTAGCTGGCTCTAATCTTTCACTATTGATTTTAGTTGTATTATTATCATAGTCACAAATGTCAGATGATAACATGTCCTTCAACGCGACATTGATTAATAAAATAGAAAACAACATACAACCGAATCGTGAGCAAATATCATACTAGTCAGCTCTCGCGTGACTCTGCGCACTATGGATTGACGTGGACGGACAGCATAGCGCATATTGTACATGACGCATGCGCTAACTGACGTTCATACTTACAGCGCATGCGCACCAAGTTACTGGTTGCTGGGCAGTTAAATCGTCATTACGCCGGACTGTATGTTCTATGTACACTGCGCTCGGTCGACACACGACAGACCCTACACTATTAAGAGGTTGTTACATGCACCTAGAACAGGCTATAATAGGCCTTCTCGGCGCGTCACGCATGCCTAGTTATGAACGATGGCAGATCAAAGCTCAGCTTATAATTGGTGTTGCAAAATACAGAAATATCTGAATTATATGATTTATTAAAAATAGCATTTACAATATTAGTTCAGTATTGTAAGAAAGGCATGACAAATATTCCATTAAATCAAATTGCATCAACGAAATCCTATTAGACTTCTATTTGACTAGTTTATTTGACACAACTAGAGTCAAATCACAATAACATATTTAGAGACAAACATAACTTGTACAGAGTAAACCTCAAAAAGGACAATTATTATTGATTTAGAAACAATTTATCCCTCTGTTAACTGCCCAAAGTATTAATTATAAGAATTGTGGAATTAACTAACTCAACTGTTAATAACATTGTATACTGTAATATTTCTTGGTTATGATATCTAAGATATTTAGAATTAAACATTCCATTTACGTTTAAAATTTTATCAGATTAAAATTGATTATTAATATTGCATAAATAAAGGTGGCTCGTGAAATAATTTATTGTAAAAATAAGCTAAATAAATGGTACCAGGTAACTGGCACAAACTTTCTCCTTTTCCCTTTGTTATGTCAGATTGTTTAAAAAATGTACAACGCTTGTTAAATAATAATTGAAATAGTTTAGTGTATTGATTTTTAATTTTCTTTTAAATACGATATTTACTATACATGTTAGAGCTGAACTAATATATTTACAAATAATCTACACAGTTATTTCTTATTGTCAGTAATTTGACTTACCTTGCCGGGTTTAGGATTTTGACAAAACAGTTTACATGTTGCCTAAACTTCCTGCCTTCGGCCTCCAGCCCCAACTTATTGGGGTGGTAATTAAAATATATTTAGTTGTAATTTGCATCTTTACTGAAAAATTAATTAAAATCTTTAGAATAAAGCTTGACAATTGCATTTTAAAACTTTTTTGCTCGTAAAAAATTTTATAACTAAAAACTATTAACTTTGGGGACATGCGGATTTCATTAGAATAATTTTAATTGTAATTTATATCTTTCCAGAGAATTTAATCAAAACCATTAGGGTCCTTTTTGACTAAATTTCATTGTATTATATTCCAAATTGATTTCTGTAAAAAAACACGATTTTTTACAGAAATCAATTTATGGTCCTTTAGAAAATAGTTCTTCGAGTTTCGTGATACGATCATTATTACGGACCTAATTCTGAAAATGTTAGGTCTTTTTTTGTGAAGCAAAAATATAAGTTAAGTTGGCTTTAATTTAATAGACCTACGTTTTAAGGTTCTTAAATTTGACTTCCTAATTTGTTTTGATGTGTGTTAATTGTTTAACAACTTATTGTAATATATTTAATGACGTGTTCTTACACTTACTTTTAAATACACATTTTAAAAAATGTTTCTACTTAGAGTTTTACAAGTAAACTATTCTACGCTAAAATGGTATTACTCAATCATTTATTTGTGTACCAGATCATTTAGTAATGTTTAATTTTGTTTTAGAAAAAAAATATTGGTATAGTAATGTTTATTTAACCTGTATTTATTCTGTAAATAGTCAGTTATTCACTTTGTTACGTAAGTGTTACATTTATTCTCAACAATAGCGAGATTCTCACGTTACAACCGCCGTTGTTCAGAATATAACAAACACTATTAGGATCGTTTTAAACATCCCATATTACACTTTACATTCATAAAATTACTCACTAATCAATATAACTCAAAAACTACAAAACCTCTTAGGCTTAAACTTTTTAGGATTATTGATCTTTTGCTGCAGGTGTGTAATAAGAAGGGATTTTGAGAAATTCTTCGTAGAGTATAGGAATTTACAACTGTCAAAAAAACTGTTTTCTAATTTTGCCTATAGCGACTTATGAATGGTTTATTGAAAAATTACTAGGCCTATTATTTAAAATGACAGTTTTCAGGTAGTCAATAAGGTTTTTCCTACAATTTTTGGTTCTTCCTTGCGTCCTTCACCCATAGGTAGAGCTAGATTTTCAATTTGTGTATATCACTCATAACGCGTATTTTACACGCTTTAAAAGTAAACGTATATTTTTCTCGACAAAACTCTTGCATCTAATAGAACAAAATATAATCTTGCAGGAAAAAAAGAAAAATATGTTTAAACATGGTGAGAAAACACTGATTCATTCAAAACTGACTTTCTTTGCCAGTAGAATTACTATGCAACTTTTTTTATCTAGAATAACAAACTTATGTCAATCCGACAATTTCAAAACACATTATTATACAGCCGTATCCTGCTGATACGAGATGGTAAAACCTGCCTTTACGGCTTACATTCCCACTGTATGTTTACTTTATTTAGAGATTGATAGTCTATGAAGATGAAATTTGACATGGAGAATCACCTTATGGTTTTGATCAGTAATAAGGCCATGGTTGTAAAAATGAGCCATTTAAGTAGTTTTCACTGTGACATATTTAAATTTTACTATATTTTGAGATTATTAGGATAATGAAACTAAACATAAAAGCACGGATACTGTGCAATATGGCGATTCTGCAGGTCGAGCTTTATATAGATGTAACGAGTTAGGGGGAACCATGTGGGAAGGCTAAGCAGGCGTAGAGAACCACCCAGTAGCGAATCATGAGCAGTCGGTAAGTAATTTAATTTTATTTTACTTAATAACATCTACAAGCGAAAAAAAAGAAAAAAGGAAGTTGGCGTTAAAGAAAACCCCCTAATTCAATGCCAATATCAGCTTATAGTTTAATCATCATTATAAAAAGGACACGCTTAATGTGTTAAGAAAAGACACTTAGTTATGTCTTGCTATCTCTGTATATCGAGAAGATGTTATAGAGTCTCTACTCAGTCTAAAGCCTTTCAGGTCTTTTCTGTTTGATTGTTGATATTTACCATTTTTATATATTACGTTTAGTTTTATGTAAAATACTTTCTAGTTTACTTGGCAACATACATGCACACTGTGCACAGTTTATATAACTGTAAAGTGTAAAATTGTACAAGGAAAAATACATATCTAATTTCTCATAATATATTTAATTATTACTATGTATTGTAAATAAATAAATATATATTTAAGTAAAAAGGAGGGGCCGGTCTCCTTCTAAACTTTACTCTGCCCATTCCTCATAGACTATTGATCTGTGCGAGGAACTTAATCAGACAGAGTAAGGGGTGAACCAATACAGTAGAGGGTTAATATTACTGATACATCTTCCAGTCTAGGCCGGATTCAAATCAGCGCTATCTTTTACCCAAACTCCTGACGCCTTAGACCGCTCGGCCACCGGCTCGCCCAAATCACAGAATATAGACAGATCCCCCAAATGTTATTAATAATTTGAACCGTTATAATGCAAGATGAACTACAATTGTAATTCGCATATTAGCTTATTAATTGACATTCTGTTGTTGGAAATTGACGTGTTGGAATGTAGAGGTATGTATTCACAGATCCGCTGCAATGCTCTAACAACAGCTTACAGTCATATTCCCACGTCCTTGCAGTCTGCAATCTGTATCATTCCGCTGATTGGTCTAGGAGCGTCTAGCAATTGTCCGAATATCATCCTCACCAGACGCCCTCGAGCCACTTACTAAGTATTATAAGGTCGATTCTTGTTTGCTTTCTTGTCTACATCAGAGGACTGCCCTTGGGGCACTATCATTATGGCACACTGAGAGTTCCCGATCACTTAATGAGCGTGGGACTCGAAGGTTTTAGCATACCGTGTTGCGGTAGTCTATGCATATTTCCAATCCTTTGCGTGAATATAGGTCTAGTAGATGACACACTTGCACGCTTCGTGTGCCAACCCTCGTCACTCACTGTGCTCGTGACACCTCGGCTTACAACTACAAATATTACTAGGTAAACTGAATTAAGTAAAATCATATACATTTATTTACAGTGGCATGGTAACCGCACTTGAGCTGCAACAGTTATTTACAGTATAAGGATAAACACCAAAATTAATTTTATTTCTTAGCATTCTTCGAAAGTGATAATATATTTTATTTAACAGTAGATGATTACAGACAGCTATTCAGACATCAATTTGCTTTTTTATATTTACAGACCAAACAGTTTTGTTCACTGAATCAATCAAAATTACTCTCTCAAGAAAGATATATAAAATTCTCAATATTATAAACATCATTATTTACATTCCAACAGCTATTAACATTTCATAATGCCATTGTTTACATTTGAATGCCTGTTACTTTTGGCTAGTTTAAATTTCTCTGCATATTATTCTTATGGCCGAAAGCGTACTTTTGCGGGTTTACCATGTCCTTAAGGATAATAATATTGAACAATTAATAGCTTATTGCACAACAACGAATAGGAGCAAATTATTTGACAAGTAAAACTTTCAAATTACTCATAAAATAACGAAGGTGTTGTATTGAGAACAGACAGCTTCACGTGCTGTATGTACTACTTAAGGATTTGTTTTTAAATTTAGGGCTATCGTACGTTAAAACGTTGATTTTATACACAGATAGACTTTATACATCCAATGTTAAATTTTAAGCTTCCAAATATCAGCTGTTTTTGTGGTACATTGTGGAGCGCTAGTGTAGCCCCATGTAAATGTAATGCAGTTAAAACCAGCTGTGGTTGCGGGCCTCACTAACTAACAAAATTACAGGCACAAATATTCCTATTAGATGGAATATCTGTTGTAGGTGTATAAAATCAAGGGGTAAACATAACCTATTTACTCTGAAGGATTACTAGCTAAGATTCGTTGCAATTCAAGGTCAGATTTGAACCCCGAACAACTGAATTTCACTCGTTGAAAAACGTTTACGAACAAGCTTGTGTTCATTTTAAACTGGTGCGTGAAGTTAATAGTTACAAAACTATCTTCAGAACACTTTGTAATTGGTTTGGAACCACTTCGAATGTAACTAAATGTAAAGATTGGTTAGAGATAGTGACCATTTAAACAAAACGAAATGGAAGAAAACTTATATTTCTTCCATTGCAGTTATATTTATGGAACCAAAATACAAATCCTCTACTACAATTATGGATTACGTGCCTTTGATGGCTATACATTTAGACAGCGAAAATACAAACTAAATTGCAGCTGTAGAATGATAGGCGTTTACACTGATCTCGAACTTCTGGGAACACTTTAATGAGGTGTAAATGTGACTTAAAAGAAAGATTTACGTATATCAATGAGTGAATACACAAGACATTTATATTGTTTTAATTATTATTAATATAGTTGATATTTGTATACATATGGACTGCCAATGAGATAGATGTGCAAATGTTGTTCATCTTTAAGTCAAGATAAAATTTTCTTGGAATATGTAAATAAAATAAAAACAGTTCTGAAGACATGTGACAACTGGGGAAAATCACGTAATTATATCAACGTTTTTACTTTAACACCCAGCCAATTATTACAGTATGCTTTTAAAATAATATTATGCCAATAAAAATGTTATTGGTATAATATAACATTCCTTACCTAAGAATATAAAGACTACAGATAACTTAGTCGAGTATTCTTAAAATTAAACTCTTCTATTTTTATCCGACAACTCTGAGTGTAAACTTCTCACTTGCATAAATTATCTTGAGCTCTTTAATACCTGAAATAAGTGTTTACTAAGTGATAAGGAATAAAAAACACCTTAAATTGCTCATTTATTTAAATTTAAGAGAATCCACTTCCCTCGATAGACTTTTTTTAATTTAATAAAATTAATATTATATTAATGGTTTTACATTTCTTTGTTGGAGAAAAGAACATTTATAGAAAAAAATGGACATCAAGTCGAAATTGTAAATATATGTTTACTTTTTTATTGTTTTTGATCGTTTTTTATGTTTTAAAAATAAATTGAATAGCTTTTTTGTTTTCATCCATTTTACATGTTATTGAATACATAATTGAACATCTTTTAGAGTATGGATATTGCTCTAAATTAAATTCCTAAAAATAGTAAGTTTTGTAAAATTAAAAAAAAAAAAAAATTAGAGAAAAATCTTAAAAATAATACTTTTATTCCTAGAATGTTTTCCATACTCTAAAATTTATGATGTAATATCACGATAACGTGGTATAAATTTCAAGGTTCTATCTTATCTGGTTACCAATTTATTTAACATTTTTGACAGTAAAACAAGGAAAATATTATCTACGGCAAATTGAGTTTAATGTTTTTTTGAGAAAATATAATATATTTACTTTCTAAAACTCCCCTCATCCATAGCCTATTCCCTGTCTGGCCTTCTTTGACTCTTTTATTTTAACTTGCTTGATTTCCACAGCTTTCAGTATTTCCTTTACTTTTCGGTTGATCTTGCTTTATGAAGACGAAGATTCTTTTCTTCGCGATACTGACAGTATTTGAACCGGTAAAAAGTACGCCTTGGTTTAGAAGCTGAGCAATAGTTAGGAAGTATCTTTGAGTATAAATACATATGCCCTATCGTACACCAGCCTTAACTTTACATTTTGCTGCAAATGTAACTTCGGGACTTTTACTCTATATCACTCCATGTAAGGCCTCGTTTGCGTTTTGAGTCTTTTTAGTTGAACATGTACGTAATCGTGTATATAAAAATAACTAGTATTGCTGTAATAATGCACGGATAAAAAACTTATAACAGTTCTACATTATATATATGAAAATAATACAAAACCTGAGACAAAATCATATTAACCATAAAAGAGTCACAATCAATGCACTATTATAACAGAAAGTAAAAAATACAAGAAATAATGCTCAGAAGGACTTTAAATTTTACACGTACACTTATCAGAATATGTACTATTAAATTTTATCAAAAACAAGTAATCATAAAAAAATTCCAAAAATGGCGTTTGGAGGAAGCGAGTCCCCTTAAATGTAAAATATTGACGTTATGCTTGTAGTTTCCATCTAATGCAAACATCCCTAACAGATATAAGGGATCAATGACTCGGAATGGTAAATTACGATGTCTGCTGGACTCCCTTTTCCCCTCAACAGACTGTGTAACAAGTCCTTGGCACATTCCCTTTATCGATATTACCTATACTCCGCTGACTGTGGAGAATTAAAGTAGTAAGAAATCGTGAGTACGATAAAACTATTATTGTACTCCCGCATCTAAGTCTCTTCAAAACAATCACTACGAATATTTTATGTCAGTGCATGTCTAATGGACAAGCGCACTTCTTAAGGCTATTTCTGTAATTTGTAATACATTAGAGACTAGATTAGAAATTATATTAGTTATTTTAAGCAGACTGAAGTAATAAAACCTGAAATTAGCATTATAAACTTCTGTAGATCAATTAATTTATTGCATATTCTTAATATTATATTATTTTAGCTAATCAAATTAACAGTCAAACGCGATTACAACTGATATGGGCAATTTGTGGCTAACTGATCAAGCATAGTTAGTTCCCTTTATATTTTATAGGCAATGATATTTGTGGTTTAAAAGCTTCAATAAGTTGAAATTTCCATAGAAAAGTAGCTCTCATATTCAATAGGATGTAGATAGTAATGGTCCAATAACAGACCCTTGTGGTTACCCGGTATTTATGTTGTAAAATGATTTAGCAACCGTATATAATGAAAGGCACCACCTTGACTATTGATATTCCAAGTACAGTAGCCGTCCAGTGGCCTGTAATGAGTAGTTAGTTAGCGAATAGCCCTCGGCCACGGGCTGGGTGGCGTGGGTCACGCGTGGGAAACCAACTTTGGTGCTATGGTTTCAACACATATTCAACCGATCCCGGTATAGTTTTTTTTTTTTTTCTAAAACAATTAGCGATCCAACAAATCTGATGACTTTAATTGTACATGATAATTGTTAAGTAAATTATAGTTCTTTTAGTTAGTTTAATATTATAATATAGCCCTATGAATTCTTTCAAAAATCAATTTCAATTGAAGTACAGTAATATATATATATATATATATATTAATGGTGTACCAGTCAGAATTAGATTTTTTCTGTTATCTACCTATGATGAGAAATATGTGAACTTAAGTAAGTATAAGAACTTTAAAATAATGCTATTCCAACTATTACATTTGTAAGGTTTCAATCCACTACTTAAAAAGTCTGACAGTAATCATCATATATATACTGTCCAACATTCGACATATAAACGTATATCAATTTACCCAAATGTTCATTCGAAATAACCTAAATGTTTATTTCACCTAACATTATATTCGAATAACCAAAAGTTTGTTCCACCTAACCTTATATTCAATTACCCAAATGTTCGTTTCACCTAACCTTAACCTATATTCAATTACAATTACAACTAAGTATTCGTTTAACATAACCTTACATTCGATTACCCAAATGTAAGGTTATGTTATATTTGTCCACCTAAACCTTAGATATATTTCTTATACATTATATAATAATATAGTAATATTTTACTAATTTTATGTTTATGAAGTCACGAGAGAAGAAAGTAAAATGTTTAGAAACAAGTAATCTATCAGTTAATGCAAGTTCCTGTAATTTGTGATAAATGCATAGTTTATAAATGAAAGCCTGTTTCATAACTATAAAGCTTAGAATTAACTTGTAACATTTACAGTTCATTTCACAATAACCCATCTGTCTGGATGATAGCTTGAATGATTAATACTCTACGAACGTTCACTGTTTACTGTTGTTTCAGAATTCTCCGATCTTGTCCATTTTTCTGCCTACGTATTTCACCTCGCAGAGAGATCAATCAGCTACTTCCATTGAGTAAATGCGGACCGGTTTGTCCGTTGTCTGTTTGAGTTAATATTATTGCACCAAGAACTGCTTGTAGCTGCAGCTGCCGTGATGCACTGACCGACGTGCAAGGTGCACTGTGCCGATCACAGATACTGCGACATGTTAATAGACCACCTTCGACTAACAAGGGATCATTAACTCCCACAAGGTGGCCGTTAGGGAATTCTGTACACCTAACAAGATCGAACAGCAACGGAATTAAGCCACATACCCTTAAAAATAAATTTACAAAACATTAATTAAAAACGATATCTACAAATATTTGAGTTCAAAAATATTTAAAACATAGATTCGAAGAATTTTTTAAATACATTTAGCATAATTAGTGTAGTTTAGATTTTATAGACAATCATATACATGGTGGAAAAAATATGGAAACGCTTTCACAACTTTTCTATAACTTCACTGGAAAAAGTGAAATCTTGTACATCGTCGTGGTTACAACAAACACATTTTTTTGACGCCATTAACCACATTTCATATTTTCAGAGGGTGGTCCACGTGGAGTTGAAAGTTTAGATAATATGGAAACGCTTTTACAATAACTTTATTTTTCCATAGATAAATTGATAGTTTAATTTTTTTTTTAAATTAAGGTATAATTTTTTATCAGAATAATTTACTTAAAATTGTTAAATAGTGGGGAAATAATATTGTTCAAATTAGTTACTTTGAAATTAAAATGACTGTTAGTCTGGAAAGGATAGACATTTCAGTCTGGTTTGCGGCAGTTAATTTCTATTGAATATACTTTTAATTTGATACTAAACTCGACCTAGGTTTATATTAAAGATTTTCGTTCAAGTCCACGTGGGCCGCCCACCTGAAAAGATTAAATGTCGCTATTGGTGTCAAAAAGTGTGTTTTTTGTAACCATGATGATGTACAAGATTTCACTTTTACCAGTGAAGTCACAAAAAATTGTGGAAGCGTTTCCAAATTTTTTCCACCCTGTATATGGTGTTGTATCTTCAATCAGTTGATATTTCCATACGTAAGTAGCTCATATTCAATAGTTGTAGCTCCACATGGATGTATAAAGTAAGGTTCCAATAACAGACCCTTCTGGCAACCTGGTATTTAAGTTGTAAAATGATTTAGCCACCTATATAATGAAAAGCTCCACCTTGACTATTAATATTATAAGTACAGTAGCCGTCTAGAGACAGCATGCCTAGAAATATCAAATCTCTGGTTAAATTCTATATTTCTTATTATTAATTTTGTTGTAAATTTATTAGTATTTTTTACTTCCCCTTTTGCCCAGTCATAACAGTTTCTCAACTTATGTGTATGGTTATTATACCCTTTGGTATTTAAAATTGCATTCACGTCAAATGATTTTGTACTCTTTCAAAGTTTGTAGATATTTTTTACGGTGAGCTATAGTTCCGTTTCATAATACATGATAGTTGGATTCATGCTGGATTATTATAACAATACGAGTTAGGTTTACTTAAAATCACTAACAAACTATTTTGCAATGATACAACTGCTTCATAGTGCTACATGCTAACATAAAGGTTGTTCAGAGGCGTCTGATATTGATTTCGCTTGAAGATATAAATAAATAATGCCTTTATTTACAAGTAACCTCCAGTTAACACTGGTTTTCACGATAAATGAAGTCATAAATGATACAAGATATTTAATTACATTCTTTGGTTCACCCTGATGGCCTCTGAAGAGAGTAACTTATTTCTCTGTGTAGACTTAGCCTATGTTTTGATATTATATGTCCATCTTTATATATTTGTATGTAGGTTTATAATCCAAATTCAGCATTTGCTGAAGTTGCAGCAATCCAAATATAAGAAGCACATCTCTTTGAGTTGAAATACTCTGAATAGGTTTAAAATATCGTTAAATTAGATTTAATATGAGAACGCTTTGTAAAAACTTAGTCATTGATGAATAAGTTCACTCAATCGTCAAACCATGTACAAAAGGGTCGTCGGGGATACGGCCTTTCACCGCACTGCTGCGCTCTGGTGGGAGAAAGACCAACTATTAATCACGGACAAAACGCGCGAAACGATGCGTCACTCTTTCATCGGGGTAATGTGTCTTAATTATCATAAATGTAAATAGAATGTCATTAATCATGTGGGAGGTTCACACGTGGACAATGTTCCGCCCCGGCTTTCAGACCAACAAGAGTATCTTCCCTTTTGTCTTACCTTACAACTGTCTCGATTCATCTCTTGTGACGCCTCATAGACCCTACTTGGTATTTTGTAATTATAATAGAATATTTCGTCACATCTGTTAGTACGGTTATCTTTTTACTACTTTACAAAAAGACATAAATCTTAAAACATGTTCTATAAAAACTAAACACTTGCAAGTGGGTTCGGTACATAATATATCAGGCAAGAAACCCTTTAGAGAACACACGTTTAGGTTGTCGGGGACTAATTCGACCCACCGCTCGGCCGCTAAACGTGTCCTATTCTACGTAACCTAACCTAACCTGACCTGACCTAACCTAAAATAACTTAACCTAACCTAACCTAAAATAACTTAACCTATACTATTACTTTAATTGTAAAGTGTATTACTGTGTCGAGTAGTAACAATTATATCTTTTAAGACTGAAGAAGAGTAAATATGAAACTGATGAACTGCGAGTTGATTCCCTTGGAACTCCAACAAGTTTTTGCTTTGATTAAAGACTTACAGATTGATTCACAGTAGTTACCAAATTAAATGTGAAGGAGAGATCGACGTACTTAATTTTTTAAACAATATTTGAACCATCAAACTGATAGAATTAAAGTGGGATGTCTACGTTTTGACAATAACCGGCAATGTCCTCGAAATATCTCCTCTGCTGAAAAACAAATTAAACCTTACAGAAACAGCACACATTTTAACAAAAATAAAAGAAATAATTAAAAATGGAATACTATATGTCAATCAGCTCTCGAACATAAAATAAGGAGAAATAAAAATGATTTTTCAATTTAAATATATCGGTGACTTTTTACAAGATTAGGACCTTGAAAATGTTGAAAATTAAACTCTTTATCAAAATATAACGACTGGCTTTAGAACAACACAAACACAATACTTTATAACAAAACATCACTCTGTAAGTAAGCAGAACTCAGTAACCCAGGGTTTAATTATAAAACCAGAATGCCTGTTTTAGACTGAGCATTAAAAAAATGCTTTGAAATTAAAGAAATTCAAATGAGGAAAAGGAAGGTTATAAAGAAAATATTAGGTTCGTTAAATAATGATTTATATATTTAACTGATTGCTATCCATATTTAAAAATGAATTGAACAGGCGACAAATGTTTAAAAGATTTTCTTTGTACCCATTACTTCATTATCAACTAATTTTTTAACAAAACTCTATGCTGATGTCGAACAAATATTATATTCCACAACTCCTCAGATTTAGTACTCATTTAGGGTATTTCATTACTTGTAGTAGGAAACTCTTTTTGGTATGTCATCAATGTGTCCATGCCATGAAATCAAATTTAAGAATTTCAGACTTTTACAAGGTAAATTATTCAAAATGGCTCACGATTATTCATAAATCAGACAGGATTGAACAGACAGATTCAACAGTGTAGGGTGTTCCACAAGGGTCTACACAAACAACCGGCAAAATAATATAAATTAACACTCGCCTCAATGCAGCAGTAAAATAGAATCAAAATTGACAGCATGAGCAGCTTCATATAACTGACGTGTCAAAGACAATCACATTTAATACATTTCTCAGTTCTCTTACACTGGTTAATCTTTAAATCGTCGCAAGCCCGACAAACGTATTGCCGCGTGACGCTGTGGTGGGAGGCTCTCAGACCATAACCTATGGGTATAAATTAATTACGCGACATATAATTAGCACCTGGGCCCCATAAATTCTGGGTTTATGATGGCATAAGTACGAGTGGGCGGTGGACCGGACGTTAGGCTTGCATACGCACACACCTCCTACTCACATATCAGAGTTTATCTCACCACTTTGTGTCCTCACTAACTTTCAACATATGTTCGATATACTCTAAAGTAAAAATGTAATTTTAACTTTTATAACCATAACTAGCCGACAACTCCTGCTTCACTACGTGGTGGTTCTTTAAGCTTGCTTACCCTTCCGTCCGTGGTTCTCTCTAACCATCCTATCAATATAAACTGCTCAGCTATTCTCCCAGATAACAAAGTTTTATAGTGTAGAAAACCCTATACGTCTACTTTAGGAGGATTCAAAGCAGTGTTATCATGTCAGAGTTAATATAAATGACATTAAACATATCATAGCGAAAATTAAATCAGCCAAGCTACTGTTTGAAATAAATTATTTAATTAAATTAATGCCAAAGTTACACTTACGGAAAAAGGAAATGTTGAGGACTTGTTTATGCCTCATAGGAATGAAATTTCGTAAAATCCTTTCTTAGTGGTTATCTATGATTAAAAAGCTAACTCCCTTCATATTTCATAAAAATCTGTCCAGCGGTTCTGGAGATTTCGTAATGAGTGAGCACATCGTTTTTGGATTGTATATATTTAGATTATAACCGAGCACTAATCGAAGATTAACCACTCAACTGACTTGTTACAACTGCATGATGTACAGTACGGTGTTTTTCTATTTTATTTCTTTAACTTGTAACATATCATCAAGTTGCAGTGGAACTTGTAAGATAAGTCGGGAAGTGTTGTATCAGATTTATATTTGCTTATTTTATTCACTAAGTACGGCAAAATTATGTTGTCACTGATTAAGACAATTTTCTGGTTGTCATAGTGGTGTTATAATTTATTAGCTTTTGTGTTAAGGGTATTCAGTATCATGCAAGACAAATGCAAATTCAGTTGAAATTGGGTTGGGATTATAATGTATGTAATTAACAACTCAACTTGCCTGGACACGAGATCAAAAAGATAAAAATTCAACGACATGAGACAACTAACAAATGACAAATGTTGGACAAAGGTCACTCACTGCCAGTACGGTGTGGAGACGAGAGCGACTGCTTGCCGTTTTCCCACGCGTCCTGACCTCTTCTGGTCTTCGCAAAAACGTATCTCTGTCTTCTTCTTATCTCACTTGTTTCTACAAGATCACCGTTATGAATCTCTTTCTCTCAGTACTTCTTTGGTCACCCGCCGCTAGAAAGTACTGCTTACAAGTAAAGTTTACTTGTACACTAAGTATGCGCCCACAGAGATAAAAACAGTGTAAACACCAACACATCCTGTTTTAATCAAATTTAATTTTTTTCCCAATAGCATTCAATAGCATACACTACGGAAACATTTTTAGTTGAGTATTTCAAGTGACTAAAATTATTTCCACTTTTAATTGACTATATATCGAAACACGTAAGTTTCGTGTTTGCTTCTTACTTTTTGTTAAGTTTTTATTTAGAAATTTATGAACATTTTAACGATGTAGTGATTTGAAAATGAATGGATTTTAATTGTTTTATGATGCTTGGTAACCTTGTTTTGAACCGTATCTATTTACAATATTCTACTATTGTCTTCATATTTCAAACAGCATGAACCAACTTATTGATCAAAGGGAATGAAAAATTCTCTCAATTCCGGTTGTTTCTGTTTCAATTTCTTTAGTATTTTATTTTCTATTTTCTTTTACTACCATGAGACCTGGTATGTGCCTCGCGTCTAAGGGTTACATGTGGTTATGTTTTATGCATCTGCACCTGACTAAAATAAAGATTTATTGTACACCAATTTCCTAATAAACAATGACATGCATTCCCCAATCTAATCAGTTTGTTTAGCATTTTGTGGTAGATACATATTTCAAATTGTATTAAAACGTTAAATACGTTTTTAAGGCAAAAAAATATTCAGTTTCACTTTCTTGAGACGAATGCTCAATCTCTATTTTAAGCTTTTAGAAAACAAATTGAAGATTCTGAAAGAAAAAATCAGTCTTAAGAAGGGAATCACGATGAAGTGTTACGGCAACAAAGTGACCTCCCAATGGGAACAGTTCAGTTCTTTCACGAATGGTTTCGGCTGTTCTTTACCGTATGTGTAAATAATGGTGCAGTATCCCTCACGCGCGTGCGATAACGGTGCCAGGCTAATGGCAGTTTGTGCGCGTGTGTAATGATTGAGTGCGCACGAGTCACAACCATTACGTCAAATGATCTCTGTCCACAAGACCACAGGCGTGCGCACTACAGACCTTGTCTACCTCGTGGTATTTCATTTTCCACCCTCTTTTTTTCTTAAAGACCAAAATAATGGAGTTCATTCTGATATCTTGATCTATATTAAATGTCCTCTAAATAAAATTATTAAATAGAATGTAATGATTTGATATATTGTAATTTATTGGTAAATTAATTGCAGCACAAAGCGTATAAATGTACGAACAAATATCGATCTTTGGTTCTTTATCCAAGTATTTAAAATAGCTTAAATTAAAATTGTTCGAAATTTACCGAGAATAATTTTTAATTATCGTGGTTTAAACTGATAGATAATTCCTCTTAACCTTTTTCTTTACAATACTGATTCTTCTCTTCATACCAGCCTCATTCTGAATGAAGACAACTTCTCATATTCAACAATCCTCGTGGAAATCGCACAAATTTTATTGAGGACCATTTAGGTTGTTAAACTCTGTGGTTTTCGTGGGTATGTCGTAAGATTGTGCAGGGCACGTGTTGAGTTACGTCATAGCCATGGGTTACAACTCTGATATCTACAGTGGCGCAATGTTGTAACCCAGCTACTTGGGGACAAAGTGTTGTGGATATTGTAGGCGATAGGTTCTATGCACGATCGACATGGCATCCGCTCAATGGTTGCCATCGAGGTGGCCACAACTAGAGAAGTCTGGGGTTTCCATGTTGAGTGATAGTGAGTGTCCGAATGTTGTGTAGGGGAGAGAACTAAGTATCAGGCTCGTCAATTAGCTAAAAATCAGATCAATACTCCTTGGTTCAGATTCCACGTAAAGCTGTAGATTCCTGGAAATTGCCCTTATTAGTTGTCCTGGCTATTGGGCTATTATTAAATGGCTATTTCTGAGGACCAGTCTAATTCAGTAAATAACCAGACTACACAAGTCATACACACACATACTACACTCAAGTAATCATCCATATCCACCTTAAAATACGCACAAAGCGTGGTCGGCGTCTCATATCTAAGAATCTAAGAAATAAAAGGTTATTTAATCATTTCGAATTATATTTCTGTATTGTTAGGTGCGCTATAAAAAACCCCTTAACTCTAACAACCGCCATTACATCAGAGAAGTCCCAATTACACGCCACATTACCGGTAAGGATGTGCATCCTTCTAGAGGACAATAGTTGATCGATAAATTGGAAAACTAAAACCATAGCGGTATATCTAGACTTTCTCTATCAGTCAGTGTAATTGTATGTATGCCTGTATCTGCAGCAGCTTATGGGACATCTGAATAGGTTGATGCATGAGATACTCGGTGCTCATTAGCTAGGCCCCAGTGACCTACTTGTCTGGGAACACTCTGCTGGGATCCCTTCTTTGAACGAGTAAAGGTCCTTCAACCAGGCACGGATTTAAGGGGGGGCGATGGGGGCGATCGCCCCCCCCAAACGGAAAAAAGCAAAAAATGTACCTACACGCTTAGAATAAAATGTTAATAAAATATTTGATTTACCGTCATGAAAATAACATTAGAAATTGTTACCGTCTTAATAATATTACAGTATATATAATATTCGGATGTGTAGTCTGAGTTTGTAGAAAGGAGAATTTCCGAGTCGTCGGTTGGTAATTGGTAGGCATATACAATATTTTCGCCGGCAACACTGCGTGTCTAGCGCCGACGTAGTGGCGAGACGCCGAGACACTGATTGACAGACGACATTGATTTGATAGTTGAGTTATTATATTAATGGTTGTGTAATGAATGTAACTCTACACAGTTAACTATGTTTAACTATGTCCAAACTATGATTAAGTTGTTGCTCATTAAACTGTTTCCATAAAATTTTAACAATACAACATTCCAATGGAATCCATTTTATTATTTAATAGTTGTGATATTAAATGTATATACTTAAATGCTATTTCGAAGTTGTACAATTTATTTTGAAATTACATCAGGAAACTACCCCAGGGGTTCTAAGAAGTATCAATGGCAATACCTATGGCAATACCAATTTGACAATTAATTGTTTATACTAGTGTCACTAATCAGCTGTTGGAATAAATTTATGCCAAACTTATTTTCGATTACAGAACTTAGGTATTCTTCT
Source organism: Stictocephala bisonia (assembly GCA_035578905.1). Lineage (NCBI taxonomy): Eukaryota > Metazoa > Arthropoda > Insecta > Hemiptera > Membracidae > Stictocephala > Stictocephala bisonia. Next base: position 806,225 of record JAQJVL010000294.1, read on the forward strand.
ATATTTAAACCCTAAAAACACCCCCCAAACTGCTAAAAACAATACTTCTAGGACGTTAAAATAGCAAAAATTTTCCGGGGGAGGACCCCCGGACCCCCCGCATTACTGGGGGGTATTCCATACCCCCCAGGCCCCCCGGCAGGTCCGCCCCCCCCAATTCACTGCTCTGGATCCGTGCCTGCCTTCAACAGATATACCTAATCTCTTAGCCTTAGATTATCATACGAAAAACAGATTTTGCATCAAGATGGAGTAAGAAATTACCGTGGACAACCATAGTGGTGTTATAAAAGATATATTATTGTGAAGCAAGTTTTTGTTTTTTATTTATTGATTTTTTTACCGATCCGGACAGTACAACGATAGTAAACAATGAATCACTTTTAGTTACAAAATGATCATATGGCGTGGAATATGCCACAGTTAATCAACGATATTTGATATTATCTACTCATTTCATTGTTTTTGGAACGTATTTATAAATTTATTACTCAAATTTTAGTGCTGGCACTCCCAACAATATATTTTCCTCAAAATATTTAAATTAAATCTTGCAACTTTGAAAATGCGAAAGACAAGAAATTATCGAATACATCTGCCGTCTTAAGTACTGATGGTTAAACTATGATCATAACATTTCAAGTATTGTACTCTACTGATGCAATCTCTTTTGAAGAGGAGAAGTCAGAAATTGTGAAGTCAATTATTTTTATCTATTCATTAAACTAAGTTACAATTCTCAGACTGTATTTTACGTTAATCAGTACTGCCACATTGTATTATTAGTTGTAATGTTAGTTGTAAGGTTTCTTAAAAGGCCACTTTCATCAAAACACTATATTATATGACAAAACCTGAAACGTTGTAATTAGATTTATGAGGGTTTAATTTGGCCGGAACATTATCTCCAACGGAGACAACAGTTAAATCACTTTTGGGGTTCGTTTATTAATTTGGAATATAACCTCAACAACAATAACGCACACACTTTGATTATTTTGATTATTGATTATAAATATTTTGATTATTGATTATATTATTGATTATAAAGTTCGTTCACTTTGTGAGGTACACTAGTTTAGGAGTCTGGGTTCAACAACAATAGAGCACACAATTTTCAAAGGATTCATTCACTTTGTGTGGCTCACTGGTTTAGGAGCCTGGGTTCAACAACAATAAAGCATATAATTTTCAATTGGTTCGTTCACTTTGTGTGGGATACTGGTTTGGAGCCTGGCCTTAGCAACAATAACGCCCACACTGTGATAAGGGTTCGTTCACTTTGTTTGGGATACTGGTTTGGAGCCTGGCCTTAGCAACAATAACGCCCACACTGTGATAAGGGTTCGTTCACTTTGTTTGGGATACTGGTTTGGAGCCTGGCCTTAGCAACAATAACGCCCACACTGTGATAAGGGTTCGTTCACTTTGTTTGGGATACTGGTTTGGAGCCTGGCCTTAGCAACAATAACGCCCACACTGTGATAAGGGTTCGTTCACTTTGTTTGGGATACTGGTTTGGAGCCTGGCCTTAGCAACAATAACGCCCACACTGTGATAAGGGTTCGTTAACTTTGTGTGGGATACTGGTTTGGAGCCTGGCCTTAGCAACAATAACGCCCACACTGTGATAAGGGTTCGTTAACTTTGTGTGGGATACTGGTTTGGAGCCTGGCCTTAGCAACAATAACGCTCAGACTTTGATAAGGGTTCGTTCACTATGTGTGGTATCTATACTAGTTTGGAGCCTGGCCCCAGGAACTATAACGCCCACACTTTGCTGAGGGTTCATTCACTTTGTGTGGAATACTGGTTTAGGAGCCTAGCTTCAGCAACAATAGCGTCCACACTTTGCTAAGTATTCGTTCACTTTGTGTGACATACTGGTTTAGAGCCTGGCTTCAGCAACAATAGCGTCCACACTTTGCTAAGTATTCGTTCACATTGTGTGACATACTGGTTTAGAGCCTGGCTTCAGCAACAATAGCGTCCACACTTTGCTAAGTATTCGTTCACTTTGTGTGACATACTGGTTTAGAGCCTGGCTTCAGCAACAATAGCGTCCACACTTTGCTAAGTATTCGTTCACTTTGTGTGACATACTGGTTTAGAGCCTGGCTTCAGCAACAATAGCGTCCACGCTTTGCTAAGTATTCGTTCACTTTGTGTGACATACTGGTTAAGAGCCTGGCTTCAGCAACAATAACGTCCACACTTTGCTAAGTATTCGTTCACTTTGTGTGACATACTGGTTTAGAGCCTGGCTTCAGCAACAATAGCGTCCACACTTTGCTAAGTATTCGTTCACTTTGTGTGACATACTGGTTTAGAGCCTGGCTTCAGCAACAATAACGCCCATACGTTGCAAGGGTTCGTTCACTGTGTAGTTTACTTGCACGTAGTATAATGTCGTGGGTGTTGACAGGTGAGGAAACTGCGTTGTTATATTCCAAGATGGCACAACTGTGTGTATGTGTAGGTAGACGCTGGAAGACAAACTATTGGAGGTGAAAGTAAACGTTTAGTTTATTTATGAGCTCCTTCTCATTCTTGTATAATTACCTATATTTGTTTTTACAACAAATCAATTGCGTTTGATTTAATGAAGTCCTACAGTATATGTACGCGTGCAGACCGTTTGTATCAAACGTGCACTGTCTTGAAAATTATTTGTAATGCATGTAAATGTATTACAAATAATAATAAAAGATAATAAAAGGCGTTGCTTTAGAATAAGGTGTTATAAAAAAGTAAGATTTTCTGCACATAAAAGACTATTTGCTCGTATTCTGTATTCGTATACTTGTATATGTTTTTAACAATATATAACGTATGCTTTGTTGTCAGTTACCATTTATTAATTTAAAAAATATGAAAGCTCTGATATGTATTTGGAAATAAGCCCAAAAGTTATGTGATAAAAATAAAAATTTAAAATTATCTACGGTTACAAATCTAAATCCAATCCATCTGGCCATTTAAGACCTGCCTCACTTATACTTCTTGGTCTGTGACTGAGCTGGTTAAAAGCCACATTCATAATCTAAAGGTTCTTTGTTCGATCCCAGAGTGAAACAAATTTTTAAAGGTATCAGCTGATAACCACCGACTGTTCATTTGTCATTGGGTTATTGATTAATGATACTTTCTAAAGAACAGTCGGCCTAGTTTGTAACAATATCTGAATTCGCTCATCGACACTCATCACAATCATTCAAAATCCACATTCATCCATATCTTGACGATCGGCGTCTTTAGAATAAATAAATAAAAACAAATTAATTTATGCTAGCTCTCCGTAAAAGAGCACAAGGGCACTTTGTAACTATGTGATCCATTGTTTGGATAGACTCCCCGTAATCTTTTAACTGGTCTAGTTTAATCCCGATTTGTATTTGCTGTAGTTACAAATGCCCACTTCAGTTCGGAATCGATTCAACATTTAAATAATTTAACAGTTTCTAATTCCATCTCGTTGCAGGTTCGACGCCAGCAAGTCGACCAAGGGGGCCAGCAAGCTGCGTCGCGACCTCATCAACGCCGAGATAGCCAACTTGCGCGACTTGCTGCCGCTGCCCCCCAGCACGAGACAGCGCCTGAGTCAACTCCAGCTGATGGCGTTGGTCTGTGTCTACGTCCGCAAGGCCAACTACTTCCGTGAATGTGAGTAGCTGAGTGCTCTTATTTGTTTATGAGGAATTACAGAGTTAGCTATATTATTTTATATATACATTTGACGACAAATAATTGATAATTGTCTAAAATGGAACCTCATAAATTATTCCTCGTACATTCAAAGTCCCCCGAAATTTGAATATTAATCGTGAAACTTGGTCGTGTAATGAGTCTCCATCTTTAACTACACGGATATGGAAAACTAAATGTGGAAAACTAATGGAACCTTTTAACATGGAATCTTTAAAATAAAACCAAAATACATTGTGTTTATAACTACCAAAAACTTTAAAATAAATGTCCCATTTGGGAAACAGTAGTGTCAGGTTGGTCCTTTCTTTCTTTTGCAATGGGATTAGGGAAATGTGACTAATCGAATTATTATGATCTACGGGACACCCCTGCACACTTCGCGTGTCTATCCAGTCACTCGCTGTGGTCACGACATCTCGGCTTTCGGCCTTGGCATGTGACTTTTGGCTACAAATATTAGTAGCTAAACTATATTAAGTAAAATCATATAAATGTATTTAGAGTGGCTCAATAACTGACCTTGCGTTGAAACGTATTTATAGTATGGATATAAACGCCCAATGTTTGTGTCTTAATATACTTCACAAGTTTTCATTTATTTTATTTAACAGCTGATCATTACAGTCAACCAGACAGATATGATTTAGCTTTTTTATATTTGTAGACCAAACAAAACGTTAACTGAATCAATTAAACACTCTGTCAAGAAAAATTTATAAGCTTCTCAATATTATATTCCAACAGCTGTTAAAGTTCCATGAACATTATTATTTACATTCCAACAGCTGTTAAAGTTCCATGAACATTATTATTTACATTCCAACAGCTGTTAAAGTTCCATGAACATTATTATTTACCTTTGAAATGTTGTTACTTTTTTACTGTTTTAAATCTCTCTCAACTTTATTCTTATGGCTAAAGAACGTACTTTGAGGGCTTCTCATGTACTTCAGGATGAGCACACTGAACAATGAAGACCATATTGCATAACTACGAATAGGGGCAAATTTGTTGACTCCTAAAACATTAAAATTGGTCAAGAAATAAAAGAGGAGTTACGTTAACAAAAAACTGCTTCATGTATTAAGGATGATCTTCAAAATAACAGTTTAAGATTTGAAAAAAAGAAAAAAAAAAGAAGTTTATTTTAAATCACAAGGAAGCAATGTGAGGCTATCCCAGCAGTACGGCACGGGGAGCGAGCCAGCGCCATACACGGGCCTTGTAGGTGTCCGCACGGCCGTGTACTCGTGTCGGAATTGCATTTGCATAGAGCGCAGCCAGCAAAAAATGAAGAAATTAAGGAATGTGGGCTCTGTAGAATAATGGGGTGCGTTTATCAGATCCCATTGTAAAGTGGGAGAGGTGGCCGTATTTCGTATTTCCTCGCCTAATTAGAGTGGAGTGGCCATCGACACGGCCAGTGTATCACACGGGTGTGACCCGCAGATTAATCACCGCAACAATTAAACAGTGAGGAAGGCCGATGCGAGCCGCGCGAAACGTCGCTTGTTTTTACGGCCTCTGTTACCTTCAAGCAAATTAAATAGGCGTTGAGAATTGTTTCAGGAGTGCTACAGGGGAAGGGCTGAACAGCAGACGTTTGAAAAGTATCATATTTTTTTCTAGTATCAACTTTCTAATTACAGTAACATTCCTTCAGGCCAAAAAGTGCAAATATTAAAGTAAGAAAAAATACTAAACAAATAAAAAACTACTTATGTTGTGAGGCCAACAAATATACTATAGCAGAATACCGGTACTTTAAAATGTGCATAACTATAAGACTGAGCTTTAAAAAAGCTATTTTAATTTAATTTAAATAACATTCATCTAATTAAATTCCAAAATGCCTATCGAAACAAGTAATAGTAAATAATATCAGAACAAAAAATAATGAGTTTAGTTTGACAAATAGTTTAGTTTGATAGTTCTTTAGAATAAGTGTGATAGGATCACATAAATTAAGCAAGATTTTTAAAATTATGATCAAAGTTTATCGATTTCTACTTTGAGAAACATTGCTACCAAAACTAGTTTTGTAGTTTAAAAATGTCTATATTTACTTGTTATGGTGATCTAACATAACTCTTGATGCTGTATTTATATACAGACGTATAAATTTCTTTATTGTGAATATTATTTTATATTACGGCATTAAATTGAAATGCAATATTGACTAAAAGGCCTAATTAACAATTCTTGGTGAAGAAACATAGTTTGATCTTCTCTTAGATTCTTTAGTAGATTCTCTCTGTCTGTAGAGCTGTTTCCAGGACGTTCTTAAAGTAAATCACCAGAGGCTAGTCCCGTTCCAGAGATGTCCGTGTGTGGCTGGAGTCATGGAAATGTATCCAGGGCTGTGCTTGTGCAACGGCATGCAGTCGTGACCACTTTCACCTTCCCGGCGATACCCGTCATCGTACACCCCTAACAACACCCGACCTAGCATTGTTATCGTGGGAAACATCGACCAATCGAATTCGGGGAATTATCGACCTCGCGATATGCGATTGTATCTAGGATGCTTCCAGGAGCCATTAATATGGCATATCAATGAGACGATGACGTGTCTGTCAGGGATATCCCTTCACCAGCAGGGTCCTTCGGGATCCGGCTCAGCGCACTCCTGTTCCGTGTTGAGCTCATGTAATTACTGTGGGAAAATCCCTGTAATAGTAAAAAATAAACTTTGCGTATTTATTTTAAAAATTGTTCTATATGATAATCTAAGTTTATGGTTGGTTAATCAGATATAATCTATTGCACATGTGCTTAGCTCTAATAAAAAAACCGAAATCAGTACAATCTTGATACAGGGTGTCCAGCTTCGACTGTTCTTTCGAATGTTGAGAAATCCTTCCTTAGAGGGTCTCTTCGACGATATTTCAATTTAATAGATTGGGTCTATACCCAGTTGACAATGCTTACAGTCACAAAAAATAAGTTTTTTCTGTTATCACACGATGTTTTAAATTGACATGCCGTTGAATTTGGCGTAATATAATCTACAAATTTTGTATTTTGACGTTTTTGGATAAAATGTGTAGGTTTTTTTTGATATTTTACTTTGAAAGTATTAGACATCCGCCATTTTTAAACTAATAAGCTCCATACCAACATTCAGTATTGTATGTCAAACTGTCTTTGAGATATTCATATTTTTATTAAAAAAAACAAGTTCAGGATCTCAGACTGAAAAGGAATCGCGTAAGGACACATTTAATACGGAAGTATTTGCTTGTATTGACCTGGCAAACAATCCTCTAAAATATGTGAAAGTCGAAGTTGAACACCCTGTATATAAAATTCAAAAACGATGTACTGTACTCACAATCACTAAATCTCCGGAACCAACAAACAGTTTTTTATGAAATTTGGAGCAAAATTAGCTTTTGTTTATTAGATACCCGCTAAGAAAGGATTTCTCTAAATTCTATTCCTAAGTAGTAGAAACTATCCCTCGACTTTTCCTTTTTTTCTTCAGAATAACATTGGTTATAATTTAATTTAATAATTTATTTCAACCAGCTGATATGCAAATAACAATAATTTAAAAAGAGTCTAAAGTGATTCTTCTATTAATAGTGCTTCAAAATTATATTACAAATGAAAGAATAACATTTATCATATTATATTTCCCACGATTATAAAATATATTTACAAAAGCTTACTATACACCAAAAACAACTTACATAAATTTTCTGAGAACAAAAATATACATAAGTACGACACAAGAAATTCGAATCAACTGAAAATTAAACAATGTAAATACTCAACAAACAAAAAATCATGAGTTTATGGCTATTAAATTGTTTAATAAATTACCTTAAAAATGAAGAAATCTGGAAATGAAACAATTAAAAAAAATATATGCAACTATTTATTAGAAGAGTGTTTATACAACATTGAAGATTTTTTTTTAATTCAACTGTCATTTATATGTAGATTTAACTAAATTTTTATTATATTTATTACATTATATATTGTAATACCTCATTTGAGGTTTGATGTAATAAACATTAGTATTATTATAATAGAAATGCCCTTTTATTTATTTTCAGTTTAGCCAGACATCTTATTAAATGACAGTTTGAAAACAGACAGATACATAAAATATTACCAAAGTATAATATCTAATTCCTAAACGAGAATAATAATGTCCGTAATTAGTTTTGTCAATCTAAAAGCGAAAAATGATGTCTCTAGAAGGAAATAATTATGATTATAAACAGCAATTAGAGAGCTAATTGTTTTAATAATTGTTTCTGCCGTTGTAATTTACTATTGATAATGATTTCCATCTGTTCTATTAGTGTCACCACCAAACTCCAGTACTTAACATCATGCCTTTGTCATTTGGTAATAGTTTAGAGCTGTTCAAGAGAGTCGCTACCGAAATACAGTACAGCGGTTGAATATAGTACAAGACATGCGCGAGAGGGAAGTGCTGTATGGTGTAGTGGGGCACGGGGGGGGGGGGAAAGCAGAATCAACCAAGGGAATATTTAGGTTGTTACCAATTCAATAATTTTTTCATTGTTTACATTTGCAATTATCTCTCTACTTTAATCTGACTGTGCAAAACCTTTTGTCCACCAATTACAGAATATGCTAATGAGCTTCTATTTTCAAAATAAACTAGCTACTATGTTCAGGTTTTACTAAAATTAAATGTTCAACAGCAAACAGTCGAAACTGATAATGCCTTCATTGACGAAAGTCAATTTTTAAACAGATTTTGTGGAACTAAAAAAATGTATTCTAATCAACAACCAAATATATTCCAACAAGTATATACGAGAGAATACTGACTGGTTAGTTTTTCATAAAACCAGTTGGCATCCTAAAACTAATCAGCTGATACACCCTCATATTAATGTGAGTAGTAGGGGATGAGAACCCCGCTTTACATGCCAACCCCGACAATCATTGACACCTGGGCCTTGGCATATGACTTTTGACAACAAATATTAATGTTTAAGATTTATTAAGTAAAATTATGGTGTACATTGATTTCTATTAGCTCACTTATTACACTTGATTTGTAGCCTATTTACAGTTTAAATAAAAAAAACCAATGTTATTACTTAATATTAAGAAGGATCTATAACCTTCTCAAATATATTTTATAACATCATTTATTTTTACAATCTGTTATAGATATATAACAATAAGTAAAACATATTAAATAAAAGTTAGTGACATTAAGAAGTATCCATCCAGTGATGGTACTTCATGCTAACATACACAATCCAGTAATCGTTATCCAAATCTAAACTGGAGGTCCAGAATATTCGGTCTCTTCAGTTTTGAGGTCTGTTCTGAACTGAGTAAAAGATTGACTGCTAGGTTTTTAACGTGAGCATTTAGTTTCTGTAGGTATTTCACACTGTGTCGGCCAATTTCCTCCTTCACTGTCGGGATACTTATGTCCTTATGAATTGTGTTATTTGACACAAACCAAGGAGCACTGATAATATTTTTCAATGTCTTAGATTGAACGTGTTGGAGAACCTCCAACGTGCGCTAGACCTTATCAAAAGCTTGTGTGACATCTAGGAAAGCAGAGGAACAATATTGTTTATGTTCAAGAGCAGACAGAATAACATCAACTACTCTATGAACTTGTTCAATTTTCGAGTGCTGTCTCCTGATGCCAAACTGATGATCGGATTCAAATTGGAATAGTGAATTATCGGTTGTAATCGATGTAAGAGTAATTTTTCAAATAGTTTGGAAGCAAGTGGTAGAAAGCTTATAGGCCTACATGAGCAAGTTTCATTTGGGGGTTTAGTTGGTTTTAAAATAACTATAACTTGAGCAATTTTCCATTGGAATGGAAAAATGTCAAGTCTTGAAATGTTATTAAATATAAACGTGAGTAATAATACACCTTTTCTTGGGATATTCTTAAGAATTTGATCATTTATAAGGTCAAAGCCAGGAGCTTTATGTGATTTAAGGCAATCAACTGCTTTCTTGACTTCCGTGGGTGTAGTGTTGGATAGGCATTGCTAGTTGATATGGTGCTTGAAGAAATTCGACTATTTCACTTTCATCGACAGTGGGATCTGGGGGAAATAATGGAGGGAACACACTTGAGAAACTTCTAGAAAAGAATCAGATTTTTTCTCAACGCTTTCCGCCCAAGATCCGTCTTCTTTTCTAAGCGGAGGTGCGTGTTGTTTAGGCTTTTTCAAATATTTAGTGAATTTCCAAAACAAATACTCTGTATCTGTGGGAGTATAGCTTTCAAACCATTTGTTCTTTAGGCCAAACAACAATTGCTTTAATCGTCGAGATGCTTGATTCAAATTGCACATGTCAACAGGATGTCTTCAGTTTTGCCAAATCCATCACATTCTTCGTTTTTCAGCAATTGAATATTATTCTCAATATTTTAAACATCTTTATTTATATTCTAACAGCTGTTAACATTTCGTAAACATCATCACCCACTTACATTTGAGCAACTGTTATTATTTGTTAATACAGTTTTACAAAATCACCAATAAAAAATACTTTTTACAAGGCCTTTCGCCAGGCATTATCATTTGATTAATTTAATTGTTACTATTTGATTAATTTAAATCTCTCTACACATTAATCTTATGGTCAAAACATACTTTGAAGGCTTTCTGTGCCCTTCAGGGCAAAATTATTCAAAAATATATATTTATTGATCAACAACAAATAGGGGCAATTTTTATTCAATACTTCAATTGTTAATTGTTAGAGAAATAAGTGTGGGGTTGCGTTAACGTATTATTTATAAGGATTCGTTTGCTGCTTGCCTCTGGCCCGAGGTTGTTACTACACCTGCTCTGATATACGAGTAAACAGTAGTACCAACCGTTGAAGGTATTGTTCCAACAACTCGCCTCATGACGCATTCAGCCTCAAGGAAAGGATGGCCAAACGGATATAGAAGCCGGATCCCTGTCTACACAGGTGAAGGGGTACCCAGTCATTTGTGGTGTACTACGTACGTAGATCCTATTACTCGTACTCCATCCTATCCTCGTATAAATAACTCCATTTACTTGTTTATAATTTTAGGTAAATTGATCAAATTAAAATACCCCTTTTTATTACGTCTAGATCTTTTTCAAACAGAATTAAAATGGTTGTTTTAGCAACAAACAGGAGATATATTTGAGCGATTTTCTTTATTTAGTCAAGGACTCATCGTAAAAAGGAGTAAGAAAATATTTTCACTCCATAAAATTTGCAGTGCAACAGTATTAATTTACGTGAATCTATATTAATTCCAATACAAACCAGATAATAGTTATAAAGGAATGATAACCTTAACTGGGTGGAGTTAATTGTCCGAAGTAAAATAACCATTAACCATGTACACCTGGTTAGCCTTGTCAGTGTACTTAGGCTGGCCATTTACCGATAATGTCTTGATAGAGAACATGTGTTACATAGGTTTAATAACTGTCGTTTACATGTGTACCCGTTATTTTATTATATTTATATGTTGTATATTTTAGATAAGTATTAACGATTAATTGTAGTCTGAATTGTATATGATTGAATTAAACAAGTTATTATTCTATTGGAATTTTGAATTAGTGTAATGTTTTAGTGTAATAAGAATAATTTAAATGTTTAGTTACAATTTATAATTGCAGGTATTCATCCCTTAGTTTTCATAATGCAACTCTAGGAAACCCTGAATATTATGGTTGTGTATAGAATTGCGTAAAAATTTTGGAATTTAGCTTAATTTGTCCTGTACTTCAACATCTTTCTTATAGAGATGTACTTTTATTATTTTACAGTGGTAAAACTTTACTGACAAAACTGATAACACTGCACATTAAATTGTATAACAAATTGAAGATTTTTTTTGAAAAGTTCATAAACTTATACACAATATTTTAATGCGTTCGTCTTCATAATGTTAAAGATGAGTGAACAAACTTTGTTTGTTTGTGATATTGTGTATGCAAATATATTAAATGGGTGTAGTATTGTATAGCCAATAGCATAAAAATCAGTCCATAAAATCAGTTTATTAAATATTAATTTTTATAAATTATATTCCGACTATTACATAAGAAAAATGTAACTAAACTATTTCTATTAAATTAAAAGTTTGCTATTTTTTATACTAGTTTTAACTATACAAATTATTATTACAAATTTAAATGTACTTTGGGTAATTACTTAATTGCATTTATTATTTAAATACATATATAACACTTGAATATATATTTGTAACATTCATAGCAAAACTTTAGTTATTTTTAACCAATAATACATTTTTAATAATAGGTAACATTAATACAATGCGTGCAGTGTATGTATTAGTAATTCAGGAATAATAATATTCTAAAATTCAACTATAAATATTTATTGAATATTGATATAAACTCAGAATCGTTATTAAAAGTTCGATTTCAAATAGTTTGTATGCCAACCGATTCATTTTTTATGAAATCAATAAACATAGTACTTTCCAAATTTCTTAAAACTCCAATTCGATGAAGAGTCTACATTGAAAGAGCCTTGGCCAATATTAGGTCTATGGCAATAATAAAAAAAATAATATTAATATTTTGGTTTGCTTCCTAAATTTTTGTCTCTAATAGTTATTTTAATAAATAGTAAATATGCTTAGTTACTCACTTAAAAATGTTATTAACGTTCCGAAAAAACTGAATTGAATATTTGTAATTTAAAACAAAAATTTCTATCGAGTCATGAAGTTATTTTTAAAATAAAAATCTCCACTCCCGAGATTGGGTGGTTAACCACCTCCAGATCAAAAGCACATATTGGCATAGTGTAGATCTTGACATTTGAGCTTCTCCCAACTTACTGTCAAAATGCCAACAAACGAACTACAAAAGATTCTAAGAAGACAACCACCATTTCCTGGACTGAAATTGGCGTAAAAAAAAAAAAAAAAAAAAAAAACACCTGTCATCTGTTGGCAACAGTAAACTAAGTGACAGCCATTAACACATTTGTGTCAAATGTAGGTATGTAACCATACGTTTATGACTGTGCGAAGGTCAAGCTAGTGCTGAGCATGAGATCTACCCAGTTTTCACACAAAAATTACACAAGCCATACAAGTCATAAATAAACTGATACAAATATTTTAAATAATTATAAATTAAATGATTAAACAACAACCCACCCACCCATACACGTACAGTGGTATTGACCTACCCACCCACCCATACACGTACAGTGGCATTGACCCACCCATACACGTACAGTGATATTGTTTGTTATTTGGGAATCTGTTCTATGCAAAAATGAATCAGTATATTAAAAAAACAATACAAGTGGCCCACCTACCCACCCATACAAGCATAGTGGTATTAGCCCCACACACCCACCCATAAAAGTACAGTGATTTACTCACCCACCCACTCATACACGCACGTTGGTATCGACCAATCTATAAAACAGTGGTTGACCAATCCTCTCACCCAAAGACGTACTGTGGTTCACCAGCACGCCCGCCCATACACCATAGTGGTTTACCCTCCCGACCACCCATACTAGTACAGTGATTGACTCACCCACCCACTCATACAGGCACATTTGTATAGACCATTTATGACACCATACACGTACAGTGGTTTAAATACCACTGTACGTGTACGGGTGGGTGGGCGGGTCAATACCACTGTACATGTATGGGCGGGCGGGTGGGTCAATACCACTGTACGTGTACGGGTGGGCGGGTGGGTGAATACCACTGTACGTGTATGGGTAGGTGGGTGGGGCAATACCACTGTACGTGTATGGGTGGGCAGGTGGGTGAATACCACTGTTACTATCCTGTGGAGTATGTGTGTAATGTGGATCAAAGTCAATCCATTTTTAGTCTTTTTAGAAAACGTTACGTACTTTTCATTAGAATTAGGAACTACAGTAATATCTCTTTTGTCACGTCCTAATTGTTGTACTATAAAATAAGAATCGTAGTTTGAGCTACCGTGAATAAACACGGGTAAATATTTTTGGTTCTTCCGTTTTAGATTACATAACACGGACCTAAACTCACCGGTTAAATGACATAGGACCAAATTGTTATGATTGATCGAGGCGTGTGTATTGAATAATGATATACTCCACAGTTTACTGGGAAAAACTAATTTTATATGAGGTATTTAGTCCCCCTATAAAACCAACCCAAACCAACCATAAAATGTCTGGTTTGTTCCATAAAATATGATTAAAATTGGAATCAATGTTATTAGAATACACAGGGTATCTATTATGTCTGGAAAAACTCAAAAAAGATTTTTTTACTATTCGAAATATAAATTTGAAACTTGCTCAATCTTAATACTTCTATCTAAGGCACCTTCTTTTTGGAACAGTATTTAGCCATTTCACACTGACGGGGGACGTCCTGTCCAGGGTATCGTCAATATTCTTATCGAAAAGCCTATACCTTTCGATAATCACTTTAAAGAGTACTGTACACTGAATTATATGCCACAAACCACATCCCTACGAAATCACTATATCATAAAATAGAGCACTTTGAATATTGAAAATTGGTGATATGAAACGATTTCATTTTAACTTTACTGTCAAACCGAATAAGGGAGATAATTCAAACACTTACACTGTCAATAAATAGTGCTAATAGGTCGATGTTAAGCCCTTTCTAACATTATAAATTAATTTTTATAAGAAATCAATAAAATAAATCATTATTTACACAATTTTATTATAATAAAAATTCATAAAAATTGTAACTGTTAGGAAATTTACTGTAAAACCTGTAGAAAGAACCAAATTAAAATAAAATTGTTGAACATCACCAATTTTCAACACTCAAAGTACTCTATTTTCTGATAAAATAGAGTGATTCCTTAGAGGTGCAGTTTAAGGTATTCAATTCAGTTCGGTATAACATCTAATGTGATAAGTATCTCTAGGTATATGCTTCCATAAAGAATATTGACGATACTCTCGACAGGACGTCCCCCGTCAGTGTGACCAAGTATTAATCTTATCGTACCTAATTTATACAAAATAAATATTCCTTACCTCTGTCAAAGTAGAACGGCACAGTCACCTTTACTACTTAATACGAAAAATGGTGGCTTGGAAAGGTTATTTTTTTACTGAAAACTGGACTGGCCGATCATCTTGGGCCTATTCTATAAAAGATAATATTATGATGAGCTGACAGTTTATGATTTTTTTCTGATAAACTTATATTTTATAAATTATTTTCTAGGTACAGTACTCTTATGAAGAATACTGATTGCTTAGCGCAGTAAATAGTAAAATGCACTAAATTAGAAAAACTAAAAAGCAACATTAATTTTTACCCAATGTTAAAATTTAGATAACTAGTTATTATTTTGTTTATTTAGTTATTATTAGACGGTGATGGGTGATGAGTTGTTGCGAAAATTTCACATTGGCCTTATTACGAATGGTTCAAAACCATGAAGGAAGTCGCCACAGTCTCTTTATGACTTGAAGTTCCCAGGAGCAATGTCCAGTGTAAGCATGAAGCCGGCGACAACAAAGACGTGTCGTGTCGTGCAGGAGCCTGTCTAATCCGGCGTCCAACGTCTTAATCTCCGAATCAATTTTGGAGTGGGGAGCAATAAATCATCTCTCACTTACATAATGACGGCTCTAATCAAAATGAGTTTACCACTGGTGACTTGCCGTGAAGAGCAGATCCTCAGGACACGCGCCTCTCACTTGAGTGGCCGGGGAGAATGGGGTCGTGATCGGTAAGGGTAGAGGATGACCACTAGTCCCACGGGCATTAGGGAATGTCGTGAGTAACAAATGTTCCCATAGGTGTAATTGTAGGGGCTGGAGTAGTCAAATGTATTAAGAAGTTAAAAATAATTTGAGAGCAGCTCTTCAAAATGACCATGGTTGATATCGTCGAAATATTTTATGGGACTGATAGGAGTAACAAATGAGGAGGGTTGTTTTTCTCTTTTGATCATTTAATAGCCATCATCGACCATCATTTGGGAGTGTAAATCATTTATAGTAATTTCTAATGCAATTGTAAATTACAATGATTAAACTTCAAGTCAAATAATAGTCACAAAAATACGAATGCAGCAGTATTTTGAACTGAGAATTTTTGAAAATATAGCAGTCTTCTGTAAATGCAAGACCTTACTTACTGGTGAAAGTAAAAGAAGAGGGTAATTTACTATCCTGCTCAACGGAATTGACAATTTCTTTCCTTGAGAAAGTCAAGCCACATAATACACATGTAAAAACAAACCTAGATACTCTTATTTATTTTCCAATTAGGACAAATATGCTAAATATACATAGCACTACTACATAGTGGCATATGTAGTAGAACGTTTTAAATATGTAATACAACAACGAAAGAATTATTTTATATGCATTTGGAAGGATTATTTGACAAGCTGGTAGCAATTAATATAAAATCGAACATTTTATTTTTAATATACCTTTTTCATGAGAAAAACTGAAACTACTAAATTACAAATGGTAATTTGAATTAGCAAATACAAACGTCAAACTAAACAGATTCATATTTGGGCTAAATCAAGTTACCAAACCAAACAATCAATCAGAAAATGCCTTTTAAAAATGTATTGAACAACAAATATAAAACTTTCTACTAGTTTTATTTTTGAATGTTTACCAAAATTGGTACTTTACAATCGTGTTCCTCCTTATGGTTCAGGAGATACTAAGGAGAGTGGGTAACCATGGCCAACTAGCAAATAAAGACATTCTTAAGCACTATGGGAGAACCGATAGGTTATATATTACGTGTACAATGGAAGGTCATATGCAGATTGGACCATAATTGGTCAGCGTAGCCAGTAGTCGTAGATTTTCCTTCTGTCGAGTGTCTTTGTTAGATAAACCAACAACGATAGAGTACCAAAGAATGATGAATCGTTGAAAATAAACCGGTAAGTTACAGCTACATTAAACACTCATGTAAATTAGTAAACGATGTATTAATTATCGAAACACAAAACAAATTCTAGACATACTGTGATACGTAATTTACATCAGAATTAAATATTTTAATTATGTACAACCTGGTAACATGAATATAGTTAATATAGAACAAACAGCTGACCTCGAATTTAGTGGTCCACATTAAAGTGATGTGGTTATCCGCAGGGGTACCATTTAGGACCCATACTATCTTGTTCACTCTAGGCGGGCTAAGTGATAGATTGCTTCGGTAAATGTGATGATAAGACAGTGCAGTGTGTGGCTAGCCACATACTACTTGCGGTTATGTGGCTTAGGGCGATATTGTCCGAAAGAAAACCGACGTAACAAACAACTGGTTGCCTTCATTTCCTGCCCTGCCTTGTTCCGAAATAAAATATGTAAATTAATATAAGATTTTATGGTCTTTAAAAATATAATACTCTCTATTATATAGGGAATAATTTACTAATTTAATCATAATTAGTATTACTAGCATAATTATTTTTAGCAAAATTTTATCTGTTTTGTAACATTTATTTAGTCGTTCGTCATCTTGAAGGTTTACACATTCAGATTAAAATATGTATATATATTAAATTATCCCTAATAGATTGTCAGCTAACATAATTATAAACTAAAAAATTCGTTGTTAGTGGTCAATATTACGGTAATTGGTAACATTAGAATTCCTAAATATTAAAAGTAAGTGTTTAGACTCTGATCTGACTGTATTTTGTCAATCACAATAGAGGCATTTCTATTAATAAATTTTTTGATTTGTTTTAATTTATACTAATGATTTTTATTGACATTTAATAAACTAAATTGGTCGGTTTACATCCAATTAGAGTCAACATTTTATTGTGTTCTAAGTACGCCTAATAATAAATACTCATTAAACAATAAATAATTAGTATAAATGGGTAAAAGAAAATTGTGACAGTACTGAGATGTGTCTGTAATTGTTCATATTCACTTTAGTCCTGTGTCACAGTTAAACGTGGCAGCACACGCCTGCCAACCTGCCATTGGATTCGAGACAGGCTAATGTCTTGTTTTACAAAAATACTCGCCGCCTGTGACGAACCGAAGGAGCGTTAAAAATGCATATCATAAGTCACCGACTGGCCGACGGAATATTATTATAATGCTCTCCGTTTAGAAGCGCATTTCACGGTCAGTTAGCGCCGGTCGGAGCGTCCCGCTGAACCGACCGACGGCAAATTAAATAAATCTTCATTCTGCCCCGGATCAGATAAAACTAAATCAGATTACATCTGATGTAGGACAAGTTATGGAAAGCGTTGATCTTATAATTATACGTGTGTAAATGAATTCAAGCTGTGCTTATCTTACTATATTATAACGCCAAGGGTTTTCTGCATAAACGATCTCAGGGATGCAAATTCCTTGGTTCGAATATAAGTTTGGGAGATTATAAAAAATATAAATTGAACCTAAACCATGGTCCAATTTTATATTACCTGAGAAATGGTGGATTCAATTAGTGCTTATGATAAGATAAAAGCCTTTAATTGATTATACCTTATGCCTATAACTGAGAAAAAAGATCGACATCATTTTTAAAGTAACGAATAACTATATCGATATATTCGACCAAACACCATCAAATTGCAGCTGTTTTTTAAAAGCAAATTAATAAATCTTTCATTTAATATTTTACTTACTATTTTTAACATATAAACTTTTACTGCTTGAAAGAAGTTTTTTTTATAAATAGGAAATTAAAAACATGGGAGTTGCAATATGAGAGAACCGTAACCTATCAGCTATGGATCCAGCATCGGATGCATAGACGCTCAGGCTTTCGATAGAAAATTACTGATTCTGATGTTTAATGTAAGATCTACAAGTCATAGTAAAGGTAGATTTTACAGTAATTATACATACTGCACGTCAATCCAAACTTTGATTGTAAATTATAATTTTATAAAAAGAAAATGGATATAATTGAAGTGAACTAAATTAATTGGGATAAGTTTAGAGATTTAAAATTTACTCCACGTAAATTACCATGACGTCAGTGGCAAAGCAAAGACTAAAAACAAAATAGGATTACTCTATAGTTAACAGTGAAATACAGTACTTTAAAAAAAAAACTTGGAAAAATAAAAACTAGACTATGTAACTTACGTTATATTAGTTTAAGTAACGTTAGTTTGGATAAGATTACGTAGAAAAATAAATAAATAAAATAAAATTCCGACCGAGTGGAGGTTAAGGCTTCCGAAACTAACCTAACATTTGTATAGGATTTTTTTTTTTTTTCATTACTTGATGTATTATGTACTTATACGAGTAACCAAACTGTTGATGAGGAGGGTCATCCACCCTAAATATGTATACCACTTCTTATTAAACCCTCTTTAAATATATACATAGACGTCCAACCCTCTACATACATACTGACTCTCTATCCATTTACTCTAGAAAAAAAGCAATACTTCAATTAAAGCTTATCTCCTTCAACACATAGTTATGGTTTAACGGAATATCACTAGTTTATGTTTAGGTAATACGTTGGATCACTAGAATGTAACATTTGAAGGTTTGTTGATATCCTATGGTATCGACTAAGGTATTTTCGAATAGTTAATAACTAATGTTGATAGTATGCGCTTAATTTACAGAATAATTAGTTGTAATATTCCATTGGAAGGAAATTTTTTTACATATAGGCCTATGTTATAGATCGAAAAAATAAGTAATATAATTCTTTTATTTATCTACTGACTGAGCACTCCTCCAGCTTCAATACGGAAAGAAAGATGTGTCCTTATCTAAACTCTCAAAGTGACTTCTGCAAAAGAAAACGTTGTTTGAGAATAATGGGAAATGTATGGGAGACCATGGGAATGATCCTTAAGGTGAAATCAAAATACAGCCTTCTTACGTAAATGTAAATGGAGAAAGAAGGTATACAGACGATATTCTCGTGAAAAGGAAACAAAATACACGTACATCTCTAGCCAGCAAACGCAGATATAAGGAAATGTTATTTATTTATTTAACTTCACTCGCTAGTTCACATTAGTATGCAGGTCTGTGCGTTAACTTTATTCAACTAGTGAAAACCGACATTTAGCTCAGTTGGGGGTTCGAACCTTGGACATTGCCCTCCGCAGTCCGAAGTCTTAGCTCCTGAACCCTAACGCTCTCATTGAGAAACATTTTCGGGTCCTTGGACGAAACTTGACAATATGCAAAGTTGCTAAACTACATAGGTCTACAAACCTATACTAAAGCGACCTTCACAGTCCCGGTCGTTGAAGTCTCCAGTGGATTTCTAATACACCGATGCTATTTGAGTGTTTCTACCACCATAATGCATTACCGGGGTGTCCGGGGGTACCCCCCCGGGAAATCTTTCAAAAAGTAAACTCATGGAGATGTCATTTTACGTTATTCTAGCTCCTACAAAATTGGGATAATATTATGTTTTAAGTTAAAATGATATATGTTTATAATGTACACAATTACACCGATATCATTGTATATGTTTAGAAATATTAATACATTCAGACTAGCTTCCAGTTTGTAAAATAAATTAAGATCCAAGATGAGTGTATTGTTTTAGTTTTCAAACATATCAATCCCCACCCATGATATGAGTTATAGGCCCTAACTATTTTTAAAGTTATATTTATATCTTTTTATTTTTATATTTATTTAGGGAAAAATAAATCAGAATAAGACTAAAAAATAAATAAAAACAATAACACGTTAAAGAAATGTTACTTACATTTTGTAATATTAAATATTATGTTAGCTCTGAACAAAATCATAACATATTTACACTTTTGACTACTGTAAATCCTACAAAACAAAGCTCAAGATGGCTGCCAGTTTGAGAGAAAGGACCGGGAAAGGAACAAAGCCTCAGTGTTGGGTTCACCAAGAGGTCCGTCCACTCCACTGGAGATTACATACAATTAATACGGTGCTGGATCCGACCGCTGGAACTGGAGTGGTTCACATGTAGATGAGGGTGAGCCTTTGTTCTGACCTTAGGCTTAGCACAGAAATACCTGTTAATTAATCATATTAAAAGTTTAAAAATGTCAAAAATATTAGTTCATAGGCCGATGTGTGTAAACACCGATCACTTTGTCCCCATCTCGGTGATGGTCTAGGTTAAGTGATAGATTGATTTTTACTAAGAATGAGTCAAATCAATGTTTACTTTAATCATTCATTACTTAATAATTTGCCTAAGAAATATTAATAATTATACTAAGCAAATTATTTAAGTAAAGATTTGGAGTCTAGAAATTAAGTTATTTTGTATGTTTGTAAGTAATATTAACCCAATGGCATATTCTAAAATAACTGATACATTGCTCAAGTAGGCTTTTCAGTTATACAGTAGGCTCTCGGTTATCCGAGGTAATTGGGCCCGAGACTACCTCGGATACGTAAAAACTAAGATAACACGGAGTTTATGGTAAAAATAATATAAAAGCCATGAAAAAAGTACAAAACTAGTTAACCACAAGAAAAATTGCAAAATAGTGTAAATTTAGTTAAAGTCCTATAAAAAAGTAGGAACATCAGCTTATGTCTTTTAAAAGTTGTATTACCACAGAATGACGAGAAGTTGGGAATATGTATTCCGTTTGAAAACTCCACAACAATTGATAAAAAACTACAATAATGGAATTTAATAGTAAAGATCCAATGTAATGTCCATAGGCGTCATTGTGGATGGGCAATTTCCTCTAACGTTACATTTATTGACAACGAAACCTTTCTTTTTTATTTCATCTATCTACGGTCCACGGTAGTATTCGCGTCTTGGCTTTAAGTGCAGGGTACCGTTCAGTCTGATTACCGAACGAAATTATCGTATTTATCCTATCGTTTAACATAATCTGCTTTACTCTCTTAATAGTGCAGGGAACCATTAAGAGGAACCATTCAACGTTTTAAAGAAACAAAATTATCGATCAATTCCACATTTGTCGTACACATTGACGACGAAAAACTTATTGATTTATCATTTAAACTTCGTTATAAGCAACTGTCAGCCATTTACCA
The DNA here is from genome assembly GCA_035578905.1 of Stictocephala bisonia. NCBI lineage: Eukaryota > Metazoa > Arthropoda > Insecta > Hemiptera > Membracidae > Stictocephala > Stictocephala bisonia. The sequence continues at coordinate 827,954 of JAQJVL010000294.1, forward strand.
TTCATATTAAAACACTTGAATAAAATATTGAACTAGAACAGTAACAACAATAAATTACGACAATATTTCCAATACTGTATTGTAAAATCACGAAAGTCAACAACCACATTTAATGCGAAAGCGGATTCGACTAAGCTGATGGTGTCAGGTGGTGATGTGTCATGATTGAATGCATTTGGGTGAGAAAATTATTCCTATAGTAGGGTACAATATCATAAATACGTATCGTGACAGCTCTGCAGCGCCAACAGCCAATAGAGACATTGATTACTTGTCATACGATTATATGATGTGTCGCACTATAGTTTTCCTTTTATTAATAACTTTATGTTAAGTGTTCATTGTCTGATAACTAGCCGATGGTTAACCGGAAGATCGGTTAATCGGGAATCGGTTAATCGGCAAGTTTAAGATCATTGCAGCAATTCATTGTGTTGCAAATCAAACATATCTCACTTTTGGTAATATTACGAATATGATAAGTAATATAAATTACAAATATTTCATGATTTCTTAGAAAATGTTTGGTTTATATTTAAGAGAAAACAGCATTATCAACTGAGGACAGTTCAGTTCATTTAAAAGCTTAGATCCTATGATGTCGAAGTGGTATTAAGTCTTCGTGATATGAAGTAAGGAATCATTATCCATTATGTTAGATACTACCCACCAACACATTTTGAAACAAATATCATTAATATACACCTTACTAAGTAAAAGTATGTCGTATCGTAATCTCAAAACTGCAATCTGTTATCCTTAGATTCTTACCACAATTTTCCTCATAAGAGAAATAGATTGCAATACTACTAATACACTTGACAGTCTGTTGAGAGTTTTCTATTTCATCCTAAAGATATTGTATGAATTAATCAATGAACAAATAAACTCTTTAGTCGAAAGAACACTGACAGCGATGCAAACTGCGATTCAAATTAATCTTGGGTGTGGTTGGGATACGCAGTAGTACATTGATAGTTAGAGATTTCCACCGTAAATCGGGATTTACTTGGCTCCTGAGATTTAATTAGGCTCCTCTACATGCAAGGGAGGCCTCCATCCTTTGTCACTAACAATCAACAGGACAGCAGAAGCATTTTAATGCATCTGTTTAATTGTGAGACGCCGTCAGGAAATGTCCAAACCGCTGCGCCTGTCCCTCGGACAATGGGTGCGTGTACGGAATTGTTTGGTTTGAGCCCCTGCCGTTATTTGGAGACAAACAGCATTGTGCGATCGGACGAAGTTTGGAAATACTAATGAGTTAGTCTCAGTACTCTGATTAGCATAGCACATAGAAGAGGTGGCTTACTTTATTTGTAAGAAATGACAATCAAAGAGTAAAAATAAGGATTGTACGACACTTTATCAGATCAAGAGTAATAGATCATTTGTAAAATGTTTGTCTGGATTTGACTTTTAAATTAATTAATAATGGTAAGAGAGATGTTTATTTATTGTAAAGATATCTTAATGTATGAGTTAAATTAAAAATTATCCCATTGTAATAAGTATTCTATAAATTAAATTGAAAAAACTATGATCTCTAAATCTCAGTACACTAAGTTGCATTAAGAGGACTCAGCGAAGCACCAAGCTTTCTTCCTCTTCAAAAGAGAAATACTTTCAAAAAGTGTAAATTCTGATTGGCAAAGACAGCAAGATTGTTTAGGGTAATTCATTATGCAATGTTGTACATTTGTAATGTAGGATTATATATTGAAAAATATCATTCTTGGCACATATTGTGCCAAATTAGTACACAATTTTACTCGTACAATCATTTACATATCAAATAGTCCACATTGAGAATTAGTATATGGAAAAGAATTCTTAAAAAGTCTTCAGGAGGCAGGAAGTAAAGTTTATATTACTAAGGAAGTTTGTTGTTTATGTTTTGTGGTAGCTGCAATAGCTAGGAGATCACAAAATCGTGACAAAATCCAGCTATCAGATTTGTTGCTCCTTTAAATTTCTACGTACAGCTTTAAAGAATTGTTGTGGACGCGAACATCATACTCCAATACCTAACGATCTGTCAATACTTGTAGGCGGGATGAACCTCCGTCGTAGGGAGTGGACACTGTTAAATCGGTTCCGAAATGGCGTTGGCAGATGCAATTACTGGAAGTATATATGGGGTTAGACAGTAGATCAGTCATGTGATTGCGGGGAGTCTATCCCAAAAATGGATCACATAGTTACAGAGTGCCCCCTGCACTCTTTTAAGGAGGGATTGGTCAGCATACACAGAAGCAGTGAGGCAGGTCTTAGATGGCTCGATGAATTGGACTTAGCTTTGTGACAGGAGATCACTTTACATTTTATAATCAATGAATATACACGCCCACCCCTACAAATACAGTGGTAGTGACCCACCCACCCACCCCTACATATACAGTGGTAGTGACCCACACGCCCACCCCTACAAATACAGTGGTAGTGACCCACCCGCCCACCCCTACATCTACAGTTGTATTGACCGACCCGCCCACGCCTACATCTACAGTGGTATTGACCCACCCGCTCACCCCTACATATACAGTGGTAGTGACCCACACGCCCACCCATACAAATACAGTGGTAGTGAGAGTATTTTTGGTAGTGAAGATGTATATTTGGATAAATAATCATGACTTTTGGATATTTATCCAAATATACATCGCATCTTTATAATTAACAAATGGTAGTTGACAACAAACCATACGATATATATATATATATATATATATATATATATATATATATATAATTTGTTTATGGAAATAAAAAATCAATCTTAAAATTCCTAAGGATTATTAAGTCATAAATAATGCTTAGTAAACAATTATAGGGAAATAAATCAATAAACTGATACAACAAATGCAACATTTTACAAGTCTTTCAGTAGTTAAAAAAAAAAATAGGATTAAAATTGAATAAATTTATTCTTAAAATCTACCATGATATTTCTATCCTAAGCTTACAACAAATTAATTATAAATATGAGCACTACCATTGTGATCACTAAGGCAATAGCCGCATACTGAACCCAGCCTATGCCGAGCACTCGCCTGGCCCGCGGCATTTCCATGCACAGGTGAGGGTCTGTCACCGCATACTGAACCCAGCCCTTGCCGAGCACACACCTGGCCCGCGGCATTTCCATGCACAGGTGAGGGTCTGTCACCGCATACTGAACCTAGCCCTTGTCGAGCACACGCCTGGTTCGCGGCATTTCCATGCACAGGTGAGTGTCTGTCACCGCATACTGAACCCAGCCTATGCCAAGCACACGCCTAATCCACGCACAGGTGAGGATCTGTCAACACATATTGAACCCAGGCCGTGCCAAGCACACAGTATCCCACGTTATATAAAAAATACGCACAGGTGAAGGTCTGTCACCGCATATTGAACCCAGCTTTGGATAATAGTGCTTTTTTCTGAATTCAGATTCTCAACCCAAATAGGTGCTCCATTCTCGTGTTAAAAAGGCTTTCGTAAGTGGTCCTTGAAATTCCAATTGTTTCTAATACGTTCACAGTTTTAAAGTTACTGTTTTCAGCCTAATTTTCTTTCAACATTTCTTTTCTATATTCTTTTTTCTGTATTTTTATTTTACTCCATCATTACCTCTTGGTGACATTCTCCAAGCGCTACTGCTTCTTGAGAACTGCACCTAAAAGGCTGAAATCACTTTAAAAACTGACATTAAATTAATTAATACAGGTCTACTAGTAGAAATCCTTCACAAAAGTAGTGAATTTTATTCCAGTATTGCCTCTATATGTTCTTAATGTACAACAAACATTATAATAATTCTAAATAACCAAATAGAAATTTCATGATTATTTCCCAACGTAATGACATGGAGTTCAGAGATAATCAGTATTTTGAGATTATTTCTATATAGGAAACCATGTTTTACAAAATTATCCATGCTTGTGCTGGCTTGGGCTGAGCGGTGAGCCTCACTTGAAAATCATACTCTCCTTTTCATGGAACATTTTATCCCACCTGAACCTAACCGAAGGACAAGGAAAGAGTTGTCAGAGGAGCCAGAGGACAAATGATGCAGAAAATCACTGATACAGACATTGTCCACGCCAAAATCACATTACTGCCGAGTGATCGGAGCGAAGCGACCGAGACCGACGACACGGGGCCTGGCTGCAGGCTACTGCCGGGTATAGAGCCGGCCTCAGGCTAAGCACGCCCACCTCCAGATCAGAGTTCAAATAGATTCTTGTTCCGCCGAATATATTATCGGTGCCGAAAGGGGGTCTTATTATTCAAAATATAATCACCCGTGACATAATGGCCTGCGACATATGGTCTAACTGAGGTCAGAGACTGACTGGAATCTGTCACGTTCTCCTCTCGTAGTTTTGCCGATTTCCTTCAGTAAATTGTATGAATGTAGAAGGAATTGAGTGAAAGTGCCAGTCAATCTGTGTGGACGTAGGACGCCTGAGTGTCCGTTGACATACACAAGCGAAATGAAATTAAAAATGCTTCTTTTTGTGAGGCAAAGTAAGAAACATTTTTTATCTCTTACACTTAACCTCGTAAATAAAACATAATATTAAATTACATTCACACATTTCTGAGCGTACCACTTATAAATCAAACAGCAGGAAGTAATGTGATAAAGTAATCAAACTAGAAAATAAAACACAAACCACAAAATAAAATAAAAATAAAACAAAATGTATACTAACATCAACAATTATTCCCTATTTTGTGGGCTTATTAAACTAAGCTGTGTGTCTGCTTATTTCGTGCTAACATTAATACATCAAAATCACTTCAAAGATTAACCACAACAAACACACATCATACACTCAGCCAATATCGACAGCCCACCGACATTCTATTATAACTGAGTAGTTATCCCACCCAAACCAAAGGTAAACTCAAATAAATGAAGTATTTATATTGTACACAGTTTGTACTGTGTGAATTTGTCTAGGCGTCTCGACATGGCACCTGCCTTGAGCGAGTGGGTGCGAGTCCCAGGCAGCAGGATTTCACAGGAAAATGTTAGTCCTGACTAGCCTTAATGGTTAATTTAGGGGTTATAAAGCCTTCTTTTACAGGCAACAATGTGAGGAGCCTTTATGCTCTCTAATTTTTCTGACTACGACTGACCAACTCATCTGGAGATCAAATTTTACGTCTACTGTAAATAGCAATATTAAGGAAATCCTTTCATTTCTGATATATGTCACATAACCTGAGTAAAACATGGCTAAAAACTTTCAAGTTTTTATAAACATTTTCTGGACTTTTGTTTAATACATTCAAAATTATATCGGTTCAAAAAAATCACTTTACCTATTCAAAACGCTTGCTCTCTCCGTAGGCCTAGACGATTTTTATAAATTTTAATCACTGACGACTAAATCAGACTTGAGCCATTCTCAGTAATCACTAGGCACGAGAAAGTTTTACAGTCCAGTCCAATAAGACTAGTGTCGTAAACATCAAAACTTTCAAATTAGCGGTGATCCATCGACTCTCGCGGAGCCATAAACGCCCCATCCTCATGACGGGCGCACGAGATGTGGTACTAAGGTCATGTCGGCAAGTTACATGCCGGCCATTAGCATGCCAGATAGCCACTGAACACGTCCCTCTAACAACATGCCATATGCCAGGGACATCCGTCTCTACAATAGATTTAATCAGTCAGAACTACATTGATTGGACAACACCACTTGTGACAGGTAAATTATTGTTGTTTGCAAAGATTTCTTCATCTTCTCATACACTCTTGAGATCCTGAATTGTTTATACAGCACTTGGCATAATAATTAAAGAAACGTTTAGTTTTCATGATCCCAAACATATATTTATCCGTGATACGTTGATATTAGTGATTAACAGTGTTTTTCTTAATAGAAGAAAACCTATTATTTAATTTTCCTTCTGAAATGTTGTTCTATCTTCAATTTAAAAAGGATCCTGAATAGCTGCAAAATCTTTCAGTTATAGAGTACAGCAGAATGGATCGGAAGTTTTGATTGAAGACGACACGATACGTTCCAATGGATTTCAAGAATAAAACTAATACGCAACAATCAATAATAATACTATATTTACATATAAAAATACCTTATAAAATTAATAGTAGAAGAAACAGATCACAATTAATTCTTTTAAGTGACTACCATGTGATTCTTAAGCGAATAAGAAAATATTTTAATTATTTTGTTAAATGAAGGAATTAGATAGTGGCACTTTCCAAAACAGTGGCAATACATTAGATCTGTTACAACCAAACCTTTATTTAAGGTGGTGATTTTTTCTACAGTGTGCACTTTTAGAAACTGGTGTTGAAACTGGTTTTAAGAAAAAGGTCCTTGATACAACTGTTACAAAACTTGTCATACATTTAGAAGGCAGTATTTCACATTTAGAATTGGCATAGAAACCACATTCTAGAAATAACGTATAATTTATTTTCAGTAACAAAATGTTGCCTCAGGGCATGCAGATGCTTCCGGTTATATCTTAGAGTAGAACATATATAAATTCTTGTAAATTCATGCCACGTTAAAACAAGGCAGTGAAATATATAAAACCATAGTTATTTAATTTACTGGCAAGGTATTTTCTAACGAATCAATCATTTTCCTTAGTAATAAATCTGTAAAAACCAAATGTTCAGGGCTATAATATCTAGGTGAACATGCCACAGCTAAAATAACGAAATTTAGGGACTGTGACATTGATAATAAAGGGATTGATAATAGTATGATATTGAACAACCACGAAATGATTTTGCAGTGCAAGTAGAAGTTCTACAATCAAAAGGAGTAATAAATTGTAGATAATGTTAAATGGATCAAGATCCTTGTTCAAGTATATCAAGGACACATCCTATTGATAGTCCAGGATGCGTCTAATGGTCAACAGTTTACCCCGAAGGTCCGGGGTGTAGGAGAAGGTCACTGGAAGGTCACAGCCACTGGCTCCCATATCATTGTCACTCGGCCTCGCCATCTAAATGCTAATAGACCCAATCATAGTAGCTATTACATTACGCACGTGCACAATCCGTTCTGTTCTGTTCCTTCTAATCCTACTTTCTCCGTCCGTCTGTCGGCGCTCCAGTTGTAGATTGCCTGGTGACCCCTCCGCCCCCTGACCCTGCCCTGACACACGGCCTAGCAGATGTTCCTCGAGAGTGTCTGTCTACTTGAGGATCATGGCTGGATGGCAGTTACCCGTATCTGAAGTGTGATAGATCTCCATTTCCTTGAACATTAATATGTCTTGTTGACATATTCAGCATTTTATCTGCAGTTCCTTTTTCTTGTATAGATTATAGAATTTTTAGGACGTGCTACGAGTTCGAAGGATGACTAGTAAGTTCGCATGAGTTGTAGAGGCATGCCTACACTTGGTTACGATAGTCATATGAATTCGTATAGCAGGTTAGGTAACACGTTCCAATAGTTATATGATTTCATATAGATGGTGTAAAGTTATCGACAGAAAACTTCGGATAGCAATAGTTCGGATAGCAGGTTGGGTAGAAATTGCCAATCGTTGTGTGATTTTATAGAAATTATAACGGTTTATCAATAGTCGATGAATTCAGGTAATAGAAGAGATAGAAGTTACCAATCCTGTATTAATTCATAGTAGCATGAACTCGCAAGAAGACTGGATGGCTTCACAGTGGTCATATAAGGTTAGGCCAAGGTATTGAGAAGGTTAGGCCTACAAGTCGGCTTACAAATCTTCTCTATCACTCTAGGAATACATGTATGACTCTGTTGGTTGTTGGCAGTAGTTGTTGATGTATGATATAAAAACTTTATAAATTTTTTATTTTTAAAAATATTTAATTTTCATTTATTCATTTATCGTTTATTTTTATAAATATGCAATGTTCATTTATTAAATATTTACTGATTCTTTATTAGGCGTTAATAGGGTCCTAAGAGGATACTATTAAATCCAGTCCCCAAACCTACTCATTTAGGCTCATTTAATAAGTGCTGATCTGTTGAACTACCAGTGGTTGTACCAGTGGTTCCCTAACTATGGGCAATAATTCACTGGTAAGTCATGGAAGGGGTGCTTTTTAAAATATGTTTAGAGTTGCAAGAATTTAATCGTAAGCAAATTATAAGCGAATGATAATCGTAAGAAATTATCTTCTGCGAGTAACGCATGTAAATACCACCAATAATAAATGTTTTTAAATTAGTGAGCACAGGTTTACATGTAGCCAGAGGCTCCAGTTGAAAACAAAACAAATTCACAAAATACGATTGTAAAACACAGCAATAAAAGGAAGAATCAACGAATATCAGATGATGTGAAATGTTCAATCACACAAGCTTTAAAGCAACCTGGGTTCTTTTCCTTAAATCTGGACGAACGTACTGATATAGATGGACAGGCCAATATGTTAGATTTCGTCAGGTTTGAATTTAATAGAAGAGTCGAAGATAAATTACTTTTTTAGTAAATGTTTACCTTCTAAAGCAAAAGAGAAGATATTTTTTAATATATCGATGGTTTCATTCGAGAGTTCAATTTGGCTAAGGGTAAGGGGAATTATAACAAAAATGTCAATCTTAGATTTAAAGAAAATCCTCTAGTTTTTAATTATTTTTTTTATTTTGAACAGATATAGAAATACTATAGGCTCAACGTAGATGTTGAAAATTAATTATGTCTAAAACTATCCATCTTCCGTCCAGATATTGAAAGTCGTGATAATAATAACCATTAATTCACAAATCCTTCTAATTGTACATTGATTTTATGCAATTTTAATAAATGTACTTATTGGTATTAATGGGAAAAATACTGTTTATTTATCGATTCCCTCCAACTTTACCATATCCATTTTGATAGCCTTAATACAAACTATTATTACTAACACAAAATAATAATGTTTATGTGTTGTGTTATTAAAAATAAAAGTAATTGTAAATGCAATAAGCTGACCCTAATATTTATTCACAATTTTTTGGTTGTTGTATTTTTTCCTCTCCTATATGTATGAAGGCCTGCTTTAGTTAACAACAGAGTTGGTCATAAAAACATAAAAATGTCTACAATGTTTTATGGTTACTTTAATTACGCTGTTAGTTATATTTTGATATTTTTTAAATCTAAATTCAATGACAATAAATCAGTATAGTAATATTTATAGGCTACATATATATGGGTGGGTTACGAAAAAATATGCCTGGAAACCCACACTTGGACAAAACATTTTGGGAATCCATATGTAACACAACAGCCATCCAGCTTATTAGAAATGGGGTTTAAAACACAGACTATATTCTGTAATTTTACTGTGCTACTTTTTATTGTGATTGTATTATAAACTGGAACATTGATAGACAAATTTAAGTTCAGTCAATCAAATTCTTTGTAATATTCCTTTACCGAGCTCTAAATTGGAGAAATCATATTGATAGTATTTGTTACAGGGTGTCTTTTGCCATTTTTGTCCTGACGACACTTTCTAAATTATGCCCTCCTCAAGTAATGATAGCTGCGTATTATGATATCGTATATCCTGTCCTATCTTATCCTATGGAGTGGTGATCTAGGATAGTTCCTCAAAGACTGATTCTGTGCAGTTATTCAGACTGTAGGAAAAATCAGCCTGAATAATTTTTAGAGAAACATTAAGAGAGTCCATTAAGAGAGTTGTGTAAAACCAAGTTCAAAAAATTATTTGTGTTTTGACTCTGCCTTGCATCTAAATCATAGAAGACGTTACTGTAGGACTAATATTTTCTCAAACGAGGCACTGATGACCATTTCCATACAACAGAGGCAGGAAAATTACCGAACTGGGCAGGACAGCTGGTCAAGAACACCATCCCTCAGATCATCATGTTCATGTAATCAACAGTTTACCATACGAATATAAACGCCTTACTATACCCAAGGTATTCCAGGCAAAATTTAATAAAACATTATTTCTAAGGCCCACTACAGTGAGGGAGAGTTCTTAGGTATGCCTGGGAGACCTTAACTGACATCGGAAATGGACTGGCCAAGCCTCAAATAGATTTCGAATGCATGGAAAATGTTGTATATTTGAATGTGAATGTTGTGCGAGTGTTTATTTATAGATTTTTATTATTTATTATTATTATTATTGCGAGTGTTTTTATTACATCTTCAAGTATCAGACAGCTGAAGAATATAAATATAAATAATAAACACTCGCAATAATAATAATAATAAATAATAAAAATCTATAAATAAACACTCGCACAACATTCACATTCAAATATACAACATTTTCCATGCATTCGAAATCTATTTGAGGCTTGGCCAGTCCATTTCCTATGTCAGTTAAGGTCTCCCAGGCATACCTAAGAACTCTCCCTCACTGTAGTGGGCCTTAGAAATAATGTTTTATTAAATTTTGCCTGGAATACCTTGGGTATAGTAAGGCGTTTATATTCGTATGGTAAACTGTTGATTACATGAACATGATGATCTGAGGGATGGTGTTCTTGACCAGCTGTCCTGCCCAGTTCGGTAATTTTCCTGCCTCTGTTGTATGGAAATGGTCATCAGTGCCTCGTTTGAGAAAATATTAGTCCTACAGTAATGTCTTCTATGATGTATATGCAAGGCAGAGTCAAAACACAAATACTTTTTTGAACTTGGTTTTACACATCTCTCTTAATGGAATCTCTTAATGTTTCTTTAAAAATTATTCAGGCTGATTTTTCCTATAGTCTGAATAACTGCACAGAATCAGTCTTTGAGGAACTATCCTAGATCACCACTCCATAGGATAAGATAAGATAGGATATACGATATCATAATACGCAGCTATCATTACTTGAGGAGGGCATAATTTAGAAAGTGTCGTCAGGACAAAAATGGCAAAAGACACCCTGTAACAAATACTATCAATATGATTTCTCTAAGTCAGAGCTCGGTAAAGGAATATTACAAGGAATTTGATTGACTGAACTCAAATTTGTTTATTTTTCCAGTTTATAATACAATCACAAAAAAAATCACAGTAAAATTACAGAATATAGTCTGTGTTTTAAACCCGATTTCTAATAAGCTGGATGGCTGTTGTGTTACATACGGATTCCCAAAATGTTCTGTCCAAGGACCCACCTCATACCAGGCATATTTGTTCGTAAACCACCCATATATATGTAGCCTATAAATATTAATCTACTGATTTATTGTCATTGAATTTAGATTTAAAATATCAAAATATAAATAACACCGTAATTAAAGTAACCATAGAATATTATTGACATTTTTATGTTTTTATGACCAACTCCGTTGTTAACTAAAGCAGGTCTTCATACATATAAGAGAGAAAAAAAATACAACATACGAAACATTTTGAATAAGTATTAGGGTCAGCTTATTGCCTTTACAATTACTTTTATTTTTAATAACACAACACATAAACATTATTATTTTATGTTAGTAATAATAGTTTGTATTAAGGCTATCAAAATGGATATGATTAAGCTGGAGGGAATCGATAAATAAACAGTATTTTTCCCATTTATACCAATAAGTACATTTATTAAAATTGCATAAAATCAATGTACAATTAGAAGGATTTGTGAATTAATGGTTATTATTATCACGAATTTCAATATCTGGACGGAAGATGGATAGTTTTAGACATAATTAATTTTCAACATCTACGTTGAGCCTATAGTATTTCTATATCTGTTCAAAATAAAAAAATAATTAAAAACTAGAGGATTTTCTTTAAATCTAAGATTGACATTTTTGTTATAATTCCCCTTGCCCTTAGCCAAATCGAACTCTCGAATGAAACCATCGATATATTAAAAAATTTCTTCTGTTTTGCTTTAGAAGGTAAACATTTACTAAAAAAAGTAATTCATCTTCGACGCTTCTATTAAATTTAAACCTGACGAAATCTAACATATTGGCCTGTCCATCTATATCAGTATGTTCGTACAGTTTTAAGGAAAAGAACCCAGGTTGCTTTAAAGCTTCTGTGACTGACAATTTCACATCATCTGATATTCACTGATCCTTCCTTTTACTGCTGTGTTTTACAATCGTATTTTGTGAATTTGTTTTGTTTGCAGCTGGAGCCTCTGGCTACATGTAAACCTGTGCTCACTAATTTAAAAACATTTATTATTGGTGGTATTTACATGCGTTACTCGCAGAAGATAATTTCTTACGATTATCATTCGCTTATAATTTGCTTACGATTAAATTCTTGCAACTCAGGGAACCACTGGTAGTTCAACAGATCAGCACTTATTAAATGAGCCTAAATGAGTAGGTTTGGGGACTGGATTTAATAGTATCTTCCTAAGAACTTATTAACATCTAATAAAGAATCAGTAAATATTTAATAAATGAAAATTGCATATTTTTTTAAATAAACGATAAATGAATAAATGAAAATTACATATTTTTAAAAATAAACAATTGACATAGTTTTTGAATCATACATCAACAATTACTGCCAACAACCAGCAGAGTCATACATGTGTTCCTAGAGTGATAGAGAAGATTTGTAAGACGACTTGTAGGCCTAACCTTCTCAATACCTTGGCCTAACCTTATATGACCACTGAGAAGCCATCCAGTCTTCTTGCGAGTTCATGCTACTATGAATTAATACAGGATTGGTAACTTCTATCTCTCATATTACCTGAATTCATCGTCTATTGATAAACCGTTACCATTCCTATAAAATCGCACAACGATTGGCAATTTCTACCCAACCTGCTATCCGTACTATTGCTTTCCGAAGTTTTCTGTCGATAACTTTACACCATCTGTATGAAATCATAGAACTATTGGAACGTGTTACCTAACCTGCTATACGAATTCATATGACTATTGTAACCAAGTGTAGGCATGCCTCTACAACTCATGCGAACTTACTAGTCATCCTTCGAACTCGTAGCACGTCCTAAAAATTCTATAATCTATACAAGAAAAAGGAACTGCAGATAAAATGATGAATATGTCAACAAGGATTAATATTCAAGGAAATGGAGATCTATCACACTTCAGATACGGGTAACTGTCATCCAGCCATGATCCTCAAGTAGACAGACACTCTCGAGGAACATCTGCTAGGCCGTGTGTCAGGGCAGGGTCAGGGGGCGGAGGGGTCACCAGGCAATCTACAACTGGAGCGCCGACAGACGGACGGAGAAAGTAGGATTAGAAGGAACAGAACAGAACGGATTGTGCACGTGCGTAATGTAATAGCTACTATGATTGGGTCTATTAGCATTTAGATGGCGAGGCCGAGTGACAATGATATGGGAGCCAGTGGCTGTGACCTTCCAGTGACCTTCTCCTACACCCCGGACCTTCGGGGTAAACTGTTGACCATTAGACGCATCCTGGTCTATCAATAGGATGTGTCCTTGATATACTTGAACAAGGATCTTGATCCATTTAACATTGTCTACAATTTATTACTCCTTTTGATTGTAGAACTTCTACTTGCACTGCAAAATCATTTCGTGGTTGTTCAATATCATACTATTATCAATCCCTTTATTATCAATGTCACAGTCCCTAAATTTCGTTATTTTATCTGTGGCATGTTCACCTAGATATTATAGCCCTAAACCTTTGGTTTTTACAGATTTATTACTAAGGAAAATGATTGATTCGTTAGAAAATACCTTGCCAGTAAATTAAATAACTATGGTTTTATATATTTCACAGCCTTGGTTTAACGTGGCATGAATTTACAAGAATTTATATATGTTCTACTCTAAGATATAACCGGAAGCATCTGCTTGCCCTGAGGCAACATTTTGTTACTGAAAATAAATTATACGTTATTTCTAGAATGTGGTTTCTATGCCAATTCTAAATGTGAAATACTGCCTTCTAAATGTATGACAAGTTTTGTAACAGTTGTATCAAGGACCTTTTTCTTAAAACCAGTTTCAACACCAGTTTCTAAAAGTGCACACTGTAGAAAAAATCACCACCTTAAATAAAAGTTTGGTTGTAACAAATCTAATGTATTGCCACTGTTTTGGAAAGTGCCACTATCTAATTCCTTCATTTAACAAAATAATTAAAATATTTTCTTATTCGCTTAAGAATCACATGGTAGTCACTTAAAAGAATTAATTGTGATCTGTTTCTTCTACTACTAATTTTATAAGGTATTTTATATGTAAATATAGTATTATTATTGATTGTTGCGTATTTGTTTTATTCTTGTAATCCATTGGAACGTATCGTGTCGTTTTCAATCAAAACTTCCCATCCATTCTGCTGTACTCTATAACTGAAAGATTTTGCAGCTATTCAGGATCCTTTTTGAGTTGAGGATAGAACATCATTTCAGAAGGAAAATTAAATAATAGGTTTTCTTCTATTAAGAAAAACACTGTTAATCACTAATATCAACGTATCACGGATAAATATATGTTTGGGATCATGAAAACTAAACGTTTCTTTAATTATTATGCCGAGTGCTGTATAAACAATTCAGGATCTCAAGAGTGTATGAGAAGATGAAGAAATCTTTGCAAACAACAATAATTTACCTGTCACAAGTTGTGTTGTCCAATCAATGTAGTTCTGACTGATTAAATCTATTGTAGAGACGGATGTCCCTGGCATATGGCATGTTGTTAGAGGGACGTGTTCAGTGGCTATCTGGCATGCTAATGGCCGGCATGAAACTTGCCGACATGACCTTAGTACCACATCTCGTGCGCCCGTCATGAGGATGGGGCGTTTATGGCTCCGCGAGAGTCGATGGATCACCGCTAATTTGAAAGTTTTGATGTTTACGACACTAGTCTTATTGGACTGGACTGTAAAACTTTCTCGCGCCTAGTGATTACTGAGAATGGCTCAAGTCTGATTTAGTCGTCAGTGATTAAAATTTATAAAAATCGTCTAGGCCTACGGAGAGAGCATGCGTTTTGAATAGGTAAAGTGATTTTTTTGAACCGATATAATTTTGAATGTATTAAACAAAAGTCCAGAAAATGTTTATAAAAACTTGAAAGTTTTTAGCCATGTTTTACTCAGGATATGTGACATATATCAGAAATGAAAGGATTTCCTTAATATTGATATTTACAGTAGACGTAAAATTTGATCTCCAGATGAGTTGGTCAGTCGTAGTCAGAAAAATTAGAGAGCATAAAGGCTCCTCACATTGTTGCCTGTAAAAGAAGGCTTTATAACTCTAAATTAACCATTAAATATCAATGTTGAAAAAGAAATTTAGGAATTATTAAAATTTAACAAAATCCGAACCCATTAAAAGTACCCAATCCGTAAAATACAACTTATTTTAGTAGATGTAGTGCAATATGATAATACGGACCATGGCAGTTTGGGTGGTGGGATGAATATCCGTTCCTTTGTGTGGTGGGATGAAGCAGGCCGTTTTCGGTTGCTTGGCTAATCGAGTAGCCCCTAGATAGTGCCGATTAGTTGGCTTCTTGATGATATTATAAAAATGTATCATAGGATATGGAAAGTTCAAAATCACATTGCAGAATGTACTGGATTTCAATAACTTATGAATAGACGCCATTTCGCCGTTTGGTCTTGTCTGCTGTCTCGAAGAAGTTTACTTGTGATAGTAAAGTGATAAGTGCTAAACAGTGACAGTTCATGAAGAGTGGCAGATATTGAACGAACACAACTAGTTGGTGTTAAGTGACAGCAATAAGTCTAAATAAGAGTGATTTATTTTTTATTTATTTATTTATTTATAAACGGTAATCACCATTTTTACATTTATCATACAGAGAAAAAATACAAGGCAATATGCAAAAACTAGCCTACTTATTAAGATTGCAATTCAAACTTAAGAGTATTACAAAACAAACCATGCCATCAAACAAAACTAAAGCAGAACCAACAAAAGTATGGTTTATGCTACCACATAATAATAAGGAATTTGCAAACAAATAACTTATTTGATATACTAAACTTAGATCTTATTTTATAAATAGTACCATGCTAGAGCAGACTCTACATAAATTACAATAATAATAAATAACATCATACAATTTACACAAGATTAATGAATAACGAAAAGATAATAAATATTAATACAAGAATAATAGATAGAGCAACATTTAACATCAAATTATTAACATCTTGCATTGGGAAAACTTAAACCCTACACCCTATAATTATCTGAAAACAAAGTTAACAAACAAACCTCCATGTACAAATTAATAATCATGCAAAAATAAGTTAAGCATCAAGCAATGTTAATGATTTCTTCAATTGTGTAATGCTACAGTTAAAAATGTCTACCTCATCACAAATTTTGTTTCCCAGTCGATGTAGCCGTGGCAAAGTACTGTTGAACATGTAACTGGTGTTGCAGTGACGACGACTGAATAGATGCCGTCTTCGAGTAGAGCTAGGTGTCAACAGGTCGATTTTTGAAAGTAGCGCAGAACAATCAATTTCGCCATTCAACAACTTGTATAAGAATACAACGTCAGCCAAGTGCCTGCGCTTCTCCAAAGGTTCCAGCCTCAGGGCTCTGGCAATCTCGTCCATAGGCACAAGACGATACTCGAATCCCATCCTCAGGCCAATCAGACGAATGAAGCGAGATTGAAGCTTTTCTATCCTTTCAATGTGGTTCTGTTGAAATGGTGACCAAACTGGACTGGCGTACTCGAGGATTGGTCTGACCAGAGCAACGTAAAGTGATCTAAGAGCGTCAATACTTATACCACTTCTAGACTCTCTAACGAGGAAACCCAAGACTTTAGCGGACTTGCTGCATATGCTGTCTATGTGGGAGGAGGGATTCAGGGAATCCAAAAGTGATATTCCAAGATCCTTGGTACTGGTCTTTCTTGTGACAATACTACTGCCGAGCTTATGATCAAAATTAATTGGATTAATGCATCTGGCAAAGGAAACTACTACACACTTCTTGATGTTCAGAGCCATTTGGTTTAAGTCTCACCAATCCACGATCCTGGCCAAACTGTTCTGTAGAAGAATGTAGTCATCTAGTGAGGAGATGGGCCTATATATTTTCAGATCATCAGCAAACATCATGCAGTTGGAGCCATCATCTTGTACAATATCATTAATAATAATAATCATTTTAAAGTGCTATAAGTATATATTGCCTATATTTTTAAGTATCTAATATTGTGTGATTTAAATAATTAGTGTGTGTAAAATAAAGAAAAATAGTCTCAGAGTGGAATCGCCTTATTATTTGAAACCCTTAACAATAGAATAACATATTTTTAGACAAATGAAAAAGTTACTTAGCCTAACCTTAGTGAACAGCAATGCTGGAGAAACTTGGTTGGTAGTGTGGGAAACTGTAGCCGATAGAGCACTGATTTGCATGCTTGTGCCCTTCTAATTAATTAGCCAGAGAAGATCCGCGATTGATGCTTGCACATGCACCGTGATACCATCGGCCCCTATTTGGCCAACAGCTAATGAGACTGTATCACCCATCAGCCTTCTCCTCTCTCTCTCTCTCTTACTCTTTGGGTTATTTTTATATTCTTTCCCTTCATTCTCTTTTCCTATTCTAATTATTATCCATGATTTATTCAAATATAATTGTTGTTCCGTTGTTACAATTTTGTTTCAATCATTGATTAACGTTCTTTTTTGCTCATTCACGTAACATTAAAAGCTATAAATATTAATAAGTTTATTACGCTTTTAATACCCATTGAATGTCTTTTTATTTGTATTTACTATTATATTATACAGTTTTCGTCTAATTGAATGCTCACATTATAATATTAAATGTTGTTTTTATTTTTAAATATTTTCTTTTCTTTTGATTTTAATTAACAAACTCATTCTACTTAATTTTCTAATTACCAAAGAAATACCAACCACTGTTAGAAAAATAAAGCTATTTAATAATACAATGTTTTAACTTTTTTTAGTCTCTCATTGCACTTTTTGATTAGTTAGGTTTTCAATAAATACTAACTAATTATTTAATTTGTAATGATTGCTTCAATACTTTTTAACTCATTGATAATAGAAATAACTAAGTCTTACTCTAAAAAGTACATTACTGTCCAAAAATTGCTAGACATGTATGGGGTTATTGTACAATAGAAATTTTTGAAAAAGTGTTATAGACGAGATAAGCTACATTGTTTCAGTTTATATCACTGTATAACCTGTTGATATTTATTAAATGCTCTTTGTCGACTAAATTAAATCAAACAAGCCTATATTTCATTCTAATCCTCTCTCTGTGTAAAGCCTATATTTTACGACCAATGATAAAAGCTGCCTTAGGGGTGATACTTATTTTGGTGTGATTTGCTTTTTATTTAATATTACAGTAAGTGTGATTCTATGTCATAAAGAGTGAAACAAGATCATTTAACACTAACAGTTTTTTTGGGAAACACTCCCACGTCAACGAGACAAAGTGTTAGTGTAAGATAAATGATAGGTATGCCTCTAGACAGAGACGGCTTTGTGAGAGTTTGGCTGTTAGGTGGCTAGGGTAACACTGCAGTGATAACACTTGTGGTCAGATGACAGACTCCCCTGTACCTGGCTAACTATAGATAACTGTGTCGTAAAGTTTGGCTGTTTGGTGGCCATGGTATCCCCGCAGGGATAACACTCGTGGTCAGATGACAGTCCTCCCTGTACCTGGCTAACTATAGATAACTGTGACGTAAGGTTTGACTGTTTGGTGGCCATGGTAACCCCGCAGTGATAACACTTGTGGTCAGATGACAGACTCCCCTGTACCTGGCTAACTATAGATACATGTGTCGTAGAGTTTGGCTGTTTGGTGGCCAGAGTAACACCGCAGTGATGACACTTGTGGTCAGATGACAGTCCCCCCTGTACCTGGCTAACTTTAGATACATGTGTCGTAGAGTTTGACTGTTTGGTGGCCATGGTAACCCAGTGATAACACTTCTGGTCAGATGACAGACTCCCCTGTACCTGGCTAACTATAGATACATGTGTCGTAGAGTTTGACTGTTTGGTGGCCATGGTAACCCAGTGATAACACTTCTGGTCAGATGACAGACTCCCCTGTACCTGGCTAACTATAGATACATGTGTCGTAGAGTTTGACTGTTTGGTGGCCATGGTAACCCAGTGATAACACTTCTGGTCAGACAACAGACTCCCCTGTACCTGGCTAACTATAGATACATGTGTCGTAGAGTTTGACTGTTTGGTGGCCAGAGTAACACTAAAGTGATAACACTTGTGGTCAGATGACAGTCCTCCGTGTACCTGGCTAACTATAGATACATGTGTCGTAGAGTTTGACTGTTTGGTGGCCAGAGTAACACCGCAGTGATAACACTTGTAGCCATATGACAGACTCCCCTGTACCTTGCTAACTATAGATACATGTGTCGTAGAGTTTGACTGTTTGGTGGCCATGGTAACCCAGTGATAACACTTCTGGTCAGATGACAGACTCCCCTGTACCTGGCTAACTATAGATACATGTGTCGTAGAGTTTGACTATTTGGTGGCCAGAGTAACACCGCAGTGATAACACTTGTGGTCATATGACAGTCCTCCGTGTACCTGACTAACTATAGATACATGTGTCGTAAAGTTTGACCGTTTGGTGGCCATGGTAACCCAGTGATAACACTTCTGGTCAGATGACAGACTCCCCTGTACCTGGCTAAATATAGATACATGTGTCGTACAGTTTGACTGTTTGGTGGCCAGAGTAACACCGCAGTGATAACACTTCTGGTCAGATGACAGTCCCCCCTGTACCTGGCTAACTATAGATACATGTGTCGTAGAGTTTGACCGTTTGGTGGCCAGAGTAACAACGCAGTGATAACACTTGTGGTCAGATGACAGTCCTCCGTGTACCTGGCTAACTATAGATACATGTGTCGTAGAGTTTGACTGTTTGGTGGCCATGGTAACCCAGTGATAACACTTCTGGTCAGATGACAGACTCCCCTGTACCTGGCTAACTATAGATAAATGTGTCGTAGAGTTTGACTTTTTGGTGGCCAGAGTAACACCGCAGTGATAACACTTCTAGTCAGATGACTGGCTAACTATAGATAACTGTGTCGTAAAGTTTGGCTGTTTGGTGGCCAGAGTAACACCGCAGTGATAACACTTCTGGTCAGATGACAGGCTCCTCTGTACCTGGTTAACTATAGATACATGTGTCGTAGAGTTTGACTGTTTGGTGGCCATGGTATCCCCGCAGGGATAACACTCGTGTTCAGATGACAGCCCCACCTGTACCTGGCTAACTATAAATAACTGTGTCGTAAAGTTTGGCTGTTTGGTGGCCAGAGTAACACCGCAGTGATAACACTTGTGGTCAGATGACAGACTCCCCTGTACCTGCTTACTACAGATAACTGTGTCGTAAAGTTTGGCTGTTTGGTCGCCATGGTATCCCCGCAGGGATAACACTCGTGGTCAGATGACAGTCCTCCCTGTACCTGGCTAACTATAGATACTTGTGTCGTAAAGTTTGGCTGTTTGGTGGCCATGGTATCCCCGCAGGGATAACACTCGTGGTCAGATGACAGTCCTCCCTGTAACTGGCTAACTATAGATAACTGTGACGTAAGGTTTGGCTGTTTGGTCGCCATGGTATCCCCGCAGGGATAACACTCGTGGTCAGATGACAGTCCTCCCTGTACCTGGTTAACTATAGATAACTCTGACGTAAGGTTTGGCTGTTTGGTGGCCATGGTAACCCCGCAGTGATAACACATCTGGTCAGATGACAGTCCCCCCCTGTACTTGCGTAACTATAGATAACTGTGTCGTAAAGTTTGGCTGTTTGGTGGCTATGGTATCCCCGCAGTGATAACACTTGTGGTCAGATGACAGACTCCCCTGTACCTGCTTACTACAGATAACTGTGTCGTAAAGTTTGGCTGTTTGGTCGCCATGGTATCCCCGCAGGGATAACACTCGTGGTCAGATGACAGTCCTCCCTGTACCTGGCTAACTATAGATACTTGTGTCGTAAAGTTTGGCTGTTTGGTGGCCATGGTATCCCGCAGGTATAACACTCGTGGTCAGATGACAGTCCTCCCTGTACCTGGCTAACTATAGATAACTGTGACGTAAGGTTTGGCTGTTTGGTCGCCATGGTATCCCCGCAGGGATAACACTTGTGGTCAGATGACAGTCCTCTCTGTACCTGGCTAACTATAGATAACTATGACGTAAGGTTTGGCTGTTTGGTCACCATGGTATCCCCGCAGGGATAACACTCGTGGTCAGATGACAGTCCTCTCTGTACCTGGCTAACTATAGAAAACTGTGTCGTAAAGTTTGGCTGTTTGGTCGCCATGGTATCCCCGCAGGGATAACACTCGTGGTCAGATGACAGTCCTCCCTGTACCTGGCTAACTATAGATAACTGTGACGTAAGGTTTGGCTGTTTGGTGGCCATGGTAACCCCGCAGTAATAACACATCTGGTCTGATGACAGTCCCCCCCTGTACTTGCGTAACTATAGATAACTGTGTCGTAAAGGTTAGCTGTTTGGTGGCTATGGTATCCCCGCAGGGATAACACTCGTGGTCAGATGACAGTCCTCCCTGTACCTGGCTAACTATAGATAACTGTGACGTAAGGTTTGGCTGTTTGGAGGCCATGGTAACCCTGCAGTGATAACACTTCAGGTCAGATGACAGCCCCACCTGTACCTGGTTAACTATAGATACACGTGTCGTAGAGTTTGACTGTTTGGTGGCCAGGTTAACACCACAGTGGTAACACTTCTGGTCAGGTGATAGTCCCCTCTGTACGTGGTTAACTATAGATACATGTGTCGTAGAGTTTGACTGTTTGGTGGCCAGAGTAACACCGCAGTGATAACACTTGTAGTCAGATGACAGACTCCCCTGTACCTGGTTAACTATAGATACATGTGTCGTAGAGTTTGACTGTTTGGTGGCCATGGTAACCCCGCAGTGATAACACTTCTGGTCAGATGACAGACTCCCCTGTACCTGGCTAACTATAGATACATGTGTCGTAGAGTTTGACTGTTTGGTGGCCAGAGTAACACCGCAGTGATAACACTTGTGGTCAGATGACAGTCCTCCGTGTACCTGACTAACTATAGATACATGTGTCGTAAAGTTTGACCGTTTGGTGGCCATGGTAACCCAGTGATAACACTTCTGGTCAGATGACAGACTCCCCTGTACCTGGCTAAATATAGATACATGTGTCGTACAGTTTGACTGTTTGGTGGCCAGAGTAACACCGCAGTGATAACACTTCTGGTCAGATGACAGTCCCCCCTGTACCTGGCTAACTATAGATACATGTGTCGTAGAGTTTGACCGTTTGGTGGCCAGAGTAACAACGCAGTGATAACACTTGTGGTCAGATGACAGTCCTCCGTGTACCTGGCTAACTATAGATACATGTGTCGTAGAGTTTGACTGTTTGGTGGCCATGGTAACCCAGTGATAACACTTCTGGTCAGATGACAGACTCCCCTGTACCTGGCTAACTATAGATAAATGTGTCGTAGAGTTTGACTTTTTGGTGGCCAGAGTAACACCGCAGTGATAACACTTCTAGTCAGATGACTGGCTAACTATAGATAACTGTGTCGTAAAGTTTGGCTGTTTGGTGGCCAGAGTAACACCGCAGTGATAACACTTCTGGTCAGATGACAGGCTCCTCTGTACCTGGTTAACTATAGATACATGTGTCGTAGAGTTTGACTGTTTGGTGGCCATGGTATCCCCGCAGGGATAACACTCGTGTTCAGATGACAGCCCCACCTGTACCTGGCTAACTATAAATAACTGTGTCGTAAAGTTTGGCTGTTTGGTGGCCAGAGTAACACCGCAGTGATAACACTTGTGGTCAGATGACAGACTCCCCTGTACCTGCTTACTACAGATAACTGTGTCGTAAAGTTTGGCTGTTTGGTCGCCATGGTATCCCCGCAGGGATAACACTCGTGGTCAGATGACAGTCCTCCCTGTACCTGGCTAACTATAGATACTTGTGTCGTAAAGTTTGGCTGTTTGGTGGCCATGGTATCCCCGCAGGGATAACACTCGTGGTTAGATGACAGTCCTCCCTGTAACTGGCTAACTATAGATAACTGTGACGTAAGGTTTGGCTGTTTGGTCGCCATGGTATCCCCGCAGGGATAACACTCGTGGTCAGATGACAGTCCTCTCTGTACCTGGCTAACTATAGATAACTGTGACGTAAGGTTTGGCTGTTTGGTGGCCATGGTAACCCCGCAGTGATAACACATCTGGTCTGATGACAGTCCCCCCCTGTACTTGCGTAACTATAGATAACTGTGTCGTAAAGGTTAGCTGTTTGGTGGCTATGGTATCCCCGCAGTGATAACACTTGTGGTCAGATGACAGACTCCCCTGTACCTGCTTACTACAGATAACTGTGTCGTAAAGTTTGGCTGTTTGGTCGCCATGGTATCCCCGCAGGGATAACACTCGTTGTCAGATGACAGTCCTCCCTGTACCTGGCTAACTATAGATACTTATGTCGTAAAGTTTGGCTGTTTGGTGGCCATGGTATCCCGCAGGTATAACACTCGTGGTCAGATGACAGTCCTCCCTGTACCTGGCTAACTATAGATAACTGTGACGTAAGGTTTGGCTGTTTGGTCGCCATGGTATCCCCGCAGGGATAACACTTGTGGTCAGATGACAGTCCTCTCTGTACCTGGCTAACTATAGATAACTATGACGTAAGGTTTGGCTGTTTGGTCACCATGGTATCCCCGCAGGGATAACACTCGTGGTCAAATGACAGTCCTCTCTGTACCTGGCTAACTATAGAAAACTGTGTCGTAAAGTTTGGCTGTTTGGTCACCATGGTATCCCCGCAGGGATAACACTCGTGGTCAGATGACAGTCCTCCCTGTAACTTGCTAACTATAGATAACTGTGACGTAAGGTTTGGCTGTTTGGTGGCCATGGTAACCCCGCAGTGATAACACATCTGGTCTGATGACAGTCCCCCCCTGTACTTGCGTAACTATAGATAACTGTGTCGTAAAGGTTAGCTGTTTGGTGGCTATGGTATCCCCGCAGGGATAACACTCGTGGTCAGATGACAGTCCTCCCTGTACCTGGCTAACTATAGATAACTGTGACGTAAGGTTTGGCTGTTTGGAGGCCATGGTAACCCTGCAGTGATAACACTTCAGGTCAGATGACAGCCCCACCTGTACCTGGTTAACTATAGATACACGTGTCGTAGAGTTTGACTGTTTGGTGGCCAGGTTAACACCACAGTGGTAACACTTCTGGTCAGGTGATAGTCCCCTCTGTACGTGGTTAACTATAGGTACATGTGTCGTAGAGTTTGACTGTTTGTTGGCCATGGTAACCCTGCAGTGATAACACTTCTGGTCAGATGACAGTCCTCCCTGTACCTGGTTAACTATAGATACATGTGTCGTAGAGTTTGACTGTTTGGTGGCCATGGTAACACCACAGTGGTAACACTTCTGGTCAGATGACAGTCCCCCCCTGTACTTGGTTAACTATAGATACACGTGTCGTAGAGTTTGGCTGTTTGGTGGCCAGGTTAACACCACAGTGGTAACACTTCTGGTCAGATGACAGCCCCACCTGTACCTGGTTAACTATAGATACACGTGTCGTAGAGTTTGGCTGTTTGGTGGCCAGGTTAACACCACAGTGGTAACACTTCTGGTCAGATGACAGTCCCCCCTGTACCTGGCTAACTATAGATACACGTGTCGTAGAGTTTGGCTGTTTGGTGGTCAGGATAACGCGGCAGTGGTAACACTCGTGGTGAGACCCATCCCCCCCACCAAAGCTGGTAAGCGTGCCAACCGGGGGATGGCTCAAAACAAGTCGAGCGATGGGATCACGGGTGGCAGTTGGAGGGTCAAAATAACACTCGGCAGCTGAGCAAAACTAATTTATTACTAAAAGCAAAAATTAATTAATCAAAAACGGCAGAAGGCCACAATATAAAATAGGCAGAAGGCCACAATATCAATTCGCACTTCAATAAATAACAATAAACACTAAAATTAACAAGATTCATCAAAGCTACAAAACCCACAAACTCAACAAATACCAAAATGAACAATTACATGACCTATCTGCAGTTTAGCCTGAGACACCCCAAAACGTAAGCCAAATTAATTAACAATTTAAAAATGAAGAAATTTATAACATTATTGATAACCCCAAACGTAAGCAAATTTTAAGCCCCAAATAAAAGTGAAAATTTAGAAAACTTCAGGCAAACAACAATTAAACCGGCAATTTAGCCCAAATCCCATAATTCCACCGGGCCAGGGAGTAAGCCGGAATCCCTGGGCAGCTCCCAATTAGAAAATAAGTAAAAGTCCCATAATCCCCTTTTGGTGAGTTAAAAAATTAAACAATTAAAAAGAAAATCTAACACGGTACCGTTCGAGTAAATATGCACTTCAAGACATCTATAATCCCAAACACGAAATAAATAAATAAATAACTAAATCACTAGGCCTAAAGCATAAAAATAAATAACAATCTAACAATAGGGACCTAACAAATATAAACTCTAAAATATCTAACAACAGAATAACTAATTAAACTAAATAACAAGAAATATAAATATAAATAAATATTAACATCAAAAGTTCCTTTTGTTTGTATTTTGTTTTTTTTCCTTTAAATAAAAAAATTACACATATAGGTCCCCATGGCTGTGTTGCATAAATCACTTTGGTCCGTTCACTTTAGGCCTAGGCCACATTAAATTGTTCCACAAACTTTTTTTTCTTCCCTTTTTTTTTTTTTATAAATATAAATCTGCCTCAAAACCCCCAGCTCAGCCACCGGGAAAACAAGATGGAAAGCACTGACCTGAGGACAGAAGACTCATACCCAAAGATGTAGGTGGGGCAGCAGGGTCACCAATGGCCTCTATACATGGTCCTCAGGCCAGGCTGGCAGTGTGGATGGTCAAACTTTCCCCGGACGACCGGCTGAGGGCAGATGTCCCACTCGAGGACCCTGGAGTTTTAGTGTGTCTATCTGAACATGTCTATTTCTGCAGGCAGCACAAGACCACTGAACAGCCAGGCCAACCTGACCGAAGCTGCTGGAACACGGAACGAAACGGAACTGGGCCAACGGCCACCAAAGTACGCGAAACGCCGGGCAAAAGCGAATCTTAGGCAGCCCGGCAGACTACGATGAAAAAAAAGGAATGTACCGGTCTAAAGACCCGGTACAGTGGTCAGATGACAGACTGTGTACCTGACTAAATGATATGCGTACCTTTGTCGTAGATTTTGTACAAAAAGTAATTTAATATTAAATAGTTTTAAAAAAGCGGCAAGTTAACAACCAACAAAACAATTGACCAGTTTATTTACTCGAGTGTTCATAGTTGGATTTTCTAAAATAATCAATTTGATTAACTGTCTTTTTATTTAACATGCTACATAGAAGTAACTTCATTTAATATCCAGTTATTACATCGTGTGGTGGATTTACAAACCAACTTTTGATAGTTTATGCGTCTTACTTTATAATTGCTTATAAATATGCTAAGTATGTATGTGTATTCTAACAGAGATTTAAAGATAGAAAAATATAACAATTTGAATCTGAACTCCATCATAATATTTAATATAACTAACCATCCATTTCTTTCTAGGAGTTTGCAATTTGATGTTTTTTCTTTGGTCTTTACTATGCATTTAGGACTGCTTGAGTGTATCTAGAGTGTAATTAGGGATACTTTATTCCTGTAGGAAGGGCTTAATCGACCTTTCTGATTTAAAAGTTCTTAAAGTATATTATGAACATGGGTCATATTAAATTATATCATGAAGTAAATAATTGGGTTGCAACAATAACTGACCTCGTTATAGTGGTTTTATGTTCAAAAATTCATCCTATTTAAATTATGAATAGATTGTTCATTTTAATTTAAAAAAACACTTCTAAAATAATAGCCTAAATCTTTTTAAACTAACATTAAATACTTTTTTACACCAAATTGTTCTCCAAGTTGTAAATTTTATTTATAAATTATGGAATATTCCAAAATTGGCTAAACAAAAACCAAATGGAAGGAACAAAAATTAAAAAAAAAAAAAAAAAAAAAAACATGTGAAATAGGAAACTGAGATCAAATGGGGAAAGCATTCAATAATCTTCCAGACGATTTTACATGTTGATCAACCCTAAAGGGGATAAGTGGTTTAATCAATGTAATAATACGGCACCAAGATGGCCGACAATTAAGGCCGGTGGTTGCAAGCGAGGGTAGGCAGGGTTCTCACACGCATGATTGGAAGGTCACGATGTCAAGATAAACACAGTCATTGCCATAATAACGCCGCCATTTTATTAATTCCCCGAGCACATGTTTGCTCGCAATTACTTTATGGACGGATAGATCACAGATAACCCCTCGGGATCTGACACAACTTAATGTCTACTCTAGGATTACGTATTCGAAATAAACACGTCGACTTTTAACATCATTACTAAAATATAAATAATAATTTTATTTTTAGGTTGAAGTAAAATTCTCAGATTGACTCTAAATATATGAAAAATTAATTACGTAAATTCAAATTTGTTTTTTTTTTTTTAAGAATGTTAATGATTTGCAACCATCACGATAGAAAAAAAAACACTATTACATACAATTGAAGATACAATAAATAACATTGCTCGTCAAAGTAAACAAGATCATGTACTACTAGATGTTAGAGTAAAAATCCCCATTCACATTAAATAGGAAATTTTACACAAAAATTCTACAAATATTCATATCAAGAAATAATCAAATAAAAAAATAATAATAGAAAAACAATAACGTTTTTTCGTTTGCACTATTCAGCTTAAAATGATGGATTTATATTTTTAAGCAGTTAAAGGATTCGGGAAGGCAAATTCAAGTTCTGACTCAAATGTACTCATTTTAGCTACATGAATTGAGCAAATGTATAGAAAAGTGTTACACAACTTATCTAGTCATCAATCATTTATGTACACTTCATTTGATCTTCTTGAGTTTCGGTACACTCAGTGTCGTTTTCAGGATATTGACATTGTATGACGTATGATTAAATCAAACTTTTTTTAAAAAATGTTTATAAACACAAAACAATTGAACATACAAATATTAAACAATATATTATTATAAATGAACTAAGAGTAGTTTTTGGCCGTTTTTAGTTAAAATTTAAATAAAACAACCTAAAGTAATTGTTAATTTATTTATAATACATTATTTAATATTTTTGCGTTCATCTGTGTAGTACTTATAAACCTTTTATATAGAACATTTTTTGACGATATATTGTACTACTTCAATATCTTTGAAATGACACCAAGTGTGCCGAATCTTACGTGAACCAAAATAAATCTACATGCATTGATAAAATGTACCTTCAAGGGTATCTAACCTTTTCCTATTATTCTGATTTAAAGTTAAGACGTTTGTAGGGGGAGATTAACCTACAATTAAGCTTCCTGTTCTCCCAGGGATGGTCCGAATAAGTTTTATATCAAGGTAGAGAACTAAATAGTGCAAAAAGATATTGATATATGAAAAGCTTTGTTAATCCTGTAGGTTTCTATGAACAAGGCTGACAAAACTGGTGCTTAGAAAATATTTTTGTGTCATGAAGCAACTTTAGAAAATAATATTACTGAAATAGGTGACTTAGATTAATTCAACAATTTTCTTTATAATTATTATCCAACAATAAAAACTACACGAAGGATGAAAACAAAAACCTATTGAAATATCAGTTCGGCTGTCTTCCTATGATGACACACCACTACTAGCAATCCAGGAGTTATTTACTGTACATCACTGCATTAGAGTCAAAGATTGATTCCTTGCCATGTCCTTATCGCCCATAGAGATTATGATTACAGAAGACCTGCCTGAGATGGTAGGTAAGACTCCAGTGGAAAGAAATTATGAAATCTCGCCCTGTATTCCAGCCTATGTTCACCATAGATTTGTTTTTTATGAAACTTACATAATTCACACTTTTAGACATAAATACATAGAAAATTAATGTTCAAGAAACAATAATACTCTATTGTCATAAAAACCATGTACAATACAGAATTGAAAATCGTCACAACAATAACAAATAATTACAAAATATTTTAACTTTAACAAAGATGAGAAATGACAACCCTTTTACTGTCAGATACGTAATCTTTTACATTATAAAATTCCTTGCTGATCAAATATTGTTCTAGTATTATTCTAAAACGATGAAGATCAGTTTAATTTTGTAATTCTGGGGGAGAGCGTTAACAATTTTCATAAAAGAGGAAGGGGTTTGGTTTTGGAAAAAGATTGTATTGTGTTTTGGAATATAGAGGACGTTTTTATTACGTAAGTTATAGCTAATGGTAGCTTTGTTTATGAAAATCTTTAATATTTTTGTAAAGGAAAAACAGTGATTCTAAACTATTAATACACAATAATTTCAGTAGGTTACTTTGTACAAATTCACCTGTGCATGAAGTTTTATTTAGCAAATGATGGATTATCCTAATTTTTTAAAATTTGATTAGTTGTTTTTTAATTTGAAAACCTCTTTGTTTTAGAAGGCTCTGCTCCCCGTATGATAAATGGGGCACTATACAACCAAATTAAGCAGTAATAAGAATCTCTTTATTAGCAAACTGTTTAAGTTTTCTTAGAATGAAAATTCCACTATTAACCTTACTTGAAACTTTATCAGTGTGAGCGGACAAATTTAGTCTTGAATCGATTATAACGCCAAGAAAGTTGATTACATTACAAGATTCAATATCACTATCACCAACGGTTATTGTGAAAAATTTTTCTATATCCTCAATTTAAAGCCTAGAAAATTAGTTTCCTAGGATTACAAACTAGATTATTCTCATCCAGCCACTGTAACAGAAGACTACATTGTATGAAAGCTTCAATTTCTACACTTTGTCACGAGTCCTTATCAAAGCACAAAGAGATATAATCTGCATACAAACAGAGATACGTGAAAGTAAATCTTTGTGGCAAATCGTTAATAAATAGCAAAAAAAAAAAGATCGGCCCTAAAATTATCCCCTGAGGTACACCAGCCGTCACAAAAACTTCTTCAAAGTTTTGGGTGCATAAGAAACTCTGTTATCAATTAAAGGTATTTCAATAATTGCTTTCTACCCAGAAGAAAAGTTGAAATCCAGTTAAATGTTTTGCCTCTAACACCAAGACGTTCAAACATACTTATCAAGTAAATGCCTCGAACAGCACAACTAGGGTCATATCTAAGTCGACTCACTCTGATCGAGAAATGATAATCGTGATGATCTATGAGCAGCTCAAGAGAATCTCTCCCTTTGATTCGTGTAATTTTCCAAGTCTGAATGACTCTCGTGACTATAAAGCGGATTCACCAATAACCCCATCATCAATTAAAGATCCCAACCATTTCATTACTGAAGTTATCATTGTGTACAGCTTCCTCTTACATACAATGGCTATCCTTCACATTTGAGAATTATTGCCATGGATCACTAGAGATTCAATTAATTGCACGAAGAAGATACATCGATAACTTTTATACATAAAGTGTCTATTGTTATTCACCTATCCTTGAACATTGTTAATGTTCCTTTTTTACTCATCACATACTTAATAGTAATATACCACTACCTACTGATTGCACATTGACGACTGATTTGTGTTTTTTGGTTCAATTATATCCCAAAATATAACTATTAAATGATCCTCTGGCATTTCGCAGCTGTATCTGATTTTGTTTTAGCTATTCTTTTAAGGTTGGTGTGACTATTATGAACAATAATTAACGTGCAATGGGATATAATTATGTACAATGAGTATACTGATGTAGGTTTTTACTTAGCCTTTACTTCAAGAGTGGTGTTAATCCATGAACTTTATTGGCTAGCTATACTGGGCCTAGAAAATGTGCCTATCATCTCACAGTGCTGTTTTACTTACGAAAACCCCTGGCGAGCGAGGTTTTCTTTTGTAGTGGACTGGATATCGTTAAACAGGAAACATTTGCAAGCAAATAGAAACCATTATATTAATTTTTATAATATATCACCCAAGATGTAGGATAATCTAAATTTTAAAAATGGAATGTGCATAAAAATGGCTTTAAATTCTCGGTAAAAAAAAAAAAAAAAAAACAACAAGACGTACCTTTTGGGATATAAAAACCGGCTTTATAGAATTACCTCATTGGCGAAGCAATCAAAATCTCATTTCCCTAAATTAAAGGATAATTACTATGGCGTTGTACAAGAGAAAGCAACAATCGAAAGTCTTGAATACAAATGAACGTCGGTGGAATGGTAGGCCTACCAGTTGTTGTTCGACGCCTGTTCACCTTAGGGTTATCGGAAATCTAACGGCCGTAAGAAAAGGTGCATAACGTGTTGTGCGGTCTTCCACGCCGATCTCAGCAGTCTTACTCTACTCCGTCCAAAATGTCTGTTCGATTATATCGACATAGCTCGAGTCGATCAGATCAATAAAGCATTTGTTATTATGTTTGCTGATTTTTTTGGGGTTTTTAATAGATCAGTTATTAACATAAAAAGGTGTAGTATTTTATTTTGGTTATTGATTTCATGATAATAGTTAAGCTAAAATATAAACTTTTTATATTCAAGATTGAACCCTAAACCTAAATCATTTTAATTAAACGCAAATTGGAATGTTTGGTTGTTAACAGCTGAAGGATTAACTAACAATGAAATATATTAATATAGCAAACTCGTTAACTATATTTTAACTTATTACTATAATAAGTTAAAATACATTAATCTCCAAAAATCTTAAACTAAATTAAATTTTAAAAAAGAAACTATTACAAGGCAACAGTATTAAAACTTTCATTTAACACCAGTTAAATAGACTCATAAACATATTACTAAGCAGAAATAGAATACTGAAAGAAGGATAGACTGTTAGGTGAGATAGAGCACTTGAAAACCTTGCTGGGTGGACGGTGGTAAACTAACGGATAAACTAGTAAGATGAGATAGAGTACGACAGCCTCACTGAGTGGGAGGATGAAGAACCTTATTGGGTGAGAGGGGGTGAACTAACGGATCAACTAGTAAGGTGAGATAGAGCACGACAGCCTCACTGGGTGGGAAGGTGAAGAACATTGCTGGGTGGGAGGTGGTGAACTAACGGATCAACTAGTAAGGTGAGATAGACCATGACAGCCTCACAGAGTGGGAAGGTGAAGAACATTGCTGGTTGGGAAGTGGTGAACTAACGGATAAACTAGTAAGGTGAGATAGAGCACGACAGCCTCACAGAGTGGGAAGGTGAAGAACATTGCTGGGTGGGAGGTGGTGAACTAACGGATCAACTAGTAACGTGAGATAGAGCATGACAGCCTCACAGAGTGGGAAGGTGAAGAACATTGCTGGGTGGGAAGTGGTGAACTGACGGATCAACTAGTAAGGTGAGATAGAGCACGACAGCCTCACAGAGTGGGAAGGTGAAGAACATTGCTGGGTGGGAAGTGGTGAACTAACGGATCAACTAGTAAGGTGAGATAGAGCATGACAGCCTCTCAGAGTGGGAAGGTGAAGAACCTTGCAGGGTGGGAGGTGGTGAACTAACGGATCAACTAGTAACGTGAGATAGAGCATGACAGCCTCACAGAGTGGGAAGGTGAAGAACATTGCTGGGTGGGAAGTGGTGAACTAACGGATCAACTAGTAAGGTGAGATAGAGCACGACAGCCTCACTGGGTGGGAGGGTCTTCAACCTTGCTGGGTGGGAGGAGAGTGAACTGAATCGTACTTACTACTTACTTCGCTTTCAAATAAAAATCGCTACAAAATACACGATGGGCTGTAAAAGGTTAACAAAGTATGTAGTTAAATATGTGAAATTAGATTATTACAACAATGTCAAGTTCAACCTCGTCAGATCAGCCATTGCTTAGAAAAAGTTGTTTTATAAAATCTACAAGAACTTTTTTTTTCTAATGAAAGAACATGTTTGAAACTTTAATATAGTATTTTCAATACAATAACTAATCACGTATTAAAATTTAATCAAGATATATGAACGGATATTTAGTCAGCGATTTTCAAAAATGAAGATTTGTTTGGAATTAGTGAAAAATCGTGTACTTTTTTGTTCGGTATGAAGTATAAATATGAAAAAAATAATACAAAACATTTTTTGTTAACACCTATCAACGCAAAATAAAACAATGAAAATATTCGTACAGGTTCCATTACCATAGCTTTTTTAGTTTAATTTTTGTAAGCATCCAAACTCGAGTCTCCAAACTTTTGTTACGGATAGTAGTGGGCCATTGTGCACCTTCACTTTCTTAGCCGTTCCATAAGCGAGAGAAAATCAGGATAATTTTCCGAACCACCGGCTTTCTTGCCTTCCGCTTGACACAAATTTGTTGTAATACAACTCTTCAGTCTTAAGATTGCAGCTAATAGTATGAATACATATATACCCATCCCTAATAGTAAGGCCAAATTAAACAGCTTGATGTCATAGCTATTCTAATGTACCTTGTGAGACAACGTTTATCGCTTTGCCTAATCGTGTCCAAACAATAAGAAAATACAAACAGAAAACATCTACAGTACATAACAATCATTGAATGATATCTAAAACTAATACGCACTGTATATCTTCAAACCAACCCTTGAAGGTTGCTACAATTTTTGTCAACAGATGTAGTTAAATTTTTCTCCTAATACCTTGACGGGTCAATTCAAGACCTGGCCATACATTTTTTTTTCCAAATTGCATGAATGTTTATGGAAGTTAAGAGATTAATTTGAGAACAGAATATTCTTTTTTCAAACACTTTAAATATTAGTCAAACAAATGTCAAGTCATCGTCTTCAAATTACCGGGAAGGTATACGATTCCAGTCCTAGAACACGCCAGGCCACTACATCTAATTACCGCAATGGATAATTGCAAAGTACTGAAGGTAATAAACAATTACCCTCCCTTCTTGGCGGGATAAACACTTCATTTATACGCAACGGGTCATTATGTGTTAGGTTGTTCTTATAATGGGTCCAATTCATCTCGCGCGCCTGCGCCAAGTGCTCCACGAATTATCCATGTAATTAACACTGCTTTAGTATTATAGTTTTCTTGAATTGTCACCAATATATAATAAAAGTCATCTTTAAGTTTAAAATAAAATCACATTGAGTTATCAGAGTTAAATTTATTTACAACACATTGATTTATCTATGGCATACAGCTGACGAGAGAACATCAGAACGCTTAAAATCCAACAAATTTGTTTAGGATTGGAATCAAACAAGTTTCTTGGTATATTGGATCACCTATGAAGTAAATATAATAAGTTTTTATGCGAAAGTCTTAAACATTTTACTCGGATTATTTTGATATTTTAACCGTAAAGAAACTTGAATGCTGTGAACTAAAGCTTTGTAAATTTATATTTTTTCTGTCAACATTTTTTGTATAAATATACCAGATTTTTTACTAGTTACTGATTCGATCTCACCAAGGAAAATTGATTTTTTTAGGATTCAGTTTTTAAATGTTGTTAATTTAGATAACGATGTAAATTTTTATGTTAAACGGGGGTATTATTTATGATTATTTAAGAATCTCTTAGACTGCCCTAAGCCTAGTGGTTCTCCAAATTCACCCTGATAATGGACAACTGTAGGATGTACATATTACTTTAAAATTGAAGGACGTTGTCCTGAAAGCGTAAATATCAATATTGTTCGTAAAGTGTTTTTGGTTCGTAAAGCTAATCGAATAGCTTCATTCTGTAGATTTATCGAGTGATTCAACTTCATGCTATAGATTTAAATTGGTACTAGAAAATTTATGTGTTTAACAATATAGCCATAATGTGTAGTTTTAAATATTAAAACTTGTCTTAAATTATCAGAAATCTCTATAATTTAAGAGGAGGGTAGTTAAGGAAGAAAAATTTTTTGCTTATCAAGAAGAGTTGCGAAAATACGATCAGTTATTTAGTTATTTAACATACAATCACGCCAAAAAAGTCAAGAGCGACCAGATGGAATACGCACAGCAATCAATTAAGAAGTAACAGCCACTTTCTGAGGAACACGCGCGTGTGACAGCCTCAACATAACGACCGCTCAGCGCCGAACCGAACTGGACCACTCTGGAGGAATCTAATAATCTGTTTAATTGTGTGGGAAGCGGTTGCATGTCTGACGGCCTTGATCGCGGGCTAAACACTGTGATTACGGGGACTGGGACGCTATGGTATCTTCTCACAGCCAGCCTCGTCTCCGCTCAGCTGCAACCCGGTCTCAGACTGTCTGATCGGTGTTAGTGTCTTCGCCAACCGTCAAACTTTAAGCAACTGTGAAAGGGTCTGATGCTTGATGAAATTCAAATGTGAGAATTAGATAGAAGGGGTTAATCAAAATTCAAATGTATATAAGAGAAAGAGGGAAATATATATGTATATGGGTGGTGGATATGTTAGGTGAGTAGTATAAATGTGCAAACAGGGAGAGCAATTGAAGGTTGTAGTTGACAGTGATAGGGGTATTATTACATTTAAAGTTCGTGGTGAGAGTATAAGGAAAGGGTAGGGGAGAAGGTATAACTGACATTTGTTAGGCGAGAGAGCTATAGAGGGATGTAGTGTAACAGGTGCAAAGTGATAGAGGTATCACCTTTGCATGTGGTGGTAAGAGTAAAAAGAAAAGCTTTTGGGACTCCTCAATGTTACAGTTAGAATGAATACGGTAGCACATCTGTTAAGGGGCCTTGTAAAGTATAAATAATCTAATGATGTATTAGTAAAGTAAATATTTGAATTGTTCCATTTTTTCGTTATCTAGTATTTGCTAAGATTGAAAATTGAAAGAAACATAAGTTTTACCCATACAACTCTTAAATTTTTGTGTGAAATAAATAAAAATCTGTTAGATTTTTTCAGAGAATAAGTTAGTTAAGCATTATATATCCCTACACTAGATTGAAATGAAAAATATTTGTAATGATTTAAAGTAAGCAACAGATTAATAAAAACTCAGCCTAGATTGCATATATATTAATAATTCTTAGTAAAATTGTTACAAGCAACAACTCAAATAACGGACCTGATAAAATATCGAACATGACAATGAGTTTCCCCGGAGAGGATTCCCCAGGTGAGACAATCGCGGGTCGTTAATAAACAGGGACAGGTGAGTTTATGTCGTCGAGATCACATAAACCAACAACACACCCACTGCCAGCTGTATCAATTACAATTCACTGCCAGGCTATGCGGTTAACTTTGAGGTTATGATCATTTTGAATACGATTTCATTAGTTGTCAGTAGTCTGTTGTATTATTCGAACTTTATCTTGCAGTTTATAATTTTTCCCGATTTGTATTTTTGTTTAATCAGGCTACTCTGTTTCACAAAAAAATTATGTTTACGACATTTATAATTTTCAGTCTTCTATATTATTTTTTCGCATTAATTCATATCTGTTTGTCTCATCTGATACCATTGTTGAGTTACGTTGGTATAGAGTCTTTATACTAAATATAATTCACTTTGTCAACTTGTACACGATGTTAGGGGGTCCTTCTGCTCATTGTACCACAAGTAACAACTTAGATTTGTGGATCATCGAACGACATCCCGTACAGCGCCGTCTGCACCTGTGAGATGGAGGTAACTCAACTACTACATATAGAAATAGGTAGGAGATAATATCAAGAAATATCCTTATAATTAATACGTGAAGACGTTTTTTGCCAACGCAATTCCTCCCTTTTTTCTGGACCAACTTAAATGGTTGAGGTGGCAAAACTTTTCTTCTTTTTGTAGTTGTGCAATAAGGTCTTCATTCCTAAATATTTTTACCCTGAAGGGTATGGATATCCCTCAAAGTACATTTTTCGACCATAAGAATAACATTTAGACAGATTAAAATGAATTGGAAAGTAACATCTTTTCAAATATAAATAGTCATATCGATATCCATATAATTTTAACAGCTGTTAGAATTGGAGTGTATGATGATTGTAATATTTAGGAGGTTAGATGTTTCATAATGTTAAACCAGGGACGGTGGTAATGATGGTTTTATTCACATAATGGTTTTGTTAGATAAGGGCTAAGACTAAGACCGAAGGCCGAGGTGTTACGAGCGCAAGGAGTGACGGGGTTGGCATGCGAAGGGCACAGAGGTGTCCGCTAGTTATGTATGGAAAGACTTATTTCGTCTCAGTCTCATACACCTTCCATGACGATGGGGCGACACTGACAAGAACCATAAACTGTTCGACTAAAAGACGGACAACTATTTATACTCCTACATTCACTTAGATACTATATTAATGCACGAATAATAATACAATTAAAGAAGAGTTGTTAATAAAATAACAATGAATATGACATTTAACCAAACCGTAAGTTGTTTAAAGGAAATACAATTTTAAATGGTACTTTTGACTTTGTTACTGAATAGTTGTTTACATACCATCGTAAACGATTTATACATTCCATCGTGATAAATGGACAGTGATTAGATATATAAAAATTCACGTTTTTGTGTTTAATAAGTTCAACAGTAATATATGTTTTGTGCAAACATTTTGGTATCCACTCTAATATACTAGTTTCTTAATAACATTCACAATGTAAATGTTAAAGTTTTGATATTATTTAGATGAAACCTGGCTTGATGAAAATTCGACTACATATAAATGGCGGGTATTATATTATGTAATGTTGTAATGCAAAACGCTAATTTATTGTGTTATAATATAAGAAACTTGGCTTTGTTGAGGCCTTTTATTTTGAGGCATCGATTTATGGGGTTCCTCCTTAAGTGTGAAAGGTAGTGAGCCTTATACGCCTAACCACGCGAGGGTCAGGGACAGAATTCTACTTGCATCTTCAAGAAACCTAATTAATTAGCTATATTGAAGTGCATCGTAATTTTTAAGTCTATAAAATATGACTTAAAAATTAGGGGAAAAGTGATATTGTTAAGATCCACTAACAATTACAACCAAACAAATCAAATTGACGTGAGGGCAGAAAAAGTGGTGTTACCTGGGCTAGAATACCCAGTTAACCTTTCCTCAAACTAAAAGATGGCAAATAAATTTTAATTTTGTTTGAATCCCCATATTCACTGAGATATGCTAATTAACAACTAATATTCTACTAATGTATCTGACATGTGAAAATTAATACAAAAAGATGACGTTTTAAAATTAAATTATAATAAATATAACACTAATTTAAAGCTTACGTTATTTAAGATGTTAAAACAAAATAACACTTCAAATAATACTCTTAACTTTATTAACACTGTGTAAATATTGCTAATTTAGTTGTTTTAATGGTATTTTTACGGATGTCCAGAAGAGGAAAAAAAGCATAAAATTAAAATAAACAAAAATACAATATGGTTCTAAATCACTTCAGAGGGAAAACAATGAATGGCAAACCTGAGGGAAAGATGACATGTGAGAATACGTCGGTGATGTTTCTCCATGTCTCATTTTAAAAATATTGTCGACCAACAGACTTGCTAACTCATTCTTACATACTAACACAACTAGTAGTCACTAACTCATTCTTACATACTAACACAACTAGTAGTCACTAACTCATTCTTACATACTAACACAACTAGTAGTCACTAACTCATTCTTACATAATAACACAACTAGTAGTCACTAACTCATTCTTACATACTAACACAACTAGTAGTCACTAACTCATTCTTACATACTAACACAACTAGTAGTCACTAACTCATTCTTACATACTAACACAACTAGTAGTCACTAACTTATTCTTACATACTAACACAACTAGTAGTCACTAACTCATTCTTACATACTAACACAACTAGTAGTCACTAACTCATTCAATCACTGGCATAAATAAACTCCCATTCAACTTGGAACGAAAACGTGTCTTGTACTCTAATATTGCTCTCATTTTACGATAAATAAGGTATATTTTTCTATCTTCTTCTGGGTTAACAAGCTTTTTTGCACCTATTTACCTTAATAGAAGAAGAAACGTCACATGATCACAGTACTTTAATATGCACCCTAAAGTAGTTTATTTTGGCTTTAAAACTCTACAATATTGCTTTAGTTGATACTAAAAATTATAGTTTTTTTTTTTTTTTTTTTATGTAAATGTGACTCGGAGTATGTCAGTGGGTTATCAAACAAAAGTATGATTTTACTAGATCTAAGTTCAATTTTATGTTATTTTAAAATCAATATTTGTTCGTTCCATTTCATTAAAAAAACAAATTATGTTTAATAGTTACTTAACAAACTTGATTGAAATATTAAATACATTTATTTTTTTAAGAATATGAATACAACAATCAAAATAAATGGAATCACTGTTCCAAAATACAAACTTACTGAATGAAACCCCTGTTATGTCAAGGAAACTCTCATCACAAAATTACAGACTCAGCACAGGAGGAAAGTGTTCGCCTCATTGCCTCCAAAACCAAAGTAGCCTAATATGTCTCCCATGATAGTATACTGTATAAGGCAATAAAACAATTTAGTAGGAGTGTTTTATGAGATTTGAAATGTAATAAAATAAAAATCGTTTTTATTAGGGGTGAAGTTAGAAATTTTTCGACATTGAACATAAAAAGGTTAAACAAAATTAACAGAAAAAATGATAATTAAATATTACAGAATAGTAAAAACATAAAATATAATTGTATTATAAACAATTAGAATAATTAATGATTTACTATAGTATACTATAGTTACATAAATATTAATATATTATACTATTTGAAATAAAATGCAATAAAGAAATAATCTATATCCATGATTGTAAAGCGCACATACATTATTCTCACAGTCATGCCGCAGACACCAAAACCCCCACCAAATCCAATCCACCGTTCCTACAGATCTCTCCATAAAAGATCTTTAACCTCCTCCCTGAAGCAAGAGCACTTATCCAAGTTTTTGATTTTGTCAGGAAGCTTATTCCAAAGCCACCAATATTGCAACAGTAAAGGATTTATGAAATAAAGTAGTGTGATGTACAGGGATAGACAGACAATAGGAGGCTCCCTGATGAGTGTGTTTATGTAATGTATGTTTAATATGTACAGTAATACAATTGTGATCATAAAATGTGTTTTTGATGCTTTTTGAATATGTAATCTCGTTCATGAACTTGAAACGCTCGGACAAATATCGTGGATATTTAGTTTTCAAAACTTTTTGAAGAGTACAAGTAAATTACACTCACGACGTTTTTCAGCCCAAGAATAGAGGTTGTGGATGAAGCCCCAAGGACGTAATTTAGAGCGTATCTTTCAGGACACTGAGTTGTATATCACCGGCATGTTGATTTTGAATGTGCTCTTGCACTAGCGGTTTCTCAACATTGGGGAACATGAGGCCAGGTAGTCTTCCGAAAGATTCATAGCTAATTAAGGACTTAAAAATCTAGTGTAGATAATGTCTGGATTTCCTTGAGTTCCTTTAGGGAAATTAGTCTATCCTTACCCTCGTGGTGATCCTGATTATGCATGATGCAGGTCGGGTGCGGTGTCCACCTGTCCAAGGTCGCCCAGGGGTCTGTCCTGTCGTGACCGGGTCCCACCTACCTCCCTGACCCTACCCAATGGTCCGTCCGCCGTGCGCGTGAACCCACTTCCTTATTCCTGCATCGGTCCCACCTGGCACGATCTGTTTTGTTTTCGCCTCTCCTCTTCGACCTGCAGTCGTAAAGTTACTCGGCGTGCATCTCCAGAACGTCCTTCTTAGACACATATAATTACTGAGGGGGGGGGGGGGTCACTGGAAACAGAGATACTCAAAGACAACATTTTTGGTGGATGCACTAAGATTATCTACTATCTTGTTAGCCTGAAATAGTAACATTATTCTTACTATAATAAGAGTATTTACTTTACGATTATCTTTATGATCTGCAGAACGTACTTAAGTGATTGCAACGTGCATTGTTAAAAGTTTAATATGTAACTAACTTTGCACTACACTACTATGAGTTTAGCTGTTTTCGTTATGTGTTTACAACCTGCGAAACATCATATTTTCAACAGCTGTCTATTGTTTACTACCGAAGGTAACATTGTTTACAACCGAAAATTTTCCACAGTCAACAACACCTGTTTTTATTCCGTAGTGTAGTGAAAAGTATCGTTCAAAACTCGAGTGAAAGTGTTTTGTATGTTCTCGACCATTCGAAGTGCTCGACAAGTCTCGCACTTCAAACACTTGCATGCACTTCGCACTTCAAACAGGTCTCGAACATGCAAAACCCCACTTTCCACTCTTGTTATGAAATATACTATATCAAATTTGTGAAGTATGTGAACAATTAATAATTGATTAAATACCGCTAAATAATAATTGATAAGGCTTTAATCCGCTTAATATCTTTTAATATTTTCTTTGAAGTCTATAACTTACTATGTAAATATAAATACCCTTCTTCTAGGACCCATTACTTTTGAAAGTCCTTTCAAACAGGAATGGTCCAGGAATTAAATAAAATAAGTTATAAAATGTTATTTTATATCAATTAATTCAAATAGTAAAGTTAATTATTTACTGTGAAAATGTATTATATATATATGTATTGTTTTGTCATATGTTTTCTACATCTTTCGCCCTCTCATGACGTTCTCTTTTTCTAAATATTAAACTGAGTACTCCAGAAATATCACTAGGAAGGCATCATTAGTGTTTTTTCACTTAAAAGCTACCAACTATGAATTATCTAAACTCTTAAACACTTTTGGTATTATTCTAGTTTTTAAAACCTTGCTCTTAATTAGTAG
This sequence comes from Stictocephala bisonia, assembly GCA_035578905.1. Classification (NCBI taxonomy): domain Eukaryota; kingdom Metazoa; phylum Arthropoda; class Insecta; order Hemiptera; family Membracidae; genus Stictocephala; species Stictocephala bisonia. Next base: position 869,780 of record JAQJVL010000294.1, read on the forward strand.
TGTTAGGTTTTTTGTTTTCAATAACTTAAATTCTATGACAGAAGTCTCTTGAAGGCTAAAATACATGATAAGTGCTTTTAGTGATAAATATACAGGCCATAATTGAATATTATATATTAACTTCAATAAAAAGTTCATAATATTTATTAACTAATTATAAATGGCACCTACAAATATTTTAAAAGGTTCATCTTAATTCATTTGTGTTGGTAACACCTCGTTATTTGAAAGCTAGTTTGTAAAAGGCAAACCTCTAGCAGATTATGTGTAAAGAAGACATTGAATTATAAATCAGTTTTTATATTACATAAAGGATTTTGAAATACGCAAAGCTGTTTTGTGACCGAAGAACATTGTAGATGTAGCCTACGTATTTTTAGCGTGAGTAAAGGATACTGCTTATATCAAGACAGTGGAAGATCGAAGTAGAGCCACACCTAGAACATTTAGAAACGTACTATCTTCTTGTTATTCACTTCAAGTAATTGTTTAGTTATTTTGTGTATAACTAGTTATTTACCTGTCCTTCCCTTCAGGACCTTCCTTGTTACTAAAAGACAACCACTGCACTGACTCTTACTATAGGAAACGTACTTTAAATTGCATGTAAATTAAATTTGGTTCGTATAGTTTTTGTTAAATTTAATTTGGTTAGTGTACTACAAAAATAGGTTTCGTGTACTTGGACATTGGTGAGTCAAGGCTTTATATATATATGGAATACATGAAGCCGTTTTTTGTCAACGCAACTCCTTCCTTATTTGTTTATAAATTTTAACGATTGCGGTGGTGAAAAATATTCCCCTATTCGAAGTTGTGCGATAAAATCTCTATTTTTGAATATTTTTACCCTGAAAGGCATAGGAAGCCCCCAAAGTTCATTTTTTTAACCATAAGAATAACATGGAGAGAGATTTAAATTGGTCAAAAATTAACAGCTGTTTAAATGTAAATAATGATGTTTACGAAATTTTAACAGCTGTTAGAATGTAAATAATGATGTTTATAATATTGATAAGGTTATATATCTTTTTTAAACTTAAATAGTATTAATTACATTGGTGTTTATATTTAAACGTTTGATAGGTTACATTTCAAGTGCAATGAGTAGCTACTAGAAATAAATTTACATATAGTTTTACTTAATACAGTTTAACCACTCTTTGCTGGCAAAAGTCGCATGCCGAGACCAAAGGCCGTGGTGTAACGAGCGCAGCGAGAGACGGGGTTGGCACGTGAAGCGTTCAGGGGTGTCCCCTAGTAAGGTAATAATTCTGGAGACTTACTGTAGTATAGTATTTATCAGGGTTACTGTGCGACATATTCTTTAGAATTCCAAAATAACTTACAAGTATCATATTCGTTCAAGTATCATTTTTTCCCTTTTCAATTGGTGGTTCCTTTCCATAAATTATTCCTGCTACGGAATCGAAACGTTAACTTGTCCTTATCTTAAGTATTAGCATGTTTATATATCAGTAAAACATATTTTCACTATAAAAAATCTGATAATATAAATTAGTAATTATTGTTCCTCTAATTAACATAATGCTTTAGATTATGTAGAGGTCAAAGAAAAAAAAAACTGTCAAGACAAAAGATTTTCCCTAAGACACGAGAATATTGTAGTAACCTTGGAAACCATGAGAGGGCCATAAGTCTTCCCACATATGTTAAAAATAATTGAACATTTCATAGAACTCTTAACTTGCCAAGAAACATATACAAAGCGTATTTGTCTTCAGAAGAAAGCCAGATATCGAGACAAGGCTCGTTTCAGACTCTCTGGTGGACGAACCATAAATGTTTTAAACACCGTATAAACAATTTTAAACAAAACTAGTATTTTTATTTGATGTAGAATACCTTATTGCGAAAAAAATTACAGATATATTGTTGTAACAACACAAACCCATGTATTAGTTGGACACTAATATTTTATATTAAAAGTAACCACTTAATACTTTTAAAGCTTTGCAAGATAGGGTGATCTCTCCTAAAGCTGAACGATACCTTCCCCTATCGACCTATATTAAGAGTGTTTTCCTTTTTTTTTTTTTTATCAATTTATAGATTGAATCTGTAAATTGTACTGAAAAAAAACCAACGTATGAGAACGGTGAACCAAACTCAAGTATTTCACATACATTATATTTGACTAATTAACATAATTTCACTATTTTAATTTAAATCTAAATCGATAGCTTAGTAAAGGTCGTGGTTGGGTTTTTGGTGCCTTACAATAAGTATCATGGTATAAAACAAACAAAAAAGTTATGAATAAACAAACAGTTGTTAAATCTTTTCTTTTAAAAATACATATACAATTTTCTTTTCTTTTAGGGAAATTTTGAAAGTGTTACGCTGCTGGTTTGCTGATGCAAAGTCTGATTGTTTGCGCAACAACAGTGCTACAGTTTCAAATAAAATCATTAATGTAAGTTACATAGTGTTGGGGGGATTATCATTTACTTTTGTATTGTTTACACTTTATATAAATTTTAAAATCTTCCAAAACGTAGTAAAGTAAGTACTATGGGTAATATGGGTAATAATTATTACAAAAAGTGTCTTTTGGATTTTACTAAGTTTGAGAGTTAATATAAGAGATACATATGTTCTGCTTTTGACCAGAAATTGCCTGGCTGGCTATTAGAAAGATTTATCATGCAATTTTATGATGCCGAGGATGCTGAAACCCAATAAAACTTTGGGTACAGTGGTTTTGACCCACCCGCCCGCCCATACACGTATAGTGGTATTGACCCACCCGCCCACCCATACACGTACAGTGGTATTAACTATAGCAAATCTAAACACTACATAATTTTACTTTTTTAAATTTTATAGCATATTTTTCTAAAACTGAATATAGTAGGCCTACATGGCACATCTTCCTGTAATACAGCCAACAACTCCGATAAACTTTAATTTTTTCATCAGCTTAGTCCTTTTATTTTTGGTACTAACTATAAACAAAACTTATTTCACGATCTATTAAAAAAACTTATTTCTCTGAAACAAACCGATGAAATTTTCTCACCCAAAAGTAAATAATAATAACTCTGAAGATATATTTATTAATATTTGTCCTCAAGTATAATATATTTAAAATATTTAAAATAAATTAAATGCTATTTTAATTCAATCAAATGTTTATTACTCAGATATCATTTGTATACAGTTGTATAGCCTACTTTAAAAGTAGCTAATGTTACAATCTGGAGATAGGGATATTGTAAGTTGAAAACATTACTGGCCTTCAACTATAGAACCTGTAGAGAGTAGATCTAATTTTTTGTCATCTTTACGAAGAAGGATTGTTGTTGAGAAAAAGAGAAACGTATCAAAACTGATATATGAATTGGTATCTAGTTTTATTAAAAAAAAAACTAATAAGTAGTCAATTTGTTAATAGGTTCAGTAATTTGCCGTGCCTCAGCGTCGTTGGGGATGTTCTTAACGTACTGCGTGATCTACATTTTTTAAGTATTTCGTGCTAGGCAAAGTAGTTTTCAATTTTTGGACACCCAATCAGAGTGCAGCGCTGTCTATTCCGTGGGTTCACCAGCCGCGCGATCCCCCAGAGATACCGAACACTCATTTAATCTGATATGTTGGTAATTGTTCGTAGGAACAGAATACCGATGATTTACCGAGTAGCAACAATCTTGAAAGGTCATCAGCAGCAGTGTGGGGTTTGCGATGCAATAAATTAAGAACAACCAGACGTTTTCAGGGACGATTTTATTGCCCTTGTTACACACAGATTTATTGTTATCTTTATTGCACATCTGAATGAAGTGGTGTTTCTGTTGCGATGTAGTCGGCGAGGTACAACACACCAAGATAAAGCTGTTCTAATAGACATATTTTCACATGGGTAGGAGAAAATATCTCTAATGTTCTATAAGTGGATTTACTTCTCCAAAAATAACAATAAAATGTAGGTTAAACATCCTCATTTACCCATGGATTCTGTAATATGAATTGGTAGTCACTTTGCAAATGGTTAGCACACCCACCATATGGATGGATTGATATTGTGATTCAAGACCTCGCGAAGATCCCCCGCATGAACATAGGACGTGGTTCTAATGAAGATTCACCGCATGAACGGATATCGTGGGTTCAAGACTTCGCAACGATCCATCGCTTGAACGGATACTATAGGTTCAGGACTTTGTGGAAACCAAAACATTAACGGATATTCTGAGTTCAAGACTTCGTGAAAACCAAATCATGAATGGATATTGTACGTTCAAGACTTCGTGAAAACCAACGCATGAACGGATATTGTGCGTTCAAAACTTCTTAAACATTGACACACGAACGGATATTGTGCGTTCAAGACTTGGTGAAAATCGACATATTAAGGGATATTGTTGGTTCAAGGCTTCGCGAATACAGACACATTAACGGATATTGTGTGTTCAAGACTTGGTGAAAATCGACATATTAAGGGATATTGTTGGTTCAAGACTTCGCGAATACAGACACATTAACGGATATTGTGTGTTCAAGACTTGGTGAAAATCGACATATTAAGGGATATTGTTGGTTCAAGACTTCGCGAATACAGACACATTAACGGATATTGTGTGTTCAAGACTTACTGAAAACCCACCATGCAATGTTTTGAGTTCTTGACCTGAAGATAATAGTGTATAATTGTTATAATAAGTTTAAGAATCATAAAGTAATGAACAATGCACGTGGAAAGTAAATTACGATGCATCAAAGTTAAAGGCTGATAGGCTTACTACATTTTTACTTCAGACTGAAACTGTCACGTTATATAATATGTCTTGTGATTGGTTAGAGGTAGATGGATGTTAAGCAATTTCCCTTCCGAAAATAACATTATTGGTTTTGCTGATGATAGATTGAAAGATTTGTTATTTTTCTTTTACTATCTTTGGGTCTGATGTTAGATTGAAAGATGCACAAGATGTTTAACGACTTGCTCTCTTAACTTGTTCACGTTATCCAGAAACCGAATCTTAAACTATTCTTTTTACATACATTTTATTTTGGTCACTCCTCTTCTCATATCAAACCCTTATTCTTCTTAGAACTATAAAGGTATTCATGGTTATAAATGAATCAATGAAGTTTAATACAGTATTATAATTAGTAATCTATGCTCTTATGAAAGTAATAGTAATATAATATGTTGATGAAACAATATTTTTGGATAAACGGACTGTAATATTGTTTAAGTTATCCACTCAATTAAATAATCAACCCTTCCGTTAAAAGGGGGCAATTTACCCAAAACATGATGTTCCTTAATAATGACTAAACATTATTATTTGTTTATTGACTGCACCCAAATAGGACTCATTACAATAAAATGCCGTCAAATATTGAAAATCCCCCTTAAGCCCCCCCCCAATTTAAGCTCAAATACTCACAAATTTCTAAATGTTAAGAAACAGTCCAGGTTATTTATACGTTATGTAATCTTAACAAACTTTTTGTCAAGTAGGTCTTTCATACACATCTACAAACTTGAGTCTGGATTTCAATATATTGTATCAAATAAATAAAATAAATTTTGTATTTTTGAATTTTTTTTCAGTAATATTGAAAGGACATTTTATTGTATCGTATAATTTTTACTATATTACATTTTCCATACTAAACATTGTATAGTATACATTTATAAAGTTATACTAAAAAAAATCAGCCAATTATCTTCATAAACAAAAAAGTTATAGTCTTTCTACGAACTCAAAACACCAAAAATTTAAATTTTCAGTAAAATGCGAAAAACCAAACTTATGTCAGACATAATGTATTTTAAGGAAAATAATTTATTATGTTATTGACAAATATTATTTACAACTGAGAACTTCCCTGGCCTATATGTTAGCCCTTTATTTTCATTTTTTCCCTGAAAGCATGATTTTCTTTGTTATTACATTAATGCACTTATAGGGAAGTGGTGTCTGTAATTATAATGACTGATTTGATTTAGAATGATAAATTCTTCTTTTGTCTTTGACTGGCCAATCTTTGTGGTCCATATCATATTCCTTTTAACTAATGCATAAAAAAACAATAAAATATGAGGTTAGAATTTAGGACAGTAAACTACCTAATACAATTTTCAGTTAAAAAAAATATTAAGTAATGAAACCTCTACAGTAGATAAAAAAAGCAATATAGACTGGAACACAATTAATTATAACGCATGATCAAAATATGAGGTTATAAATAAATAATGCACAGATTTTTTAATCAAAAGGGGCTGCTACCAATGAGAACAATTATTAGAAAACAAATTTAAATGTGGATAAACAGAGAACAAAATAAATTCTCCAATAGACTATATACTAGTAGTTTGAGGGCAGGATTATAGCAATAAATGTTTTCATTTTAGTACAATTTTAGGTACAATATCAATGTTTCAACATAAAAAATGTGTTATTTCGATGAAATAGTATTCAATAAACACAAATAATGCTAAATTAAAAATAATTTATTTTTTTATTTTTTAGGCAAATTGCTCCTTAGTGCACAGAAATGGTAAAATATTTACATCTATTAATTTTGAAAATTACAACTTCAAATCTCAATCCACGAATAGAATGTAAATGTTGAGCCATTTCCAAATCGCAGTGGTCGACGAGTGCCATTGGGTAGGAATGCCAAATCGTCCACTTTCGGGATTTATTTAATGATATCACTGGCCTTTTAGGAAGATTGCGGGTCTGGCCGCAAATTGCCCAGGCCGTGAAAGCCGGCCTAAGGGCTGGTGACGTCACGCCATTGTGTTTTGGCGGGAAATTGAACAGCACCTTTTGACTGTGACATCGTATAAACCGCGTGGACACGGTGTTCAGCTGGTTGTGTCAAAACAATGTGAGAACACCAACTGGAGAAAGAGGACAACATTTGTCTCCGAATTAACTGATTCATACAATATTCAATTTACACATAACCTCATTTACACAATTTTTTCAAATTGGGAGCACATATTTTTAAATATAATTCCATGGGTTGGTTGAATTAGGTTAAAATAAAAGTAAAATTAAGAAACGGGAATATTTAGGTCACAACGAAAACAGAGATATTTGTTTGGGAGGATTCCCGAATAATATGCCCAGGTAAATTGGCTGGGGTACTTAACCCTCGTCAAAATGGGGTCGGACATTTTGCCCAGATGGGCAGAATATCCGGCCCCGCAACAAAGGTAAAATTATTTTTGACACTTAAACGACCTGGGCTGGTTGTCCACCATAATGACAATGCACTCGCTGGCAATAAATGATTTTATCTGCTGAGTTTTTCCAAAGTAGTTTAGTTTACAATATGATAAATATATTATCATAGGTTATTGGGATTTAATGAATCTGAAAGTATATTATTTAACTATTATAACATTCATCAGCGTAAAAACAGTTTACTACCTTGCGATAAAATATGAGTTGGTACGCTCAAACGATCAATATTTGTTTCCTTTTGCAACTGTAGTTTTCTGGTCATTTATCCAGTTTTAAAGTAATAAGACGGTTAACAGATGTTTAGTGCCTTAACCATTTTATACGGTGGACTTTGACGTCATAAGTGTTACTGCGTATGTCATTAACTACAAGTTTAACTAAACCTTCAATGAAGGTATTTGTTGATTTCTCAAAACATTATAAACTCTATTTCCGGAGTACCGCAATATTGCAACCATTTTAATATCAATATGGCAGACAACGCAATTTCTCCAAAGGGAATGCCTTATATTGTACATTATTCCAATAGAAAGTATTATTATTTTATCTCTCATTTAAATCTCGATAATTTTTTATATTTCTACTTATTGTAAAGTGATTATTGATTGGCTTTTGACATATTCATAAGTAACTATTTTTCATAGTCCTTTCTATTAAATCAAGGCTAAAAAGGTTGAACCATCAATGATGTATAAGAACTGCATTTAAACTAAGTAATAAGTTGACAGAACATCTGTTTGCGATATCGATTTTGACAGTTTTGTAATAAAACAAAATGCCTTTAAAATATACTGTACTTGTAAAATTAATTGAAAAATATTCAGCCATATGAGACACATCCAATACTTTATTTTCAAACCAATCAACAAAAAGTCTTTGACTGGATAGAGTACATTATCAAAAGGCACTCATTAGAAAATAATAATTTGATATGCATGACAATAAACTTAAAAATCAAATTAAATTATAAAGTATGTTATATTGTCCAGTCTCAGAACATTTTTATACCTGAATAATAAATGCTTGATTTAATAAGATAAAACTTGTGAATAAGTAGTCTATCCTCTTTAAACTGAAATTTCCAATTTTGGCATGTATCCTTATGTTTATGCCCAGCAAAAAGGCAAACATTTAAATATAAAGTCCATTTTGCCATCGCCACGAGCCATACACTTTTCAGACCGAATTTAGGGAGTCAAAAGCGAGCATGAACAATTAGCCCAAATATTATTTATGGTTGAGGGTACTTCACCCTCGTCGTGTGAGGGCCGGACATTCTGCCTGTCTGGGCAGAATGTCCAGCCTGGTAGAACAGGTAAAATAATTGTTGACTGTTTAAAGATTTTGGCATATTATCTCTTTACCGTTTGGAGAGATGCGTTAAAAAGAGGCACGGCTGTATCATTGGTGGCTTAACAAAAGACAGATTTACGTTTTACAGTCTTTACGTTCGGACCAACATATGTATATTTTGATTCACAAAAGGATGGTCTACTCCTTAACTCTCCTGGATACGGTCATTAAATTATCAATTGATCCCACTGTGTACGTGTCAACGTGGTCATTCCTGGTATAAAATACCAATGTCCAGTGGCTCACGAAATTCCCGTACATTACCAATACCACCGTACTTGTATAGGCGGGTGGGCCAATGCCATATTAGTTACTTAGTTTTATTTTTTCAAAGAAAATATCAGAAAATTAACTTATTGGCCTAGTCCGACAAAACGTAGGGCTGTTGTGGACATAGATAGGTATGATGAACAGAGTTAAAACGCAATAAGGACATCACCCTTACTAACATGGATCAAGAGATCCTGACTGCACTGGCAAGAACGAAGAAGGGGAGGCGGGAGCTGACTGACTGACGAGTGACGAAGAGTCGAAGGCATCGTGGTGCAGATAATTAAGGAGATGTGAGACAGGGGACAGCGGCCATCACCTTCAATCACACATTTACATACAACGACGAGCCGCCGGTCTGCGGACATGGACGGTCCTCTCTTTGTCCTGAGTCCTGGAGCCTGCGGGAGTCTCACAGATAACGTTTAAATCATCAGGACAGAATCTGGAAAGGAGACTCAGTCAGAAATGTATGAGATGAAGGAATATGGAACATCTGATATAGGATATGACATCAGTGTAGCTAGAGTTCATTCCGTACACCATCCCTTGCTCTAGCTTTTCAAGATCGAGGGTCTTTAAATGGTATTGTCCCGTATCAAATTATACATAACATCTAACAATACAACAATAATCTTAATTTAATAACATAAATATATTACTGAAGATATTTCAATCACACACTCTGGCGTGATATATGGATTTATACATGTGTATTCATTGGTGGTACCAATTAATGGTAGAACTTGATGATTTAATGTTTTTCATAACGCTGTGCAGAAACTAGCACATTTCAATTTAATGCGACCCATTCCTTTTCAAATAGCCTAAGTAATTCACTATTTCATAAAACGTAAATTTACTGAATGTACTTAATTGAGTTGTTACTTTTGTTGTACTGATAACGAGGTTGTCTGGAGTGTTCTGACATTCAGCACCGGCAGCACGAATCTATTATACATTAGACCAATTTTTTAATTATATCGTCAAGGAAAAACATGGTTCAACTGTTAGTCATTTGAACATTTTGTTCATTAACCGATTTTAATGATTTAAATTCTGACAACTTCATGAATAAATGGTGTTGCATTTTGGTCCGAATTCGCTGGAATTTTAATTTTAACTTTTTTTCAATTAGAACAATTAATTTTATGTAAGTTTATCACAAACATTAAAATAACAATTGAAATTCTTCAACAATTAACATTCTCTATTACAATACCTACAAAAGGGCAAATCAAACTTAATTTCATAAGGGGAAATTCAGAAAAAATTGGCTCAAGAATCCGCAGAGGCAGTCGCCATCCCCAATCGGATTTATTTCCATTATAAAAATGTAAAGTATGGAACCAAACTAAAACTTAACGATTTGTCGGAAAATACCAACATGTGAAAGAGTGTTAGAAGTTACTATAGAATGTAATCAAAATATTTTACTGTTGATTTGTAATTTAATTAAATTATAAACTAATAAACTAAAATTCCATATCTGTTATTTAATAACAAATTAAAATTACTATCAAAAGTTTAAATGTGGTTTAGTAACGTTCACGATTTTTCATAAGATGTAATAATTATAAGTTCCAACAAATCACTAAGTGAAAGTCTGTTCCCCTCTTACCCACCCATAACGTACGGTAGTACTGACACTCTTACCCATCTAAATACGTACGGTGGTCCTGTATTTAATCCCCGTACTTGTTGGGATTAAATCCAATACTACATCCGCAGACTACAATCGTTTAACATTGGTCTTTTGGAGATTAGATCAGATTGAACCAGCCCCCTCCCATTAACTGCATCTTTGAGATAGTTTGTTCCACGAAATTATATTTTAACCAGTTCTTTCATCCTTATCAAACCACCAAAATTATGACAAATAAAACTGTTTATATGTTTAACGAATGTTGTCTGCGCAGACCAAGTACCGTGCTTCATGACAACATCCTCTCTCTGTCCTTGCTTAGTAACTGAAAGTGTTGTCCTGCAAACTATAACAAAAGAACATCTCTCCTTTTAGAGAGATCAGTAGACGCCTATCGCGAGCAACAACTACAGTGTGGTGTAACTCTGGGAGGGTTATCTGGGGTCAAAGTGCAGGCCGATGTTACGTTCTCTGATAACGGTAATGAGGCAGTGGCCTGCCGCCAACTTGTACGGTGTACACAGCTCGCTGCATTTATCGGATCATATCAAGGGCAAGCTCTAGTTACTGACAATAACAACACAGACAATTGCCGTACAATATCGTTCTTCACTTGTCGCTATTGTCTGTGTGCTTCGTTAGATATGGCTTTTTACAATTACCAGAGGAAGTGGTAACTCACTGCAAAAACAAGTTGGTGCACATTCCGTAAAATTCATGATATTTTTTTTATCTTCAGCGAATAACATACCTCATTGTTGTTTCAAAACAACAGTTATTGGTAAAACATTATGCTTTACACTTAGAATTAATTGATATCTATGTGACATTTTAGGTTTAGTGTTTTTTTTATATAAGTGTATTTTTGTTTATCAAAATACTTGGTTTAATGCTATTTAGAAACTGAATAAATATAATTATTACTCTACAAATGGTATTATTTAACGATCTAGTTTATTAGAAAATGAACAAGAAAAAGGTTACCTTTGGGGTTTCCAAGAATTTGTCTTTTTAAAAGTACAGTAGTATCATTTCAAATGAATAACTGATCATTTAATTTTAAGATGTTAAAATGATTTGTTGGAACTTGAAGTGCATATTTTAATTACAACAAACTACCAAGGTAGGATGTTTGTACTTTTGTTGTGCCTTGTTTGTATAAAATAACTAAGGCAGTCCAAAAAAGCACTAAAATAATAAAATTATCCTAAATAGTTGATTCGTTAATATCACAATTTTGCACTACAAGTTTACGCAGCTGTGAGTGATATGAGGTATCCCCAATCTTAGGGGAGCCGGAAAGATTCATTTTTGCACGAAACAGTTTATTTTTGTGCCCTTCAAACATATTCATTTGTTTGTAGTTAGTAGGCCTATATCAAACAGTTAATGGTATGTCTACACATTTTTAATAGGAGATTTACTTTATACACAATAACGGACAAAAGAAAGGTGGTATCAGCCAAATCAAACACTTCCAATAACTTCTATTGAGATATTTAAATACAAAGAAAACGTTGCAAAACCATTCTTTGGTCTTAGCCCAATCGGGAAAAGGTTATTTGCATTTATTGAGCGTTTTTACTCTTTAATTTATCATGCACTAGAAATTATACAAGTGTGAGTCTGTTTTCGAATTAAAGTATTAATGCTCCAAGCGTTGTATAAGTATTACAGCTTCCAACAAAACTAATGGAATCTGCTGGAAAGAAATTAAAAATAAATAAAACCCACAGATACGTTTTGGGGATCGAAGTGCAACAACGACGTGGGTGTGTGTGAACCAGCTGGGACGTGCCGAAACCCGCGAGCGCGACAGCAGATGACCTTGCCCGTACTCTTTGGTTAGTTCCGGGTCCCGTCCGCGTCTGTTCCCACACTCAGACTGGAGCAAGACACAGATTTATAAAGTAAAAATATGGTATTATTTAATAAAATACCAACTGTTACTTATTTACCCAGTTATTTGCAAATCTAATCTCGATTAAGTAAAAAAACCTCCCACATGTTTTAAACAATTAAATACCTCTACTTAATTTTTGTATTCATATTGTTATATAAATACATTATTATTTATGTTCTATTTTTATCTTTTTACTTATTTTCCTTACGTGTAGGGCTAATATATACGTCTTATATTAGGCATATTAGATTATTAGATATACATCAAATATGTAAAATATGAAAAAAACTATAATATTATATTCTTGTTGTACAAATTTTGTTAGCTCATATAAATAATGTATTATTTTTGTTATATTGACACGTTCATCAAAACGGATGCCTATGCGAGCTCCCTCTACTTAGCCTATAAAACCTAACCAAAAATACTACATATAATAATGCTTTTTAGCATCAACGTCCTGTTATCCAGACGTCCAAAAATTATGCATAAAGTGCCAACTCAGTCATGGTGGCACTGTTAACCGGACATCACAAACATTTCAAAAATAAACGTTTTATTGATTTAGAATATCTTCTTCATCTTCTTATTTGTTGACATACGCGAATACTTTGACATAAAAGCAATTATAATATGATTGAATAATATTTAGTAAGTTATATTTTAATTCAAAAGGTTCCAAAACCTGTAATAAAACTGCCGTTTTACAGATTTTTTGAACAAATAAAAATTTCCATAACTTTTTTATTTGTGAACTAATTATTTTGAAACTTCAACAGGATGTAAAAAATTTTTATCTTCACAGTAAAGTGATTCGATTAGAATCACACATTTTCATCATGGTCATAAGGATGCCCAAAGAAAAAAAGAGACAGCAAACTTTTTTATCTAGTAATTTAATTTTTAATAAAAACAGTGTATTATATAATTTAAGGACATCTTTAATATGTTATTTTAATACACTGTATCATGTATAATTATGTATACAAATTATCAATGTTGTGTAATGAATAACAGAGATTGTAATTATTTAATAGCACATTGTAAAAAATGAAAGGAACTCGCTGGCACGTGCAGAGAAACACTTTAAACTTTCCTCTGGCACTAAAAGGGTCATTTAGAGAATCTCACCAGGGTAAAGTAAAGCCTCTTTTTAAATAGTAATACGTAAGCTACCTCAACCATTTATCAGTAAAGGTTCTGCTATCCAATCATAAGCCTGCCTAATTCATGAAGTAGCAAAAAAGCACGAAGAAAATTATTCTGCGCTTAACAGGAACAGTGATCACACAATATTTATTTAGATATCTGTTTTCTTTAAAAAAAATGAAATACCAACTTTTTTATATCATAATAGTCACTGTTAAGTTCAATTATACTCCAGTATGTAATTATTGTAGATTAAGTACGGTACAGTTTTGATCGATTCGTTAAATGGTGTAATTTTACAACCAGCTACACCTCGTAACGGTTAGCGTAATGCGCGATTAAAAGTTAAGTTGTAAAACAATAACTAACATTGCAAAAGCTGGCTAACATAATAAATTGAAGTTCTCATGGCAAGCGTAATGTTAAATTCACAGATTCATATAATACTAGGGGAGACCCTGCACACTTCGCGTGCCAACCCTGTAACTCTCTGCGCTCGCCACACCTCGGTCTGTGTCTTTTGACTTTAAACATTAGCAGGTGCACTATATCAAGTAAAACCGCGATAAGTAAATTTATTTACGGTACTTCATTTCCTGCACTTCGTTGCTACCTATTCATTAATATACATAAATATAGGTTAAGTAATAACTATATGTTAATTAATAAATAAAATATGCTAAGTAATAAAACAATATGTATTTTTCACTACACTACTATGAGTTTAGCTGTTTTCGTTATGTGTTTACAACCTGCGAAACATCATATTTTCAACAGCTGTCTATTGTTTACTACCGAAAGTAACATTGTTTACAACCGAAAATTTTCCACAGTCAACAACACCTGTTTTTATTCCGTAGTGTAGTGAAAAGTATCGTTCAAAACTCGAGTGAAAGTGTTTTTTTATCTTCTAGACCAATTGAAGTGCTCGACAAGTCTCGCACTTCAAACATATGGTCTCGAACATGCAAAACCCCACTTTCCACTCTTGTTATGAAATATACTATTACTTTACATGTGTTTTGCTTTATTTTACATTCTAACAGCTTTAAACATTTTGTACAGATTTTTATTTACATTTGAACAGCTGTTACTTTTATAATCATTTAACTCTCTCTCCTTATTATACTTAGCCAACAAACGTACTATCAAGGCTACCCGTGGCCTTCAGGGAGAAAACATTGACCAATGAAGACATTATTGCATAACTGTGAATTTTTATAATAATCGTTGAAATTGATCCAATAAAGTGGGAGTAGTTACATTAACAAATAACGGCTTCACCTATTACTGTATATGTAAGGCCATGTGACTAGGATATCCTGTCAATCCATAATCAGTGATCTCCTTTGTTGCAGTTTTCAAGCGCCACGAGATGGCCATGCACCACGTACCCTCCCAGCCGACCCCCAACATTGGATTTTCCAAGGTAATCTACTTTTACAACTGCCATACCTAGTATTGTGACACAGTGGTATAATCCCTTATTAATGCTATACATTTTCTCTACACAATAAATTTCAATTACAATCCCATCGTGTAGGTTCCACAATACAAAGTCGTGTACACTGGTGAGCTGTAACTATTACTTTAACAGTTTCTAAAGCCCTAACATACTTTTAGTGTTCCAATGTGGTTTTCCCGGAGCAGTTTTTTTTTTTTCATAATAGAAAAACGTTTTTATAAAATTCCCTATACACTCAGTTAATGTGAGTAACATTTGATTATGGTTTGTTGAATTGTATAGTTTATATAATATTATTTACTATTATTACTTGTAAAGTACTAAAAAGTATTAAAAAAAACACCTCCCAGCTAAGGTTTTTCCGACTTCCAGAGTTTAGAGTGAATAGTTCTGTAAACAATGCATATTGTGAAAAACGATTTGTTTACCACGTACCAATTAATAACAATTATTATTAATTATATTAATTTTATTAAATGTAAAATTATATTAATTTTGTACCAATTAATAACAATTATTAATAGCATTGACTATTAAAATAAACAGAAAGACTAAAGCAGTACATTTGATATATAATGGTGAATAGTTTCAAACAAACCTCGGTCAGACTATTACTCAGCTATTAGTTTCTCCAGAGTGTGCTGGAAGGAGAACGAAAGAGGGAAACCGCTGACACTGTGAAAACAGAACTAATTTCTCAGAAAAGGAAAATGGTTAGTTTTTTAAATACTTGTATGCTATTTAAATAGATTTATGACTAATAATGTATGCTGATGAGGTATTATTTATTTTGAAATACTCATGCTTAGGACTAATACATTATATTATTACTGGTATATGTGTTTATTTTTATTTAGCTTTTTTGTCTTTGCAATTTTCCAAAAAAGTTTATTTTTTCAATTTAATTTATTATCTTTGTTTTGCGGTTAAATGTAAGGTCTCAATTTTCGTCTCAATAAATAAGTATTCTCGTTAATTAATTAATTCATTACTCGTAATGAGACCCATAAAGAATCATATGTCACTCCTTCATTAGCATCTCTAAATGTACAAGCAAAACTCTACCGATGAGATCCCTGGAATGGTACGAGAAAGGTTGAAGGGTACTGGGCTTTAATGGTACATACTGAAACTGAATGTTAAAAAAATTTAAATATGAGGATGTGTACATAATATTTTTAATAGTGTGTATGACATTTAATAATACTTCTAGCTGATGTGATAATAAAATGTAAGTGCTGGAATACTAGTGTCGTTATTTCACTTATAAAATATATGAGAAATAATAGTTTCGTACGGTATGGAAGTTTTAAGGAATGTCATTTACTAACAATGCAACATACTAAGCAAATCCCAAAACCTGCCTTTAACTCCACATTTAAATAACTTGTTCAATTACATACACATGGAATGAAATCATCCATGAAATTACTAGGCTGTTGGGGACGTAGCAAGTTCCGAGGGTGGAGCTCCATTTGGGTCACTATGATTACGCAGATAGAAGGGGTGGATTGTATACCTCCCACGACCCGTGAGTTGGGAAAAAACCAACCCCTGATATTATCGGCTGATTCCAGGTAGATAAATTAAAAGAGCGCTTCTAATAAGTTATTTAATTTTTTTAATGTTATTTATTTTATTTGAATTATACGATTTAGACAACTAGGAGTCAAAAAAGAGCACAGCGTTAAATATGATCGATTCTCATGATTACATTAGGAGTACCTGAAATATTAATAGATCAAATCCAAAAACGATTTACTCACTCATCACGAAATCTCTGGAACCATTTAAATAGATGATGACATTTGAAGGGACGTTAGCTTTTGTACCATAGAGACCACTAAGAAAGGATTTCTCAAAATTTAATTCCTATGGGACAGAACAGCCCATCAACGTTCCTCTGTTCCAAAAGAGTAATATTTGTATTAATTTAATAATTTATTTCAAACAGGTGATACAAAAAACATAATGAGGGAACTAAAGCTTAGCTAATTTGCTTTTCATTTTGTTTAAGATAATTTCTACTAACTCTTACATGATTGCACTACTTTGTATCCCACTAAAGTAGACTTGCAAGGTTTATAGACTATAAAGCTGTGCTATCTAGGAGAGTGGCGGCAGGCTGAGCTTTTATATGGATATTAATGTTTAGAGAGAATCACGGAGACAAGGTTAAGTAATCGTAGAGAACCACCTCGTAGCGAAGCAAGGGTTGTCGTCTAGTATCAAGTAAAGTTATAATATTGATGAAAACATGATCCTTTACAAATCTTCTTTGAATTTAACTAAAAGTGATTTTACTAAGCGATGCATTCGTGGTTTCTACTTCGTATTTATATAAACATGAAGATTAACAGTTTCATTTTACGGCTCAAGAAACCTGGAGTACAAATTCATTAAATCTCCCTCCTTGGAAGGGAGGGGCAAGAATGCAACTCCCGGTGGAATGGAGCTGATCTCACGAACACATTGGACTATGCAAATTGATTCAGATCTGCAAGATGTGAGGTGGATCTCCTGAAGGAACGCAGACCGGCATCACTGGTTGGCATTGATTCCCCCTTTCGTTTACACTATTGACTCTACATTTTAAACCCTCACTATCGAAATAATATGATTCAAAAGAGTTTAATATTTTCAATTAGTACTCAAAAATTTTTGGGTGATATAATAATATTAGGCATCTAAAAAATATGAAATATACAACAACATTAATAAAACATTGCTAGTCCAATATATACTAATAATGATACTTCATGATTAAAATTAAAACAAACCAAATTATTTTGATAAATTGTGCATTTTATTTCATTTCTGACGAATAATTAAAAATGTATACTATAATTACTTTTTTTATCACGTAGTTAGTATTACGTTGACCGCCGATTGGTAGCAGTTTTGTTATCACTTTATCGCAAGTAACTTCACATTTTATAAACTCCATCAATGTTTAAAAGGAGAAAATATCTTTTCCAAGTGTTTCCAAATGAAAAAGATGAAACTTATTTTTCTTTTTCACAATTTATTTTAAAATTTTAACAATGGACGTAGAATCTACGCGCTGCGCATTTTACGTATTGATAATATTTGCGTATTAATAATGAAATTAATATTAAAATATATACGAGTATATATTTTGGATTAGGTCCAAAACAGTACTGTAAATGACGTTTAAGTTGAAATCACTGACTGAATCATATCGTTCTTACAAAGTTGTGTTTTTCACATGTAAAGCTCTCCCTCTCAAGATAATCGGTTTCAAATCCAGTAATTAAGAATGATTTCGCTTATCAATTCCATTATAATAAGACATTTATTAATAGTTTTTACATAGAAAATAACTAATAAGAGAATAGTGAATATAATTATAAAGAACATATTAATAGAAATATCAGCGTTTGAGATGATGGTGGCTAGATAAGTCTAACTACCTAGTCTACAACTCCACCGCGTCCTCATGCAATGTCTTAAACAACCGGTAGCAGCGTCGACACTGTCTAATGTAAAGGTCGGTAAAGTGTGCAAATCACACATGTTGTAGGCGTACGGCCATACCAGCTTGTCGGTAGATTGCAACTTGACATTTCATGAGCCTCAAGTGATTCACTTTCTGAAGTCATGCGACGCGGACGGTCTAAATACCAGCCCTCGACCTTTGGCCGCTCCATCGGCAGGAGTCAATCAGGAAGATGGTAACGCAATGGGCCAGAGGTCCTGGATGGTAAATGAGGATATATTACACTGCACTGGCGCATGCATAATGGATAATGAAATAGAAAGGCCGAGAGGGGTGTGGGAGGCGCAGTCACCTGCATACGGTCTAACACCCTTATTTAGTGCCCAGTGTGTACCGAAGAATATATTACAGTATATGTATCGTATGGCTTTCAAAACCAACCAACAGACTAATAACATTTTAAAACATACCTATAAACAACGTCTAAATAAAATTAAATCTAAAGTACAAAGTTCTTGTGTCTTCCTGTTTAAATATTGATCTCCCGTCACAGAGCTAGATCCAGGTTTCGTAACCATTCAACACCTGCTTATCCGATTGAATCCGATTGCTTGACCAGCTAATCCCCCCTGAAAATAATGCAATAGGCACTCATTAACTATGTGATCCATAGTTTGAACTTCGAATCCACAATCATATGACAGATAATTTGCCATTTACCACTTATATTTCCAGTAGTTGCATGTCCGTGCGAAAACGACTCAACATAGTCCTTTTCTTACGGGGAGGGTTCACCATAGGGTGTGATACCAGAAACGATTTTCAATTAATGATTGAGTATTAAATAGACCACAAAGAACAGGGCAACTCAAAGAATATATTGAGAATCTAATTGTGATTTAATGTACTACATATTTTAATGAGCTCTATTCGTAATAAATGTACTTAAAACCTAAATCAATTAAAAACTTGGACTGGTAAGAATAAAGTAACTTCCTTTAGTTACGATTGAAATTTGTTTTCACTTTATTTTATAGTTAAGTGTAAAAATGAGTCAGTTAGTTAACGAATCACATTTTACCAAACGGAGAAGTTATAAAAAAAAGACAGATTGCAGAAATCAATAAATAATAATATTTAATTGAGAGATATTAACTAAGACAGTTGTAAAAACGTACAAGACGTTCACAGGACAGAGTTCTAAAATGTAGAACTTATGTATTTTAACAAATCATACAGTAAATTTCAGCCAAGGGGTGACTTACATTTCCACTTGGATAGTTGTTCCTACGGGTCATATAGATGCAACGTTGTTATGAAAACACAATTTAGTGAACTCAGAATAGGTCGTGATTTTTCCCGAAAAACGTTTATTTAGGCAATTATGTTTTAAAGGTTACATTCCAGCATTTTTAACATCTCCTTTATTAACTATGCATTTACCGTAGTATCGTGTTTACTATTAAATGAGTGTTTATTCAACAGCAGGGAGATGAGAAATAAACAGGCAATCAGAATGGCATTAATAAATTTAAGTAAAAACACAAGAGTGAAATTTCGAGAAAATTACACCATGACCTTCGATAATCTGCATCTACGCATACATTATCCACCATCAAACCAGATGATTGACAAAGGAATTATTCCTAACATTTCCATTTGCACATAAATCAGTATGGTCTGAGAATTCAAACTATTTTCTTGAATTCGATCACAATAATATATTTACTATCTTTCTAATCAAGCTTTACTTTCCGCACAAACAAGCTCTACCACCCACCCCACCAACATTTTAAGGGGGAAACATAAGCCTACATCTTAAAGGAGCCTCTCACGCAACGAACGTGATAACGAACGTTTTTAAAGACCCTCACACCCACCCAACATTGGCCTACGTCTTGAAAGGCTTCCCACACAAACAACATAGGCTTACTTCTAGAGAAAGTTATACCTTGAGAAAATTACGAGATTTTAAAAAGGAAAAGAAAGTAGAATAAACGTTAAATGCTGTTGTCCAGCCTTAAATGAAAAATAGGGTCAAATTTTAAAATCAATATCGCAACTATTAAGGATTGTTAGATTGAGGAGGACATGGTTGGTCACGAGGGAATGAACGTGACACCGGAGTGTTATTTTGTCAGTTTACGGGGCTAAGTGATTTCGTGCGCACGCGAGGCGAGTGATGGCACGAGTCTCCCCTAATCATACCAACTGACTGAGTTGACCGGCTTAGTGTCGTTGTAGAAATAGCTTTGTTATTTGTTGACAAATTTGATGTTTTGATTTTCTTTCTTAATAGCAATTTTGTAGTATATATTAGACTGTAACAACTAAGTAGGTTTGAGATTCAAATTTAGAAATTGAACAAACATTTATTTTTATGAATTTTAGGATTTGTTTGCGTAAATTGTTAGACGATATTGTATAACTTTTTAAATCTTTTCATCTAAACTGAATATGCTTAGTTAAATGATTTGTAGTTTATTTTTAAATAGTCACCAAATTATAATTTGATACCAAATAATGACAGTAATAAGAATATAGATTTGTTGATATATAATTACTAATATTTATAACTATTTATAGCAAAATTTGTTAGGTTTTATAAAAATTATCTTGTCGGATGTTTTGCTAAGCAACAAATATTCAATGTGGCATAGGTGTTATTCAATATGACTAATTACGGTTTCCTACTTATATTTTCCTATCCAAACCAAATTTAAAACGTAGTGAATATTTTATAAGTAAATCATCCCCTACTAGTTAGATCAGGATCACGAAGTATGTGTGTCCTTGAGAAGGGCAAGGATCAGTATTACTTGTGTTGCGTGTTTGTGAACAACGTGTTTCTGCTCATCTTTATTTGCAATTCAATATCCTCTCTGAAGACATATAGTGTTAAGGTGATAGTGATCCCATCTCACATGGAATCTACAAGGAGAAAAAGCATTGAATGGTGGAACATCCGAATGGAAACGGAAGGGAATATTTGTATGGGCTTTTACAACTGTATTAAGAATTTTACGATACTAAACATTTTTTAATGTGAACAAAGAAAAAACAGCTTTCGTATTGCATCTGAGACACATTCAAAAGTTAAAAATGATCGAGGAAGTGTATAAAAACATTATAATGACGACAGAAAATGAACCAATAACAATGACAGAACATGAATCACTAACGATGTTTAACTATGTATCAATAAAGATGACAGAACATATATCACTAGTGATTAAAGAACATGTATGTATAAAGATGTTATAATATGTATCACTAACTATTATAGGACATGTACAGTATCAATGATAATGACAGGACATGTACTATCACTTTTACATTGCATGTTATTTTCTTAAATACTTTAAAATCAAATTATCAACACTTGACCATATTAAATTAGGTATGTGGTTTTCATTACAATGAACATCCCGTGTGATAGCAGAACAAAGACGAGCTTAGTTTGTAGGTTTACTCAGTGCTGTTGTTTCAATGTAACGTCACACGCTCGGAAGGTGAGTGGGGGGGGGGGGCTATACTAAAAGCCGTAGTATAATTGGCAACCACTGATTGTGGGACGTGACATAAGTAATTTGTCAATGATTGTGTTGTGTTTAAAATTATTGCAGTATTGCTAATGGTATATCCAGTAATGTTAAACACTATCCAGCGTCTGTTTTTTTCACCCTCTCAGCGCGCTAGACCCATGTACACGAATCTAAGGACAAGCGGTTGCACAGTCCAGATCTATTATTCTAATTAAAGAGTTATATTTTGTATTGGACATAGAAATTGCCAATCCTCTCATATATCTCTAAAAGGATCAAATATTTCGAAGAACAGGCTGGGCTGGAAAGTGATTTACTACGGACTCAGGACTTGCACTTTGAATAGGCCCACGAGATGGCAATTTCCAATTGATTTACTGTAAAAGCTTGGAATTCACCTGACATGTCAAGAGGGAAGCTATCAAGAAGGAATGTGGGGCGGTCCACAGGGGTGGGAGGTCTGTGCGTACGTGTATTTAATGAGTATCTATCATTACAATTTGTCAGAGCAGGAGTGGGGGAAGTGGGCAGGTGCCAACCAGTGATTACCAAGTATCTTCATCCAGTTTACGCGTGGGAACGACTCCGCGGGGTCAGCCGGTGACCCCGCACTGCACCACTCACTCTGTTTTTATTTGAAATTATTATTATAATAGGTGGGCAGTTAATTAGGTGTGGTTGATGTAGAGCGGCGCGCAAGGTGTGATAGATCGGGTCTGCTAGCGAACCTGCGCATGCGCACTGACGCCAACTGTTCCAGTAATGTTCACGTCAATTTTGCCAGATGAGGGGGAGAAAATGGATTCTGCGTGGGAATTATGATCATTAAAGTAAGTTTCCCACAGAGAGAGAAAGTTCATTATTTGTTTTAATTAGAAAAATAATGAAAATATAGTCTATTTTGAATGTAGTGTATATCGGTAAGATAAACCCCATCATCACAGCACAGAAGGTCAACAATTACAACTTAATGAATTGCCGGTATGATAGCTCAGTGGTTAAGGCTTCGAACTACGTAGGGCATTGTCCAAGGTTCGAATTCCTAACTGAGCTAACGTTTGGTCCTTCACTCGTTGAATAAAGTTCACGCACAGGCCTACAGGCCCAAGTGAACTGAAGTTAAAATATGTTTTTGTAGCTGTCTGTAAATATACCTAATACTTCATTGGTTTTTCTTCAATATATAATGTATGCCTACGTAATTCACCACTTGAGGCCTCGTCAAGTGTTTACTTATATTAGAAATATTATAAACTTATATCATCTAATGCTTTCAATGTATACGTAAACTATTACACAAATTAGGATATATTCCTTTTGCGGTAAGGTAGATAAAGATAATAGGGCGCCAAAGGCTAAAAATCAGTTCAAGGATTTCCTCTCGTCTCGTGTCCATTCAAACCCCTCTAAAATGAGTACATTACGGTGGCAGCCTATGCGTTTTTAAAGTTTACACACCTCTATGTAGCCTGCATATATTCATTTCCACAGACGGATCTTGGTACACACCACGAAACCCCATGTTCTGATTTCATTTAACAGAGCCTTTTCGATTAGTTTTAAAATGGTAATTACGGTATTTTATTTAAATTCAATATTTAAACATTATTTTATACTTAAAGTCTTTTTTATTTTATTATTATTTGGACCTATTTGGTACGAATTAGCTTAACCCTCTTATAATATGTTGTAACTTTCTTCGAATCTATAGTTTACACTTTAATAAACCATTTTATTTCTAATAAACCAAATTTTTGCACAGTTGCTGAACTGCGAGTTATAGATACAAATTGAACTTCAAATTTTATAAGTATACATAGCCTCAACTTAGGGTTTAAAGTTTCAATGTTTAATGCTTCTATACTAAGCACCAAGAACATCTGAGGTGTATTTTTTAAATTAAAAAATGAATCAAATGTCTCGAAATCCTTCTTCCAAAAGCCCTTTCAATATAGTATGATATAATTTGTACAGGATAGTTATTATCTTTAAGTAATTTATGAAATGTTAGTACTCTCACATCAGTTTTATTGCTTTAATTAAGCGTCTAACCGAATATACGGGATAACAAAACACTGTCTGTCTATTTACCAGCTTATAGCTACTGGGACGAATACGTATTACTGAATAGCAATAGAATGTAATATCAAATTTATGTTCACTGAAAAGACAAACCCTCAAATATATTCATTCACTGTTCTTCCCTTATGCAGCTACAATGTGGACAAACGTTGACACTGAACGTCCATGTGTGGCTAAGCCCCTGTAACCAGCTTACCTTTAGAAATAATATTTTATCTATGTTTTATATGCCTTAGTGATTCTTTTTATATTTATTATTTCTCAGTCTATGAAAAATGACAAAGAAACTCGATCTATGTACAGTAACATACGTAATAGAATGGCATTTTTTCCTTTTCCAGGCTATTTGGTTTTTTATCTATAAATATATCGATATAAATACCATGTTTACAAATAAATAATGAACACAAACTGTCTATGCTTGGTGAGTATTATATACTAAAGAAGTAACTATTTTACATAGACAAATAATATATTGTGTTATTAAACTTGAATTGTGATTTATGTTTCACTGTTCTCTGGGGGAGCTACAACAATTTTGTTCAAACAATAACATTTGTTATTGAATTCTAAAACAAAACTGTTTAAAATTTATTCATTAGGGCATTACTTCCCAACACACTATCAGACACTGAGAGTAATTGTAAACGATCGGTAGCACAATTGGTTAAAGCTCTTATAAGATATATTCTCAGTTCGAGCCCAATCGAAGTCAAGATACATTTCGAAAGGGATCAGCTGATAACCACTGGCTGTTTATTTGTCATTGGGCTATTAACAAATGATAATTTTTAAGGAATGGTCGGCCTTAGTGTGTAAAATTGACTGCATTCACTCATCTAACTCATCACACTCATTTGAATTCTATATAGGCCCAAATCATGACGATTGGCGTCTTAAGAATAGATTAATAAAATAAAAACAATAGATGAATAAGAGAAATGTCCTTAAAACTAGAAAACCCGAAATGTTAAAAAAAATAATTATTGATAGCAAAGCATCAAAACCACATAAAACTTGGGAGAGAATTATACTTATTTTACCGTGTTTTATATTGATTTGTGACTGGCCAATACAAATACAATATATTTAATTAGTAGTCCATAACAAGTAGGGATACTTTCAGTCTATACGCTCTGAAATGTCCCTTCCCTAAATAAAATATGGTATATGGCAATGCTGAGACAAATACTGCAAGACATTTTGTGTGCTGAGGTTTGTATAAATCGATCAAGTTCAACCGACAGGTTTGACACAACTCAACGTAATGAGTAGTAATCTTACCAGTGCATACGTTCTGTAGTAGATCTAAAACAGAGATTCCGACGGAGCTCTAATTGCGTACGTGTACACACACTGACCTAGGACGCATGCGCAGACACAGATAGGCGTAGAGAGATGCGCACGGGATAGTTTCCCACTAAACGGCGGACCGGAGCGGGTAAATTTCATCAACAAGCCCGTAAATGGAAATAAATAGGCTTGAAGGCGATTCTGCTGTCAATCCGCGAGGATCTGTTCGTTTTGCGGCGAGCGCATTATATAAAATGTGTAAACGGCGGATTGACAGGCGAGGCGAGGCGGCCTTAGAAGGAGGCGATTTGAATGCGCTCTGAGCCCGGACAGTGACGGCCGTCCGTCCATCCGTACCTCGGGGTAATGCGATAGATGGGTCTTTGTCAGGCTTACGGACGATGTGTCAATTGACACTCAAAAATACACGATAATAGCAATTTCGAAATGTAAGAGTAGTTTTAGTGTGGACACAAAAAAATTTTGTATTGCAAAGGCATTTAAGTTTTTTACATGTATACTAAAAATAATTTAAACTTAATAGCGTTTTCACGTATTTACAAGTATAAAGGTACATTAAAAATGTATTATAGACATTCTACTCGAGGAGTCTTTAGCTTCTAAAATGTATTATAGACATTCTACTCAAGGAGTCTTTAGCTTCTAAAATGTATTAATGTATTAACCTTGCTAGTTATAGTCAAACCGGACTATTATAATTATTACCAATATTAATAACTCCTTTTCTTCTTTGGCGTCTAGTGTTCAATCGTGGTTTCACAAGTGAACGTTTTTGTAATGGTTTTGAACAGAACATGCCTTTTCATCTTTCGCAAATTACCCTACCGTTGAGTCGACTCTTATCCACCCACAACGACACTATACTGCTGGATAGTGGTTCTGTATAATTTAGCGGGAATCTAACCCAACCAAAACCTAAAATTGTGGATTATTAGTGGTGCATGTGACAATTACTGTAGCCGAATGAGGCTGCCGTGACTTCCACGTCTGGGGAAAGCTGCGGCGTCTTTTCGCGTATTGTAGTCCTTACGCTATAATTTGGCTTTTTCATCAAGTAATTGCGGTTATTTTTAGCCGTTATTATAAACCGGGCTTTAATTATGAATCTGGTGAATCCTTCTTCTACAACATCCTTCCTCTAACCCAACAGGACCACCTCACTTGGTGTTCAAGTATTCATTTACAACTCCTGTCGTTTTCTTCACTTTTCCAAATTAGTGATCGGTACCGGAAAATCACTTGTTTTTAAAATTATATTTTAGAGTGTCTTCTTGATAATTGAATAAAGTCGTATTTGTATGTGACACGTAAGAATACAAAGGAACATAAATTTTCAAACTCAAAACAGTGCAAAAGTAGGCTCCTGGTAGATTTAGTTCGTTAAAATTTAGGATTTGACAATTCTTTCATGACTAACTACAAAGCAACAAAACATCGTTTGTAGTTCATGAACATTAAAGTCCGTAATAATTCATAATGATAGTGATGCCTATTTAGAAAAGCTTTATACTTTATATCGAAAGTGTCTATATGTTCCAGTTTAGAATTATAACAGAAAATAAACGGTACCAGGTAATTGGCACAAACTTTCTCCCTTTCTCTTTGTTATGTTAGATTGTATATGTGTATATTGATATACACATATACAATCAAAAACAGCTGTTCACTTAATCACATTTTATGTAAACAATCTTCAACAACTTAAATAGCGATTTCCGCCCTTCAGCCTCCAGCCGAACTTAGTGTGGTTGTTACTAAAATATTTTAAATTGTAATTTGTATCTTTACTGAAAATGTAGTCAGAATCGTTGGAATAAAGCTTGAAAAATCAAATTTTTAAATGTTTTTGCCCATAGCAAAATCGTATAGCTAAAATATTATTAAAGTTAGGGACATGCAAGTTTTACTAAAATACTTAATATTGTAATTCACATCTTTCCTGAAATTTTAGTCTAAATAGTTAGGGCTGTCTTGAGAATATTTAATTTGTTATGCTTTTTGCCCATGAAATCTCAAAAAGTTAAAAAACACAGTCTGTAGCCAATAGCTAAATACACCTACATACTAAATTTCATAAAAATCTATCCATCCGTTTGGTCTCCAGTGAAGTGGAAATACCAAAAATGTACGGACAGATACCAAACATTTCTTTTAAAAAACGCTTTTTTGGGTTCAGGGGGCCCTAAAATAAATTTTATTCCAACCTGTACAAAAATTTTTTAGACGATCACAATACTTCTCTCTCTATTTTAACGTATATGCGAGAAAGTAAAAATCATACATATTTGCTTTAAACTGTGCTAATAGTAAGTTTATTTTCCAAACCAATTTCATAACTCTACTCACGTATTTTATAAAATATTAAAGTATACTTCAAATTATCTCAACCAATTTTTGTTTACTTATCGGTAGGTACTTGTCTTTGATAATACCATCGAAGTACGAGAAGACGTCTAGATTCTAGATATAAAATATTCAAATGCATCAAATGACTACCATTATTTTGCTCATCAAGATGTTATCTAAATTCGAGTATGTTTATTACTTTAATTTAGTTTTTTTTATCTGAGAAACCCTTCATAACCACACTCTGTCATACCATTTGTAACACACCCTCACAAGAACACCGGGCCTAACTGAGGGTGAGGAGCAGTGCACCAACTCACGAGGGTGAAGAGAAAACAATTTTAGGAAAAAAAGTGTATTACAAAAGTATTTAAGAAAAGGTAACAATATAAAGTTACAACAACTACATTATAGAAAGAATAAAACACGAGTACGTAAAACTTAGGTCAATTTTAGGCTGATGTCCGTTTGCCTAAGTATTTAAAGTTTAAATATATTTAATATCGCAAACCTAAAAATAAGAAAAAATTGATAATTAGTAAAGTACTCTGTCCTATTGGTACACTCTTTGACATTAACGACATCGGTTTAATACCATTTTTATAAAAAGAATAAACTATGAAAATATCAATAAATAACTATAAGTAAATAAAATTTAAGAAAAAACAGTATGACTTAACACTAAAATAAATAACGAAAAAGACCCAACACTAAAATAGATTAAAAGATATTATAACCAACCTATAAATTTAAAATTAATTTCAGCTAAATAACTGGGTCCCCGGAGACTAAAATTCTGGTGCTAGCCAATTTGCAAAAAGAAAAAAATTTGGTTATAAATATCACTAAAGCTTGTTGGACCTTATTATATGAATGTAAATACTTCATACATTTAAGTTATTCACCGTGTTGACTTACGCAGCCATTACAAAAGTACAATATTATTTTCATGTTTCATATTGCATGTTAATAGTATAACCTAATATAACCTCGGAGAAAACTCAAAATAACAGTTAAAACCAACAATTAAAAAATGTAATTTTCAATAATCGGAGATCCTAAGAATTGATTCAGAAACTTCCTCTGCCAAACAGTTCTCATTATAAAAGAGGAGGAAACTATTTGAATACATAACTTTCAACCTGTACTGAAAATATGTTAGTATTGTGATTGTTTACATAAGTATGTTTCTGTCTCATGTTCATAATGTTAACATACATTTAGAAGAATCTACGTTATCTATTTGGAACAAATTAAGAATGTATTCAATATGTTTAGTTGAAAGTGGTTTATTTATACTTGTTTAGTGATTTATTTATACTTATAATTATTTTAAGTTTTAAAATATTAAACTAAAAAAATGTATTCAAATATATTACAATACTTCATTTACACAGGAAATATAAATAATAATAACTCTGACGGCAAAGACAGGATAAATAAAATTCATTTAATTATTTAATTACAATTGATATTTTTTGCTGTAGGCTATTAAGCTAATTAATTGAGCACAAATTGTTTCTATTAATTATAATTAAATAATATAAACAAGACTACCCTTCATGAAAATTGATCGATGAAATTTTAGAAAATGTTTTTCTGTGGCTTCCAATGTAGACAGGGTCACAGGCTCAATTTCCGGGATAGATCGTTGTCTTTCAAAACGCTTGCGTACTCTCGTATAAAATTCAACTGGCATAGAAAGGCACAAAGATAAATAAATAAAAATTAAGTTATTAATGATTGACTTGTATCTTTAGAGGATTTCCCTCTATTTCTATTGTTCACGCTTGAATATTTATTAGTTGGGGTTTTTAAAGACATTAATATAAACCTGAATGTACAACAACATTCACAATTTATTAGTGGTCTCATAAGAAATACCTTCGGCCAGTAATTTTAACTTCTATTCTTGATTAATACAAATAGACATCTCTTAAAATAAGAACATTATATATTTGTGCCAGTAATTATATTAGTTAGTGAGATCTGCTGCCACAGCTAGTTTAAACTGCATTGCATTTATACGGAACTACACTAGTGTTCCACTACTGCACGATAACAGCTGATAATTAGAAACATAACATTTAGTATTAAACGAGAAATCTTTCTCTATGTTAGTAAAATCAATGCTACCGCAAAAAAGTGTAAAATCTGAAATAAATTACCGTATTCTTAATTAAAGTCAAACGAATTCGGTAAAATGTACTTTAAAACGGTTAAGTCTAGAACATTCAATGTATTTTCTTGTTCGATTAAGCAAATCCTATACTAGTATGATCTTTCTGGAGGTTGTTCAGGAATACGTTCTTATGAGTCTACAGAGGCTGACGGCCTTTTTGCTTCTAATCCCATAAAAACAGTGTTATTTTCGAACCAGACAAACGATCACGTGTATTCAAATTAAACAGTTATTTTGTGTGGTAGCTACCATAGCTGGATGATCACAAATTTGTGACGGTCCAGCTACCAGGTTTGTTGCTCGTTTAGATCTACCCAGAGGATACGTACAGCTTTAAAGATTTGCTGTGGACGCGAACAACATCGTCCCCCAATTATGGTTGGACTTCTTGTCTAACTATAAAACTCAGATTTTACATAATTTTAAATAAAAAAAAATTGTAGCTGACAAAAACTATACGAAATATATACATTTATTTTCAAACGGATTTTCACGAACAAATTTTATTTGATCAAGAATAAGTTTGCATGCTGGAATTGCTTTGAAAATTTCTAATTAGTTTGGTAAAAAAAATACAAAATATTATTAAATTAAAGTTTTTATTTCCACTTATTTTTCAAAACTAGGCGTATGTATTCAAAATATCAAAAGCTAACCCAATGCTCAATATGATACCGTTTAAAATGACACCTCATATTCAACTGTTGGTCAATAAACAACGAAAAAATGTGGGCTCGTAAATAACATTGTTCTTATGGGACTAAAACCAACATGGCCTACAGCCTCTTCAGATTCTTAAGTTGATTATTCTTGGTTTATGTTCACTGAGAGATTTCAGAGAATGAATCTATGTTATCATAATGCTTTGAGTTACATTTATAAATTCGATAAAATACGATAAATAATGTTCTATGTCTTTAAATAGTCAGTAAATGTTAATACCTAGGAGGTTTAAAGTGATAAAAGCTTAAAGTAATATAATCATTAAAACGACTGATATTTGTAAATACCGTAATGTAGTAAGGTTACCGTAACCGGTAATTCAGCTGCCCCTGCGTATTTGTGGGACAGATTTATGTCGATCCTAGTTAGCCAGCCATCAATCCACCTACGTGACGTCACCGATGTAAATCATTTACCGCAAACTCGGAAGCACGGTGTCCTTGAATGTAGATTACTACCATTAATTATATGGAACATGATAAAGGCATTCTGCAGCAGTGGCTAGGACCGTATGGTAATGGCAGACTTCAGCTAACTGCACGCGATAGGCTGGGCTCTATTCACACAGTTATGACAAATGTATTACTGTATGTACAGTAGTGTACTTCGCAACTTTCCATCTGCACATTACGGTTTTTGTTTTTATTTTTTACATAGCATGATTTTTTCAGTAGTATAATAAATTTAAATTATACTGTAGTTGTAAATCTAAAATATTAGTGCTCATGATTACTTATATAAATTATACATTCCTTTACATAACTACCAAGCAAACGATAGAGTAATAGAGAATAATACTATGTTAGTAACTACTCATTGAAAAACAGATTTACGATTACAGAAATTTCAAAAATAACACTGTCAACTGTCTCTAGCACGCCATACTTAAGTTTAATGTCATACAGGATGAGTTTAAGCTCTTGTAAAGATAGGTGCATACTGGAAGTGAATGAGGAAGTGTGAAAAGGGTTTAACAAGGCTTACATACAGAATCAAAGCTAAGAACTA
This sequence comes from Stictocephala bisonia, assembly GCA_035578905.1. Taxonomy (NCBI): domain Eukaryota; kingdom Metazoa; phylum Arthropoda; class Insecta; order Hemiptera; family Membracidae; genus Stictocephala; species Stictocephala bisonia. The sequence continues at coordinate 901,457 of JAQJVL010000294.1, forward strand.
TATACAATTAATTTCATCCGATTTAAAATTAGTTATTACTTAATTTGAAAGTGGTTTTGTAAACAGTTGTATCCATAAATTTGAATTTGGAAATATTGGTAGCCATTGTGCTTACCGACAGGTGATGAAAAGAATTTACGAGAGAAATGAAAAAATAAATAAATAGTGGGAAGTTTTACATAGTTTTTTACTCTTGTGTATTCTTGCTTTGGACGAGTGTTTTTTTTACTAGATGACGGAAACGATCATTTGAATTCAAAATTGTAATTTCTTTGTCAAATTATATTTGATTATCTCATTTGTTCTTCTTCTCCAGAGATATTTCAATCTGAGTGGATGAGCCCTTGGTAGTGGGTGGGTCGGAAAACCGTCGAAGGGCGCGAGGACAGGTGAAGAGGAATGCGGGCGGACCGATATGATAAGATAAAGCGTCAATAAATTGCTAGATCCGCCCCTGAGACGGGGGCGTCGAACAATGCCCGCCCCGGGCGCGGGACGGGACGGGATAGCCTTACACTGTTTCGAAAACAATTTTTAAACAACAACAATAATGGATGAGTGTGCGAGGGTGTGCCGGGCCCTCGCGAACAAGTGTGCATAATTTAATAAGTGAGCCGGACAATGAAGTTGTATTTCCTGGCCGTCCACAGACAAATATCGGGGATCGCCGCGGGCCGTGGCTCGTGTGTCGGACCGGCCGAGCTGCGGCGGCCTTCTTCATCTGGACAGCTGTCTACCCGCGCTTGTTGTCAAGAAAATATATATACCTAAATTATTGTGACAAATTTTCAGTTAATTTACATGAACATAACAAATTAAGTTTACGTTTTTGAAATAATAATAGCGGAAATCTGGATTTTATTCTATTTGGTTATTATGAGAACAAGTACCAACACAGGACAAAAAATATATACACAGACATGGTGTTTATTGCATTTGTATGTTGGCAAAACAATATTATTGTAGTACATAAAGCCTGCAAAAAGAATTTATAAGTAGTCCAATCTAACTAACCCCTCTAAAAAGATACCAACTGGATTTATACAAGTTTGGATTATACATAGTCAGTCCGTAAGAGTTTATCACACAAAGCGTATATGTAGAACTCTCTTGCTGTGATTCTCTATGTACTGTGGTATCGGGAATAGGGACACAGCTGTTAAAATCAGTTTCCTTAAATAGCTATAGATATTACTTGTTACTGTGTCAATGGTATCAAAATTGCAGGGATGTTATGATGTATATATATGCCCACTAGTGAAGGGTGTAGTCTTGTGGTTTTAGTTGTTATTTTTTATAAATCATAAAAAAAAACTGGCAATTCAATCAGCTGGACACAGGATCCATACAACTAAGTAATTCGGCATCATCAACTGGCAGGGCTTTGCCGTTATCTGAATCTTTAATTTTTGACACATAAATAGAAATGCGTCAGAAAGAATTATTTAATACAGGCATTTTTAAAGACATCCTTGGTGCATAATAATTCACGTTCTTTTTTTATTGTTTAAACATACACAATTTTGAAGTTGTAAAAAACCTCATAGAAATTAAATTATAATAATTCTATTAGCCACCTTACAGTATAATAGCCTTATATCTCATTTTAATTATTTTTAAATATACTATCTACTAATGCTCAAACAGAAACAATTTTTTATTAATAGAAGGTCAAGTTTACTGGATTTAACTAAAATTGGTATGGAACTAATTTTTTAAAAAGAAAAATTACCTACACACCTCTTTGTTAAAAACCATTCATCTTACACTCCACATGGTCCCAAGTCATTCCATGTTTCAAAACAGTAATACAGTGAGCAGTTTATTTTTTCAGACGTCTTTATTTTATTTTATTTAAAATGTATAGGCTATATTTAATTGACTGTAAGATCAAATTAAAGTCATTCGATTCTATTAACGGGAGAAGTTCACGAATTGTAAGATGAACAATTTATACTTATATTACTTGAACATACAGTTTAAAATGACACCTCACAAAGAAAAATTCTAAACTTCTAAAGATTATTTTGCTTTATATATATATTAGATTTATATAGTTGAGGTTTAATATTATTTGTACCTATAAATGTATTTATTTCAATTTTTTTAGTAAAATTGTAAAAGCCTATAATCTTTTTATTCTGATAAAATTAAAAATCCAATTCAATTTGAATAAAGAACTCTCAATAATTTTAAGGGGACATCGGAAATAGAAATTTAACAATTAAGCTTGAAAAAATGTGTGTATAAATTGTCATTGAACACGTTTGCAAAACAAACCAGCCAGCCGCATGAGGCTAACTAGCGAGAGACTTTAACGCTAGGTGGAGGGAGGGCGGCTGGCCGCCAGAACATGGAAGAGGCTGTTGCGAGCTGGAAAGCAATAATTGTGGCCGTGAACAAGTTGCACCAGATACTGTGATAAAGGAGGCCGTGTTTACTGCTGTCATAAGTCACCTGTGGGAATCTGATTGAGCTACGATCCTATCTGGTTTCCATGTCTGCTGGTCCGAAACAATATTTCACACTGGCGAGCCGCGGCTGTACCGGTCAAAATAGAGGCGCGCGGCCTCGGCCCAATCTCCAGTCATAGCTGATTTACCGAAGAGGCAGCTGCACATTGCCCCCTCCTCTTCACTCCCTCATTACTCCACTCCGAGCACTGTGGGAATTTTTAAGATTACCAGGCCATCAGCCACAAGTGTATTATTGGTGTGAATCACCTTTAGACCGTGCATTAAACCATGAATTAAAAAATCCATGCAAATTTCGAGGATAAAACTAGGAGAATATATTGGTCTGAAGCGTGTCGAGTTATTCTGTACAACAGTGCACTTATAGTGTTGATATTTGAGCGTGTAGGAAACTTCTTCCTCAAGGAGCCTATCATTTGATAATTGGTAGGGCCTAATAATATTTCATTAAATATTTATAGCAACCTATTAATAGAGATAGCAATTTGTTTAGATTTTATTGTTGCAGAAAAACTCAACAATAGGAACCTAACTTGTTGATAAACAACCCGGTTGAGTAATCAACCAATCAACGTCATGATTAATAACTGCCGTAATCAGTCGACAGCATTAATATTTCGAAATATGTAATAAGAATTTGAAAAGATGATTATTAATAATCCCTTGGTCATATAATTCCTTTGGACTAAAATGAACAGCATTCTAAAATGTAAAAAAAAAATAATATGTTAATTTTTAAAAAAGATACCTTTATCATGAACGTCCGTAATTAAGAGGTCAGGATGGCTTTATTAGAGGTAGAAACTTTCGTGATAGGAAAAAGTGTGAGAAATAACGTAAATTTGTTTCACCCAAGTACGTAAGGTGGAAATCATGAACAAGTATGTTTACTACGGACTATGCATTCATATGCAAGCAGATGCCGAAGATATTCCAGAATGCTTAGCTTGATACTGTAACTAATTGGGAGTTTAGAGGCTGTCATTTATGGCTTGCCTTTTCGTGAAGAACTTTTTTTGATCTGTAATAGGTATTGACAAATTGAATTAGTATGCTATGTACTTCTAGTTATGATATTTATAATTTATTTATTTAATAAACTATGTAACTACATACAAAACTGTCCGTATTTTAAGTTACAATATACTTAAAATATTATGATCTAAGTGAATACAGAGCATTATTAAAATTTTTTAAGCTTGTTCAAAATATTACTCAATTGAGTATGGAGCTTTTTTCAAAGTATAAAATTTTACTTCTAATTTGAATGTTGGGTATTTTTCTATGTTTCTTGTATTTAGTGGTAGTTGAGAATAAAAAATGTTTCCCATATTTGTAGGTGATTTTTTGTAAAATTCCGTATTATGAGTATATTATGTATAAATTTGATCTTCTTGTATTATAATAATGTAGGCCCTACAGTTCTTTTCTCAATCATTGTATAAGACAATTTTTTTTATATGAGAACATTTTAAAATAATAATTTCTACTTTATGATAGGCTACTTAATTTGAATGATATGCATTAGATAGTTAAATTAGTTATATACTTCTGAATTTAATTACAGAGAATATCGATAGGTTTTCTAACTCTTAGGCTAAAGATACTGGTTTTTATGATTAAATTAGGAATGCTCTTATTTTTTTCATAGGGCCACAATCAACAGTTACTTTGCTCGTTATATATGTACGATAGTAAGGTATAAAGTATATTTATTAAATAATAAAAATAAGATTCATTTAGTAATATATTAAACGATTCTCCAACTCTTAAAGTTTCTGCAGGAAATTTATATTTGTAGGGATAACTAATCTTAGTTGTATAACAAAGAAACGGATTGCTGAGAAACAGGAAATAAATTAATTAATTACATCATAGGATCTATAAAAGAATATGACTAACAACGTGAATGGCTCGTAAGGTTGCTAGAAGTGTACGTTCAGAGAGCGTTCTCACAAGAATGAATCACAGCATGACTCGCAGATCTGTGAGGCGCCACAACCTCCGCAGGACAATATTGCGTCGAGAGACACTTTGGAACTGGTTCTGCAGGATAGTTGCAGAAACTTATCAATTATTAACTTTTCGGCTCTGCTTTATTTAAACTAACCGCAACAATCTCCTATAAATCAATACTTACATTTTTGTTAACATTTCTACACCAATTAATTTTTGGGGGTGCTTCATAATTGGATTTGCCACAATAAGGGATACTGTTCCACTTTTGTTTTCAAATGTTGAATGACGCATAAATAAGGTGACCAGATTTCTCAAGTTTAACAACGGGACGTGCGTATTATCATTGTGGGATACTTAAATATCATCACCAGACTACATGCTATTTGGAATTTATTATTTTACTATTTACAGTAGGTTGATCACTGGAGGATTAAGGGAAGCCAATGGCTTTAAGTTCCCGCTCAAATAAAATGGCTTGTGGACCACTATAGATTTTGAAATATGTCAAAATCTTCTTCACTATTATCCATTTTTGGTTAAAATGTTTGTTAATGACGGAGCATTGTTAGGAATGAATATGAAATTAATATATAAAAATATGGAACAAAGTAATCAATTTGTTTAGTAAATATTTGAAAATTACTTAGTATTATCTTTACAGGTTGAGAATGCCCTGTCAGGCAAAACACTTATTACCCAAGGTGTCCCACAGGGTTCAATCCTTGGTCCAGTCTTGTTTAATCTATATATCAATGGACTAAAATCTTCAATTCAGTTCGCAAAAGTTATTCAGTACGCTGATGACACGACTCTTTGTGAGATAGATGGATCATCACGCGATTTAGAAGTAAAATCATTTTTTGATCTGAATCAATGCATTCAACATTTAATAAAATGGGCCTGAAAACAAACAATTCTAAGTCAAATTTCATAACATTTTGTCTTCCTCAACACTTTGAACAGAATCAAATTACAGTAATGGTGGACGATGTACTCTTAGAGGAAACGGAGTCCACGAAGTTCCTTGGAATACACCTTGACAAAGGGTTGACTTGGGACGTTCACATTGACAGTGTGTGTGCTAGAGTTAACTCGGTCATTTTTGCTCTGCACAACCTGGCAAAGTCTTAAAACTTGCATATTATGGCTTGATCCATACCCACTTAGCCTATGGTATAAGACTTAGGGGTAGTTGTTCTAAATACAAACTGGAAAGGGTATTTAGACTTAAAAAGAGATCTGTCAGAACTATTTTAAAATTAAACGTCAGAGAGTCGTGTCGAGAAGCGTTTAGGGAGCTTAGATTATTGACTCTACCCTGCCTCTATATATTGGAGGTCGCCGAGTACTGCAAGTCAAACATTGTTTATCTACATTGTTTATCTGTATAACATTGTTTATCTACACCTACAGAAATTACGGTAGACAAAACTCAACCCCACGCGTAAAACTAGAACATTCAACACTCATATTTTTTCCCCATCAAAATTGTCTCCTAGCACTGCGCCAGGCAAACACAAAATTATCAACCATCCGAGCAAACTGTGAAATTATCAATCTAAACACATCTAAGCATATATATATATATATATATATATATATATATATATATATATATATATATATATATATATATATATATATATATATATATATATATCGAAATTCAATCTCGGGCCAGGAATGGCAAATCCCTACTACTGACCCACCCTCCAGCCCATACACGTAGAATGGTACTGACCCACCCATCCACCCATACACTTACATTGGAATTGACCCACCATCCAGCCCATACACGTACAATGGTATTGACCCACCCGTCCACCCATTCACGTACAGTGTTATTGTTCCACCCACCCACTCATACACGCACAATGGTATTGACTCTTATACTCTTATACCAATACCATTACACATTGGTATTGTAATGGTATTGGTACACACTTTGACGCGCGGCAGGGATGTTCACTCTTATGAAACTAGAGGGAGGAATAATTACAGAACGCAGAGGCATAGAAGCGCAGCTTTCAAGCGTATGCCATCACAAGTGGGTGTAAACATAATCAATTTGCTCCCTGAACAAATTAAAAATCAAAACCTGAATTTGTTCAAAAGGCGTTTATAATACCTTTTGGTGGGAAGTGCTTTTTATTCAGTTGAAGAATTCTTTCAACGCCGCTGGGACAATCAGTAAACACCCTATCATGCAATTCTGGTGTCAAGTGTGTGAATGTATGATGCATGTGCAAGATGTATGTATGAATGTGTCCGATTGTGTGTGAGTGTTGTACGCTGGACTAAATTTTGACTTTTGCAACACAATTGTTAACTGTATTATGCAATAAAGAATTTATTTATTTATTTATTTTTATAAATACACATTCAAAGCAATCCATTCTTGTGCGGAACCAGTATCGAACATTTAGCATGTTTGCTATACCGTACGTAATTCTTTTCATAAACTTTGACTCGGATTGTAACGTTGTAGATTAGATTAACTTTAAAATCCATTAGGGAAATGATTACAATATTCCTTTAAGTGTAATGTTTGATTAAAAGCCACAACCCTATGGTGTTTTTTTTCCAAATAATAGTATTTGTGAATTAAAAATAAAAAATATAATGTCGTAAGTGGATTCTCTTCCAAACCATTTGCAGCTTTTTAGTACTTAATTTTCGATTCTATTGTACAAAAACCCGTAATTTTATAGGCAGTACAAAGAAACGACATTTTCAACTGGGGTCAGGTTTTTGTTTTTGACAAACTATGTAGTTCAATCATACAGATCACACAATAAATTTTCTATTATAATAATTTACCTAAAGGAAATTTAGTAATCCTTAAAGAATAAGCTAACATTTTTTAGCTATTTATCTTTCCAAAATTAACATTATGGTATGGAAAGAGCCTTGACCGAGTATTCTAAGGCATGAGGACTTAAAGACTGAGATAGATATAACGCAGGTTCTAATCGAGACATTGACTGGATGTTTTTATCACTTATATTCGCCTTGTACTGTATTGGTCCCCTCCTTTGTCTATCACGATAGGTTCCCCGCACTTACCATTAGTATATTGGAAAATTGACAGAGTAAGGCTAAAAAGAGATCAGCCTGTCCTTTAAAATATAAGACAACAAAATTGTTGACAATAACATCAACGCCAAACAAGATAACCACACAGTTGAGCATAACTTATTTACGTTGGAATGTCCACTGTGCTCGGGATGCCACTGGCTTCAAGTTCCCGCTCAAATCAAATCGTTCCCAATCAAGGTGAGGTACGGTGGTCCAGTTTGGACGTGCGCAGTCTACGTGCCGTGTCTGGCCGAGACGTGAGGATGAGCTGAACCCCCCTTCCCTCGGACCCATCCTGCGGTCACTCCAGGCACGTAGTAGACTTGCGTAGTACGTAGTACAAGTGACTTCACATACTGTGCTATTATGAGTACTGGTTTAGAGTAAAGGAAAGATGGCTTGTTATTTTAATGTAAGAGAGAGCAAAACCAACATTTTAAATATTATACAATAGTTTAAACCCACATCATGAGCGTCAGTTATGAAATGAAAAATCCAAAGTCATGTAAGAAATTCTGTTAAAAAGGATTGTGCTTGAGTTGGTACACAGCCAAAAGAGTGGATAAACCTACATGAAACATAGCGTTGTATTTAGTATACTAGTTATTGAAAGATATCATTCAGGAATGGAAAATTAAAACATTTTATTACATCAGTCTTAATCAATATCAATATAAAAAAAGTTCCAACACTCAACACAGTTACATTTCCTACATTTCATAGTTGTAAAGAAAATACATGTTGTCAGTAATTGATGTCCTTAGCCTTGGTTATGAATTAATCTCGCAGTTAAGTGAAAAATTGTTGTAAGATAAATCAAAAAGTATAAAGGAATTTCAAAAATGAACAATAATACTACTTACTGATAATACTAAAGGCCTTCATAAAAACAAAGTGTTGTAATAACTCCTACTTTTACCAAAACTAATGATCAAACTTATGATAATAAATCACGATGAAACTTTGTTTCAAAGCCTACATCAACCTATAAGTAAAATAAATAAACTGGACGAATCCTGATTGAAATCACATCAATAAAACAATAACCCGTTTTAAATTGCTAACATCCATCAGTAAACACAGTAAAATATATCATTTTAATTTTCAATACTATCATAGACTCTTACATAATTTTGATAAATGTGTTACAGAAGCGGTTCATGCTTTCTAACAGATGATGTATTGAGCTAGGCAGAGGTGGGGGAGAGGGTCTCCACCACCTTTCCCTTGGAATGGGACATTACTCTATGATAAATTGGTATAGGACTGTCCATGCTGCAATAATAAACTACCAACGCACATTGCCAAGATCCACACATAGAGATGGACTTGCGGACTCCTACTAACAATATGGTCGGACACTGTGTACAAACACAGAACCATCACCATAATGTTTTGGTGTCCACAATGTTAAATAATCCATAATGTTAAATGTTAAATCCACAATGTTAAATCCATAATGTTAAATGTCCACTGCAATAAAACTGATTTGATTTGATTTGATCTGCCAAGACCCTCACAAGGAGATGGTCTGATAGGCTTCTGCTAGCAAAGCGGTAGTCAGAAATTCTGTGCAACTCAATAATTTTAACTCGGTTTGCCAAGATCCCGACATGGAGATGGTCTGGTAGACTCCTGCTAGCAATACCGTGGTCAGACATTCTGTACAAACAGAAAGCTTCCAACACGACTAGCCACGATCCCGACATGGAGACGATCTGGTAGACTCCTGCTAGCAATGTCGTGGCCAGACATTCTGTACAAACATAAAGCTTTCAACACGACTAGCCAAGATCCCGACATGGAGATGGTCTGGTAGACTCCTGCTAGCAATGTCGTGGCCAGACATTCTGTACAAACAGAAAGCTTCCAACACGACTAGCCACGATCCCGACATGGAGACGATCTGGTAGACTCCTGCTAGCAATATCGTGGCCAGACATTCTGTACAAACATAAAGCTTTCAACACGACTAGCCAAGATCCCGACATGGAGATGGTCTGGTAGACTCCTGCTAGCAATGTCGTGGCCAGACATTCTGTACAAACAGAAAGCTTCCAACACTCCTGCTACGAAGCTATTAATTGAAAAACACAAAATTGATGCTATAAGGCCTAAAGAGAATGCTTGGTAGGTCACATTTAAAAAACAATGTTTATATAGGAGTACGTCGAACACAGTTATGCAATATTCTAATTATATCTAGACCAATAATTTATTAATCCTGAAACATTTTGAAGACATTTATTGTAGATATTTTACTATGTGTCAGCATACTATCTTTTAAATCGCTTTCAACAAGAATTTAGAACTGAGGAAACTTTCTGTACCGAGTTCAGTTATTCTGATTATATTAGGTTTATCCTATGGTAATTACGGGTAAAATAATTACACCTACGGTAAAATAACGGGGAAATGAAAGAATACCTCCAAACTAATGGTTTACTTATTTCATTAACTTTTTTAAATTTTTTATGGAAACAGAGTCATACCAGATATTTTTCAGGTATAAAATTCAGTATTGATACTTTCCTGGTTTAATTCGGTAATCTAAATGAGGGTTAAAAATTAGTGAGTATGGTACAAGATTTTTCGTAATTCCAATTCCTCTATGGCATGATTACTGATCTTTCCATATATGCTAAACTTACCAATTTAGATAATTTATGTTCGAGTGTACATGTACTGTACTGTTTTCACTTTTCAAATTAAAAAATTACTTTAACAAAACGTTTCTATTACAAAACACAAATCTTATCAATGGTCCGAGGCTCGGCCGTGAAACTCAGGCACCATCAGTAGTGGAGGCTCCTTCAACACAAATTAGGCACTGATAATGGCGTCCTGAAGAATGTTTGAGCTGACCTTTTGGGAATATTTTGGAGCAGAGAAAGAGAGGTTCCACTTAGACCCCTCCCCCTCCCGATATATACATACATGAACACCTATGGTGTTAAACTCCTAACAGAGATTACAGGGTGGCACCCCCTAACACTTATAGATAACATCTTTGTCTGGTTATCAACTGAGAAATTCGGTGCAATTATTGTAAGAGGTTTAAAAACAATTTGTGGCGGACAGGTGGGGACGTTGTGGAGTTCGCACCTCAGATAATAATATAGCCATTAGGTAGTCACAAGGGGTATCATTAAGGGCAGCACTTAATATAGAAGGTCTGTCGGCGATGGAGCGTTATTAAGCCCCCATCATGTGGAGTGAACACTTGCGATATAAATTGTCCTTGCCGAGTCTCCGAGATTCGGATTACGGAAGAGTACAGTTACTCGAAAGAGGGGAAAAGAAAGGTTCGACTTGAATAATGGAAAGTCGCATGATCAGAAAGAATATGAGTATGTCAAACTTAGAAAGTGTTTACAATGTATGAAAATCAAAAGGCACAGAGCTTAGCAACAATTTAACTATTTTGTTTTTATAGCCTATATTTTAAAGAAAAATATTTTACATATAGTTTTTATAAATAAACGATTTTTTTATGTAGAGTGAAAAAATATTTCTGCAAATTTAATAATTTTTAGAACGATGTATAATTTTAAATGTAAAATTTTAAGAACAATACTTTAGTTAGATTTTTGTAAAATTATTATAAAGCCATTTTATTTTATTTATTTATTATTATTATTATTATTTTTTTTTTTTAGATGCAAAAACATGCAAAAGATGCAAAAACGTAATTTAAAGGAAATGAAAATGAAAACTTGCGTTGAAATCTGGCAGTTTACACTTATATTACTTATGATATTTAATAATAATTTTAAACTAGTTAGGCCTATTGACGAAATATACAATATCAGAAAATCAAAATTTACTTTAAAAACAAAGTAATGATCACCACACCCTGTGGAGCCTACTTCATTCTTATCATAATATATTTTAGCTGTATTTTAAATCATAGATAGCTATTTACGTTGTCTTGTGTAACAAACAAGTAAACATGCCGTTGATTACGGCGGGAAACGGATCACCGGCGTTCCCACGAGACTCCGCTCAGCTGATTTACGACTTCTCCCGCCAATAGCCCAGAGAGTATCAACGCCTGCTGTATAACCTGTCTTCCGACCAAAAACCGAACATATCCAATAAGAGCATGGAAATCATAATAAAAATTGCAATTTTTTAAATGATGTTTCTTCGTATAAAATTATATTAATATTAGGAACTAATAATGGAAATGTACAATAATATGTCATTTAAAGGTAATATATGACATGAACATTTTATATTTACAGCTACTGTGTAGACCACCACAACTATTTTTAAAATAAAAATTAGTCCATAGTGCTGGATTATAGTACTGAATTCATATTTCAAAGAGATTTATCTTAATTTTAACATCATTGTTTAATTCTCTAGTATCTTACTTTGTTTATGGTATCAACAAAATAGAGGAATAAAGCAACCAAAGTATTATCCCTTAACCCTGAGCTAGTCTCTTTTTAGATTCTATACAGTTTACGATAGTGTTTTTTCATATATTTCCTAGGTTCTAATGAATGATTTACTCATCGTCTCTTCCTGACTAACTTGACTTGACATGAGGATTGATAGAGAACGTTATAAGACTTACTGATCTTTAATAAAATGTTTGGCATGTTTCACGCTTTAAGTAATTTACCCCCCAATTACGTAAACCTATAGATATGATAAACAACTAATGCCACTATATCTATCAGCAACAGTGACTGCATTTGGCTCAAGCGATCGTTTAGCACTCATTCTTTGCATTCAACAAACAATCGCCACACTTAACATCCCCCAAATGATTATTGCATGAACGACGGACTTACGTCTCCAATTAATATCCTTCCGACACATTCCTGGGCTTGAGGGCTCTCAGTCAAGGATGAAAGAGGCCTCAGACGCCACCAGACAGCCTCCTCCTGCGCCCTCTTTTATCGCTCTCTTTATCTCTGTTGCACAATGTTCCTGTGCTTTCTCTCGTTCGGTTTGGTAATGCTGTCCGTCAAAGCAAATATATTGATGGTAAGATCGTTGGAGAACAACAGGGGACCTTTTTATCGCAACAGTGACACCCTTTGTAGGCCAGTTGTGTACTGGGTGCTCTCATGTGGAAGGAGGCCGACCGCTTGCACCTTCCAAAGTAACTTTCAAACATTTATTTATCTAAATAGCATATTTCACATTATAAATATGTACTCATATGGTATATCAATTGAAATTAACGTTGTTATTTTATTACTTTAAAAGGATTTTTTAAAAATTATTTAAGGATGTGAAAATTGACAAAAACACGGGTTTCTATTTCAACTATTCGGTTTATAATAATAATAATACTTGAAGTGTCATTTGAAAGGTGACGACCTGTTACAGTAGATCATAAGTAGGTTTTTGTATAATATTGAATATATTTATACTTTTTCACGATAATATATAAAACTATAAATGTAATTCTTGATGATTTTATATTTAAAAACTCGTAATATCAACTTAAGGTCCACTAGAATGGACCTTTAATAGTTATAAAAGGTTCACTATACTCATTAGAATAATAAACACGAACCGTACAGTTGAAATAGAACAGCACGTTTTGGCCCGTTGATGGTAAAATTGCATTGTTCCTATAGAACAGTCTGGGGCTGTCGACTTTCCAGCGGTAACTTGGTGGTTTGGGAAACAGCCACCTGTTGGTACAGAGAAGGAGACTTTGAGATGTGTGTTTTGGGTTGTGTAGTACCAACATTTCTGTCACGGAATGGGTGGTCTTTGTTGCGTTGAGGGTTAAGATGTATTTTCACTTACATGACCACATACATAACTAATTGCTTGTAAATGAAAAAATTCCATACATAACCACCGTACGTGTATGTGTGGGTGGGTGGGTCACAGCATTATACGTGTATGGGTGGGAAGGTGGGTCATCTCCACCGTACGTGTATGGGTGGGTGAGTCATCACCACCTTACGTGTATAGGTGGTTGGGTCACAGCACTATACGTGTATGGGTGGGTGGATGGGACATAACCACCGTACGTGTATGGGTGGGTGGGTGGGTCACAGCATTATACGTGTATGGGTGGGAAGGTGGGTAATCTTCACCGTACGTGTATGGGTGGGTGAGTCATCACCACCTTACGTGTATAGGTGGTTGGGTCACGGCACTATACGTGTATGGGTGGGTGGGACATCACCACCGTACGTGCATGGGTGGATTGGTCATCATTAACCATATATACAACAAAGCAATATTATATTGTTAATGTTACAGTGGGCAATCCAATATTTATTCCGACCTCAGCTATTCTCGAGCATAACATGAAGTGCCCTTTCAGCCAACTACGGCCGCTGTTCAAATCAATATTTCGAACCCCGTGGGAACTCTGGCGGGCGTATTTTTCACGCGATGTTTCCGTACTTTCACTCCGTTCGCCGAGAAAGTCTCAGCCCACTAAGGCGCTTGCCGCTCGTTACCCCAAGGTTTTTGTCCCCCGCAGAGCTCAGCCGGCAACAGTACTCCTAATTGGTTTATAGAATCTGCCATTATCGGGCAATGATAGTCAGTTAACTAGGCACGCAATACGGCGACGCCTCGCAACTAAAGTGACTTACTGGTAACTCTGCTACCGGAGAAAACTTCTCAGAAACAACTGATTGAAAACGTGAGGGTATAGATACTTGGAAACAAATTTTGTTTACATTCAGGATTTTCGTATAAAATATGTCAGTCAAGTATACATCACCTTTATCAATTCACTCCCCACTCTTGGCACGCTGTATACCTTGCTTCATGAACTACCATCTCAACATCCCCACACCTATGGGAGAAGCAGTCCTCATATTCATTCCAGTCTAAGGACGTGCAGTATTTTATTACCTTTGTTCCAGCTTTATAATTTCTGCTCATATGTTTATACAACATAAAAACAAATAAACAGGATACTAGATTATTAAGTATTTAGATCAGAATAAAAGGACTTCACCACTATATTCTCAAAATGTGTTATCTGTTGGTGTTAAACATTACAGTAGGCCTTGCTGTGAAATCTTCACTGCCTATTGTTTTACTTAACGACTCATTAAAATATATCTGTCGTGTTTTTGTAGCAGAACTCTAAACTCAACGTTATGTGTAGACAATAGTTTACACGTGTTACCTCATTGTATCATCTCACAAAATAAATTGATCAAAACAAGTTAGTCAATAAATATTGCACGTTAGTCATATTAGTCAAGCATTGTTTATACTTTTGAAATATTCTTCATTTAAAAATAACGTGTTAGTTGCGCATATATTATATTATACGTATTGTAATTGTTTTTGAAAAGAATTTTAGGTGATATATTTAAGTTATTGAATAATATCTTAGGTCATATTATAATTATTACATACCCTAACTACGTATTGCTTTAATATTTTAGTTAATTTTTGCGTTTGAATATGGAAAGCAGTTAATTATATTATAAGACTGATTTTATCCATAGTTATATTCTAAACTATTATAAACAGAATATCAAACACACCGAATTTTTAATCTTAAATTGTAGATTTCAATTTTTGAATTTAACTTGGTATATTTTCTTTGATGAAACCAGTATTAAGATTTGTTTTATCAGTTTATTTTCAGTCGAATATTCGTCTTATTGAAACAATGGTTGATTTTGAGATGGTTATGTTACGACTTTGTACTTTATGGAACTTTGTTTCTCAAGAACCACAGAAGCATATAGGGTCTCTAAGTGTTTTACATGCTTGGTTTTTTTTAATATAAAAGAATTGAAAATCGATCAGTAGAAAATAAATAATGAAAGATATTATTAATGGTGAACAGTGTTACTGTATAGAAGAAATTTAAAATTCAAATAACTTCGCACGGACGCGAAATGTGAGGACGTTCATGGTCTGTTGGAGTATATGCAGATTCATTGTCCGGCTCTGACCGTGTCATATTTTGTTAGACTAGACAAAATTTGGTTAAACAAAGTTAGGCTAGACCGTGTTACTCCGTGCATGTTTTGAATGCGTTGCGACGCATTTTCTTATTTCATTTACAAATTTCAATAGACCCGTAAAATTTTTAAGTCATTTCAGGGATTAAAAAACAAAGATCATAAGAAATAATACGTTGTTTTCAATGTTGGTTACACAATTTTACAAACCTGCTTAGAATGGAAGTAGGTCTACAATTGTGCTGATTAATCGAATTTGTTTTTGGAATTATATCTCTACCGTAGTAATGATTAAGGTACTAAGGTCACAAAATGTCAGATTAATATTTAACCAAAGTAATATATAATATTTCTCTTGGTATGTAATAGCAATGAAGACCCGGTGAGAGCGCGTCCATCCACCCGCATTTCCATCTGTATGGCCCGCTCATATTTAACTCTCGTTGAGCCTGTCACTGTGTCTTTGATCAGGCATAATGAATAATTTATCAGCTGATTGTCATGTAAATCCCACTAAAGGCCACTCGCGAGGTGGCAAATACTCTCACAGTACGGAGTCCCCTCTTTTTGTCGGTTTCTGTGTTTTGATAGGGCCCATTCATGGAGAGAAGGAGATAACAAAATAATATTTGAATGATTGATTTACAATTGTTAAGCTAAAATAATTGTTATCAAGTCTTGGTAAATAATGTATGCATAAATGTTTGTATTGTTGTGTTCCCCAAATTTAACTGATACGTTTAAGATTTTTTTAATTTTTTAATTTATTGTTTCACAACTATCTTCGTTAAACTTGGTTTATTTAAAATCTCTAGTAATTAAAGAAAGCTAGTTAAAAGTACTTTTCAATTTAATAAATGTTCAAACAGGACAGATTTTCTGTTATTTACCAATTTTATTACATACTCGATTGTCACTCATAATTAATCATAATGTAACTAAACAAGCACATTTTAAATATTTACTTTACTAACGGTTTAATTTTGTCATAAGAAGAATCTGACGTTTACATGAACGTTTATAGAAGAATATCTATGGTTACATGAACTTTGTTTTTATAAGTTTAGCTTATACTTTACATTGTTATGGTATATTCTTTTAAAATTAATATCAACGTGTTTATTGCTACTTTGAAATCGCATGTAATTTAAAAAAAACCTAATAAGTAAAAGAGGCGACACAAATCACTGGAAGTAGCTATGAGCTAATATAATACACTCTTGTCTATGTCTTATTCGTAGAGTGAACAGCATTGCCTTTATTAAATAAATAGTTTTATCCCGACTCCTTTTTTTTGTGTAGTTCGCTCATAATATTTTATGTCGAATTGTTACTCTTGTTGAGGAAAAGTAAATTATTAATAATTTGAGTACTTTTTTCTTCAAGCTCTTTATTGGAGATTGTTACAATTGTAGATAAATTAAATGTTGTGTAGATCCAAGTTAATCTAAAAATGTAGATAAAATCTTATAATTATCTGTAAACACTATCTTATTAAATAATTCTATAAACTTTACAATCAAACTTCGGATTTTTATTTTCATGTTATTTTAAATTATAAATTAATTTTATTCCTGAGAAATAATAAAAATAAATTAATAGTATAACATGTCTTTGACATAAATATCCAAACTAACGAAACTAGGTAAAATGTACTAAAAAGATTAAAAATTAAATGTTGTTCTTTTATTTATCTATCAGATAGAATTATAGCTTACGATAGTTGTTTTAACCTGCCACAATTGTTTATATTAAATAAAAGGCAACCAAGTATTTCCTAAACACTTTTTTACATTTATTTTTTTAATTTTTAGTTCAACACCAACTTATTCAAGTATTCATGTTTTATTTAAATATTCGTCAGAATTAACTAGTATAAGATGAATATATCAATAAAATAGGCCGTTTAAATAATATCTACATACGGAAGATTAAATATATTGTACATAGTTGAAAATAATCTAGGTTTAAAATAATAGCCCTAAATTATAGTTTCGCGTTCGAGTTAAGTTTGGATGGCGAACGTTTCAAGTAATATAAGTAGTTATTTAAATCCCTTTTTAATATATTTACTTGTAAATGTATATTTTTTAAGTGAATACCATTCACAAATAACTTACTGAGTGTCAAAGCCCACAGTTTAAGTGGCCTCCTGCTTCGGCTTAAGTGGGCATCCGTCATTGTTATAACTGGCCCGCCCCTCAGTTAGTAAAATAATAAAAACTAATATCCCGAGGCGGGGGCGGATGGTCCTCACTCGGTAATTAGTTAATCACTGCATTAACTGTTAATCACCGGCGTTAACGCACGGTGGTGATCAACAGCACAGAGTAACAACGGAATAACACAGAGCAATGCGCGGCGGAATGCGTATGTAATTAGCTTGGACAGGTCGATAGGCCGACAGACGCGCATTTTAATCAAGTGATTGACAGCGAGATTGCTTACTACTCTGTGGACAATACCACATCACTTAACTGGGCAAGTGATTTGTGCCATTGCTCGTCTAATCACCTGTTGACAACACCAACGATTACTCCTTTATAATGCAGTACAAGCTTGAGTTTTTCAAATTACTTGCAGAATTGACATTTGCCTACAATTGTGTTATTCCCTCTGAATTCCGACATTAGTTCATTGCTATTTTACTGAAGGATGCTCAAATTAGTCTATTTCAGTTGCTTAAGGATATTTAGAGAGTGTTATTTTCTTTTTATTCAATTTTTAGTCTGAATATTACGGTCAGTACTAGTATAATCTTTGGCGTCGATAGTTTCAAGATTGTAATGTAAAGGGTTTTGAAAATGATGGTCTAGGCAAAAAGCATTAATCTCTTAAAAGATATAAGTAAATTGTTTACAGGCCGTACTAAATGGATATTTCTAATTTCCAAATTATGAACTGGCCTTCTTAATTGTTCAGTTTTCTAAAACGATTCATCAACTGGCATTACTATTTGTTCAGTTTTCCTCAAACGACTGATAGATTTTTTTTCATTTGCAGCGTTAATGACATCCACACGACTTTGTCCTTTTCATTAAAAAATGACGAAATAAATTATGATTATTAAGTTTATCTTTAAAAGCCATTTGACCTTTTAGAGAAGAACGTGTAAATGATGACTTGTAAATAACTCATTTAAATACTTTGATGATAAATTTACCCTAGAAGGTGTGTGTAATGTCCTCAAATAAAGGTCGTCAAATATTAGTCACAAATAATTGACTAGATAGATTAGTTTAAAACAACGATTTTTACGCATTTTTTAATGAGACAAGAACATTTTTATCAATTTAGTCACTTAAGGTATGAACAATTTGACTAAAAATTTCCATACTAATACTTTTGCAAACTGATGTCCATTTAAAAGAGATTTTATTAAAAAAAATGCTGGACTTTCAATTTAAAAACCCACTAGTTAGTTGTTCAATCACTAAGAAATGAACGTACGTTCCATAACTAGCCTTTAAGTGTATGTGTGATGACATACGCTGGACTAGCATGTTCAAGTAACACCCATGTACAATCAAGGTACATGTATTGAAATGACAGACAGTGGTAGTGTCTTTTAGAAGGTAACTAATGTTTCCTTTGTTGCAGGCACTCAGTGGTTTTCTCATGATGATGACGCAGAATGGAAAGCTGCTGTACATTTCTGACAACGCTGCTGAGTATTTAGGCCATTCAATGGTGAGTGTGCATACGCAAGTTAGGGAATAAAACCAATACATTATTAATTGTTAATTCAGGTTAATCGAATAATTAAGTAACCTTTTTTTATAATAACCATGCTAAACATGCATTGGAAAAATCTAACAGTTCTTAAAAAATGGAATGTTTTTTCAATGTTCATACAGCAGGAATTCACATTTGACGGACCAACGCAGCTTGTGCGTATTAAAGACAAAATTAATGAATGAATGAATATATATGAGTAAGGTAAGTAAAGATTCTAGTTACGACACCAGCCGCTTAAGCCTAAGTTCTAATAACTTACTAAGTATTGATGGCGTGTGTGGCTTAGTTACAGACTTCAAAAGCATTCAATGTGTGTATAGGATCTAGATAGAAGTTACTTCGTGTTAAAGATACATACTGAAGAGCTATGCTTATAAATAAATTATAGACATTCCTTTAATCAAATTAGTAAGACGATCTATACAACAAATATTGGAAATCAAATATACATTTCAATATTATTTTATTAGGTATTATATATTATTAGATTTTTTTATACTAGATATTATGAACATCCTAAAACCATTGTACGTAGCTCTTCAGGCACGGTTTATTAATATAAAAATCTCATATTACTTTATATACAAGTATGTAAGCATCGGTTGCAAGGAAGTTGTGAATTAGGTTACTTCAGACACATAAAAATAAAAAAAATTATTTTCACTAAGCAGCTATCGCCTTCACAAGACTTGAGTCAGATCCATTATAAACCATGTTCTAAACAGTAACTCGAGACTTCCAGAACTCATCCGTTGATTTGACAGGTCTATTTGTATTTAAATTACCAGGACTTGGAGAGAGCCTCCTGCCAAAACCTCTGACACCAGACAAGGTCTTGGATGGATCCACCGCTGACAGCGAACCTTTCGTGTGATTGGGGCGAGTTAGACTGACAAATGAGACGTCGCACGTCAACCAAGCGTATAAAGGCTCTATCAGTGAAGATTAATTAGAAGAGAGCACAAAGCTCAGAAACGCTACCGAGACTGGCTGGCCACCGATAACACACACTTAGCGTCTTTGTAGGACTGAATGAAGAAATCAACGGTGAATGTGGAAGGGCAGCGAGCCCTAATCTGGACCATTGTGCGCAAACAGCAAGTCATCTGCACTGATGGTCAAATCATATTACAATAACAAAAACTGCTGTGATTTGTGACGCAGACACGTCTTACGGACCATAACGAATCCGGCAAGCGCTCAGCTACTGTTCGTCCGCGCGCTTCTGCCGTCCTTTCCTCTGTGAACACCTCTTGATGTACTAAAGCCTCAAGTGTCACTGACCGGTGTTATAGTCAGACGAGTATTACAGCCCATGAAGAATACCCAAGCACTCAGGTACTGTTCCTGTACACGCTTCTGCAGTCTTTCCCTCAGTGATCACCTCTAGTTTTACTGAGTCCTCGAGAGTCACTGACCGGTGTTACAGTCAGACGAGTATTACAGACCATGAAGAATACCCAAGCACTCAGGTACTGTTCCTGTGCACGCTTCTGCAGTCTTCCCCTCAGTGATCACCTCTAGTTTTACTGAGTCCTCGAGAGTCAGTGACTGATGCTACAGTCAGAACACGTCTTACAGACCATAACAAACCTGACAAGTGCTTAGCGTTCATCCACGTGCTTCTGCAGTCTTTCCCTCAGTGATCACCTCTTGTTTTACTGTGAGATATACTAAACCAGATAAATAGAAAGCCTGGTAATTTCTATTTTATATATAGCTTATATTAGAAATGATTAAATTTCTCTCTTCAATACTTACTTTTTGGAAAGACTCAATTTTTTTACATCGACTGTCCTCCCTTAGGTCACGGCTGGCATTCCTAAAAAATTATATTGTATCTCTCACACGTATATTGAACTCTTTTCTTTGATGAACTTAGCCACTATTATCCCTTCAACTTACAGTCCGAACTTTGTTTTATAGTAAACATTTCATACATAGACTATAAAAGTTAAACTTAGTCTAAAACGAAGTAAATTATATTATGTACAAATCCGTTTTCCCCTGTATGAATACCACGTGGTTGTTTTGGGGACTAAGCATATTTTAAATGTATGAAAATCTATAATCTTTGAATTGGTTCCAAAGTCCAATATTGGTCATTTTGGAGTTTAATCGGGTTTCCCCTTACATCATCCTATACTTCCTCATATATAAAGTTTAATTAATTCCCATTTTAAAATAATGCGAAGTAATTAAATGTCTAATTCCCCAAAATATTGCAAAGTACATAGATTTGTATATTTGAATATGAATATAATATAATGGAAATTTATACTAGATTCGTGTTTACTCTAACAAAACATTCACATACGTAAAGTTCTTCGTTGTACTATTAGTTAGCAAACATTCTAAGGTGTTTGCCAATGTGGGAGTCAAACGTCAAATTAGAGAAAATTTATAAATGAAAATATAACAAATCTTAGAATTCGACAAGTCTGTTTAAGTGGTTTCCCCAACTCCAACTGAATACGATCAACTCACAACTACATTAGCCATTATAGAGAAAACAGAAAAAAGAATTCTTGTTGCTCTTTTAGATTTTCGATCTTGAGTCAAACGAGGTATGTTTATTTTCCGTGTGTTTTTACCCCAGAAGCAAGAATAAACCGACACAAGCTCAATAGATCCACTACCTGTTTTAAACCGATTTGTAGAAAGCCAAATCCACCGACGAGTAGGCAGAAATGTAATTTTTAAATGAAATAATTAGTTGTGAATCGACCGTGGGTCGGCGCTGCGGGAGGTCGGTGGTCTACTAGCCGTCGTTGCTCAGCTAGCTGTCCAACCGTCCATCTGTCGCCGACTCTTTTGCTCTTTTCGTGAAAAGTTGTTTAATTTCAGTCCTGTGATAAGGTAAATCACACCCGAAAACCCAACAACCTCCAGCGCAGCTCAATCGTGAGCTGGTCAACTGCATTCCCCACTAAAAGAGCTTGAGGAATAAAGATATATGGCTATATCTAGGGCGCCAAATGGAACCGGCGACGACGGCAGCACTCGCTGCGGCTGCTTGATGAATCACCCACTCCTCCTTCCCGCCCGTGTTTACATTGTTCAACACGAATATGGCTAAATCGCCACCTCCTGGAACAAGTATTCTCCCTATCCACTCCTTCTTTTCATTTTAAATTCCCACCAAATTCCTCAGATATTCTGAGAATTTATTTGAAAGTTTTAAAAAATGTACTAGAAATAATTACACAAATTTTTATCATTTATGGACTCTACCATACTTCTATTTTTTCTATGAGACTCAAATTTTTCTATGAGAACTACCCAGGAGGGAATCTAAGAATTATAATTTCAACGTTGATACATCTCAGAGTTGGATATCAGCTCTGAGTTATCACTATTCTACCCTTAAATAAGTTACGATTTTTATTCTGTTTCAGGAAGTGTCAACAATAAATAACTGACAACACCATTACTCTATTACTACTCCCCACAAAACATTTGGGCCATCATCATACCCATCCATCTCATTGCCGTGCACAACATACGAGCCCTCTAAGAACATTCCAATTGTTACTGATGAAACTGGGACCACATTTCACATTCACGGTTTGGTACCGTATTCTTAGAGCGAGTTATTTCGTAACCGGTATATATTCTGGAACAAACCAGTTCCATCTAAAAAATCATAACCCCAGGATACAAAAACAATAAGAAAATACTCACTGGGAAGCCCATCAAGCTGGCCGAGAGAAAATGTCAACGAATTCATGAATGTAAAACTACTTTGCGACCTACTCACAAACTGAAGAATTTACAATGCGTTGTTTCTTTCTTTCCTGCATCGTTGTTGAAGCAACCTTACCTCCAGTTTCAACATGTCTTTCCCCCAGGGGGTTAAATAGTCAACAAGGACCTTTACCCTTAAATATTGAAGCTTGAAAAGGGTGTAGTGAAGTAAGAACAGCTGTTGATTTTAAATATTTCAATTTCATTTAAATCAATTAAGAAAATGAATGTGTACTTTATTATGAGAAGCGAAGATGAAATAATGATCATATACTAATTAAGTTTTTCCTAGGAGATTTTTTTGGAGACTACTGCTTCAATTCATAAATACCACTAAGCTACTGAAGGTAAATTATTTTACCTCTTGTACATTAAAAAGGGAAAGTGGGTCAAAAAATAAACCTAATTTGATTGGTGTAGAAGTATGGTCAAAGGTGTTTGTCAATGTTTCTAGTCCTCATAAATTTCCTATAAAATGTATCTTTTGTCTAATTATGATTGATTAATTAGGAATTGTTATTGTAGAAAATTACGCTAACCATTTCATCCTTTTTTGATACATTATTCATTTCTAAGATGCCGATCTCATGAGATTGGAATACATTTCAGTCTGATTGGAATACTAATTTAATTGTGTTTTAACATTTTTCGTTGATATCGTGATCTTGGCAGCGCCTAATTGGTTATATTAATTTCACCCAGTTAACATTTTGTACATTTAGTAGGAGTTCATTTTGTTGTACCCCATTCTAGGATCTAGGTTAAAATGTAGATATTTATTAATGTAGATAAGTTTATTAGTTTAAGAACGTAGTTTTATAACATGTTTGTTTAGATGTAATTTAGTTTTTAGCACTTGAAAAAGATTTGGGTTTTACAAAATCGAAACGTCATGATTAGTATTTTTCACTTAATGATGGCAAATGTCCAACAACCTTTGTCTTCCTCATCTGATATTCCATTATTAACATATTTTAAAAACAAAGACAACTAATTATATACTGTGTTTATTTCGACTTACATTACCCTTCCTTGGCAAATACAATATACACATAAATTAATCTAATACGGAGTTTAAGAAAAGTAAAATTTCATAAATCCTTTTATGTGTAGGGTGAATGATGATCCAACACGACTACCTTTCAAGACCATCATTCTGTCTACTAATACACGTAGTATTCTTTACGTAATTGTTTTATAAGTCACGTTTGTATCATAACAGCTTTGATATTTCACTATCTTTATTGCTGGATTTTTATATCCCGAGGAGGTGTATGACTGGGTGCTGTATCGGATGGATAACCACCCATCCTCTAGTTGTTCGGCACACGAGTGACCTATGTCTCCATCCACTAACACATATACTATCACATTGCCTTAGGTGACCAAGGCTTACTACCTCTCTGAAATGTGCATGGAGATGAAAAGTAAGAATGCCAATTACAGGCCCATATCATTAAGATCTCAGAATTTCAAGGGATGCAAAATATTCACCAGATTGATTCTAAATAATATTTTGTTGCTTGACTTTGGTCTTTTTCATCATTTGTGTTGAAGAGGTTGATTTTATAACTATAAGGTACACTAAAATATGATTTATAGTTGTATTTAAATTTCGCGATTTTCAGTTTAGCTTTGAGCGATGTTAGAGCTACACGGTATTCATTGATTGGTACGTTTAAAAAATCATTAGCATTTTTCTTCAACTTCGCTTTTCTTTTACTGTTTTCAAATTCCAATTTTTATTAACTCTTTTAGACTTAACGCTACAATAATATGATATCTTTATTCTAAAACAACCCTTTGTGTTTAATTTGTTCGTGATTTTTTACATCGTTTATTGTGTAGCATTTACTTTTTCAGTTAATTCATTGTTGTAAGAGTCTAATTTCAATTATTGACCAGTATTTGTGCTTTTTATATAAAGGCTTTGTGCATTTAGTAGAGATACCTTAAATACAACAGTTCAAAATAATAAATATTAAAAACAAAAGATTCTACACTCTCTCTGGTTAAACACTTCAGGTAATTGATTCTGCATGAAATTTAACATCTTACAAGTTAGTTGACTTTTAAGTTTTAACCAATTGTTAATGTAAGCAATAATGTTTAACATACTCCAATGGAAAGATAAGTGTAGTTCATAAATGAAACAAGTAAAATGATAGATTGAAAACTAAGGAATTTCTTGATCACTTGAAATCACAGAAGACTTAACTGTAGGAATCCTTTTTACCTCCATCAGGCGACCACTTGTGAAAATTACCCTCGATTTATAGCCACTGTACGGTTGAAAACGTTCCATAACCGGGGCTTTATCACTATATGCAATGGCGAACGGCTTTTATAACTTACGGGGACCATCAAGCATTCACGGCCTTCATACCGATTCTGCTAAAGATACGCTATTAAATGACAATAAATAAGGCACGGCGTGGGTGGGCGAGGCTGAGGGTCAAGGCACGACCCAGGCTGCACTGCATCGACATACTACTTCAAACTATGAAACCCAATACCTGCATTTTGTAGGTCCGATGACTTCTATGAACGCAAGTACTTGACATGTAAACAGTACTGGCTGACTACAAGTATACGCTTCGTCAATGTGAAGTTATAATGTTATTTGTTTAACTATCAAATATATTTATTCGTATAGCCATATAATTAAAATAACATGACATTTTCCGCAATTCTATTATTAATCCTGGATTTTATAATAAAGCAAAACTAAAAAATTATGTTTGGTTAAACGATGTAGGCCTATTTCTGTGCAACAATTTGTTTGTTACCTTACTGTTTATTCCTACATTATGAAATTGAAATATGAAATAAAATGATTTGCAGTTTCAGATTCGAACAGGTTTTGTATCCATAACAGGTTAGATCATAAAGGATGTGTAACAGGAGGTTCGTAAAGAACTAATCTGGCTTGACATTGTAATAAGGCTGTAAGATTATGGTGTTTTGAAGCTGTAAGATATATATCTCAGGGAAAATTTTTTTAGATTGTATGGTTCAAAATGGCCCTTTATTTTTATAAAATTAGAGCTGTCCTGCTACATAGAGGAAAGTTGCATAAATCGTACCGCCTCCTAAATCGTACCACTGCGATTTTAACTAGATAGAGGCGGCTCAGAGAACTCTAGTGGCTAAATAAGCAAGCTCTCTTCACGTCTAGACCAGTGCAGGAGTTAGACAAGCCAGTGCGAAAGGGTTGAGTTTTTGTTACACTAAATTGGTTTTACTACTTGTCAGTGTTGTTTTCTATCAACTTTTGTAAGGGAATATCATCCACCAAGGTAAGTTTAGGCTATTATTTGTATAATATTACGGTTAAGTAGAATATTCTAATGCATTACCTTAGTTCACTTCAAGCCTGCGTATATTTTGAGGTTAGAATTGTCAGTTTTACTGAAATGATGCGCAGTTGCCCATGTCGTACCACTTACAGTTGCCTAAATCGTACTACCTACAGTTCCTTATATCGTACTGGTACGATTTAGGAGGCTTCTTTATTTTACAGTCGTCATTTAACTTGATCGTGCCTAACGTTTAAGTGGACTCATGAATAATGACGGAAACATGTGAAAAACAAAGTCCGTTCATTTTCATACTAAAACACGGTAAATAGCACAGAAAAAAATACGGACCCGGCTATTTTAGGCTATTATAGCATAGTCTGTAGGATTAGTATTTTAAAACAATTGCAAACGTACTACATTTTACTCTTAACTTAGGTACATCATGCTCTGTACTATTTTTCTGGAGGCATTTGTGAGTTTTGCAGGTCTTATGCACAAACCCCTCGCCGATTTTACCATTTACTATGTTATTAGTTGTAAGTGCAATCTCACATTTGTTTCAGAATGTCTAAAAGGAAGTATGGTGCTTGGCAGGAGGAGGATATGGAGAGAGCTATAGCAGCTTACAGGAATGGGGATATGGGGTTTAATGAGTGCTGCCGACAGTATGGTGTTCCCAAACCGACTCTTAAGCGTCACCTTGATGGAAAAAACCTAAAAGCTATTGATGGAAAAAAATCAATGGGGCGTCTGACTACGTTGTCCCCCGAGATAGAAGAGGAGTTGGTGAAACGGATTAAATTATTTGAGGATTGCCTTTTTGGCATGACAATTTTGGACGTGCGGAAACTTGCATATCAAATAGCTGAAAGTATGGGCATCCCTCACTACTTTAATGTTGAGAATAAGCTGGCAGGGAAAAAATGGTACTACGGGTTCATGGCCCGCCACAACAATATCTCCTTACGGCAACCCCAAGGAACGTCTTTGGCGAGAGCCAAAGGCTTTAATAAGGAAAACGTCGAAGGGTTTTTTGAAATATTGAAGAAAACTGTTGATGAAAACCATGTTGACGCTACAAATATTTACAACGTCGACGAAACTGGAGTGAGTACAGTGCAAAACAAGTGCCAAAAGGTTTTGGCCGAAAAAGGAAAACGAGCGGTAGGGTCGATAACTAGCGGTGAAAGGGGGGTAAACACAACAGTGGTTTGCTGCTCCAGTGCTTCCGGGCTATACGTACCCCCGATGATAATTTACAAAAGAATGCGCATGACAAATGAGTTGAAAGTTGGTGCTCCACCAGGAAGTGTGGTAGAAGTGTCTGAAACAGGTTACATCAACACGGAACTTTTCGTGAAGTGGCTTCGTCACTTTATCGAAGTAGTCAAGCCGACCAAAGAGAGAAAAGTGCTCCTTCTTCTCGATGGACACTCCACGCACTCGAAAAACCTAGAAGCCTTAGATGTCGCTAGAGACGCTGGCGTAGTCTTGCTTCAACTTCCAGGGCACACTACCCACAGACTTCAGCCCTTAGACAGGTCTTTTTTCAAGCCTCTCAAAGGTTATTTCAATCAAGCTGTGGAAAAATGGCTGCGAACTAACCCAAGCTTGAGTGTCACGCAGTACCAGATATCAACGCTTGTAAATGAAGCTTATGGAAAGGCTGCAACGATTGAGAATGCAATACAAGGGTTCAAATGTAGCGGTGTGTGGCCCATTGATCCGTTAGTCTTCAAGGAAACTGACTTTCTACCATCGGAAAACCTTACACAACCAGTGCAACCTGCAAACAACACAGATGAAGAGGAAACAGTTATTGGCCTCGAAATAAATAATTCTGCATGCAATGGCGTTGACAGTATAACGAGTCCTAAAGCGTCTCTCGAGGCTTTGTCTCCCCTACCGCAACCTCAGAAAAAAAAGAGTAGAACTACTAAACAAAACGCACAAAAAGCTGTTGTATTGACCAGTAGTCCTTACAAACAGGACCTAGAATTAGCAAGAGAACTGAGAACAGCCAAGGAAAAAGTCAAGGAACTTCAGATGAAAGTTACTGCACTAAAGTCTTCTGCAAGAAGTCCCCCCCTCGCAAAAGTTGCCAAGGCAAAGACCTCATCAAAGCCAGCTGTAGGGCTATCTTCAAACAATCGTAAGAAGCCTAGTGAAGTATTTCTCAACCAAGCCTCTACTTCGAATCAGCCTGACGTCATGATTGAAATCCATGAAGAAGATTGGTTTTGCGCTGTTTGCGAAGAAAACTTTGTAGAAAACATGGTTCAGTGTGTTTTGTGCAAGAACTGGGTGCATGAAGGTTGTGCTGGTTCAAAAGCCAGAATAAAAAAGTTTGTTTGCGCAAATTGTGAGACATAAACCTAAACTTTGACGTTGTATATGTAAATAAATCTTGATTTTCGCTTCCCAGTCGATTTTGTTTACTTTCCTGAACCAGTTGTATCTTTTGTTTCTTGAAGAAGAGGGTCTTTTGTGATTAGAAGCTATAATAACAATGGCGGTACGATTTAGGAACCCAGTGGTACAATTTAGGAGACTAGTTTCCTAAATCGTACCGATTGCAGACCTCATGTAAATTAATGCTAAAATATAATAAAAGTACTCATATCAATCTGAAAAAATTCATTAATGATTCTTAAAACATTTTCTTTAATATTTACTAATTATTTTTCCTAAAATTCCATGTAATACTGAGCTAAAAATTATAATTTAAAAAGTGTCCAATTTAGGCAACTTTCCTCTAAGACTAATAGAAAGATGAAACATTACATTTTTGGCTGAGCAAAAGTAATAAAGAGACAGGCACTTTCCAACTTTTCCTTATAAAGAAACACATATTTTCACGTCAATATATACAGGCCTACTATATATATATATATATATATATATATATATATATATATATATATATATATATATATATATATATATATATATATATATACACACACACGTCGGTGGCGTAGTTAGTTAAAGCCCAACTCGATAAGGTTCTCAGAACAATCATAATCAGAGTAATAACAACATTTGTAAGGGATCAGCTGATAACCACCGGCTGTTCATTTGTCATTGGGCGATTAACTAATGACACTGCATAAGGAATAGTCAGCATTTGTAACAAGGCTACATTTTTTCATATATTGACGATCAGCGTCTCAAGGATAAATTGAAAAATGAAACTATAAACAGTGATATTATAACTCCATACTTCGAGAACTAACTCCTTAGGTACTCGTGCACTCAACTATCGGTATACAAGTATTTATATTAAACTTTTATTAAAATAATAAACGATTTGCTATTCCCGTTATAAAACAAGTGTAGTAATACTGTTTACTATGACACGTGTTTTGTTAACCTCAAACTTAGAACGTCCAAGACCACTTGTGTTTACTGTATATAATGGCAGTATACTCATTGAACGCTGCCAAACTTGATAAAGTTATTTGACATAAGTTATATAGGAAAAGAAGAAAACACTGCAGATTTGCAAACATCTTGAAAACCACTCGACAGAACTCAAGACAAAGCCTCTTTACAGGACCAATTATTATAAATTCATAGTAATCCAGTGATACTGTATTTAGAATCAGTACGACGGGGCATGATGTTTGAGACCGGCCGGACCACCCCCACGCGCGTTCGTCACCTTTCTTACCGTCGGATTAGTCGTTTTGCTTTCAACGTGTCAATAAAGAAGAAACTGCAGCAATATCGAAACCTTTTAAGCGGTTATGCATGTGTCACAGCGATCACTTTGGATATTAAATGTCTGATCCCACTCCATAACTACGAACGATAAAAAGTGTCAGATAAATCTGAAATTTTGAAAGCATATATTTCTGGGCCAGGATTTATGTCAGTGACATTTATTTATGGTTATAGTTTTTTTTGTTTTGATTTAAACATTTCAATTGTTCATCTGTTGTTGTATTCAGCACAAGACCATAAAGATATAAATCGTATGGTTTTTTTTTTACCACAAAGATGAGATAAAATCAAAAGATACATATATGCATTCTTTTTTACTCAAGATTTACAGATCATAGTGTAGATTGTTAAACTTATTTCTCTTTTCTTGGATATTTAAAAACTGTTTATTAGGGACAATTATTCCTCGGGTTTCTCGATGTTTCTCAGTCTTCCAATTTTTCAGAAGTAAAAAAAACCACTGATCAATAGACATTCTTTCGTGCCTTATCCATGAACTTAGTGGTTGGCTTATACAACCAGGAAGTACAGTCATCGGTGTATTTAGAAGTGGTCATGGGGAAGAAATAATAATCTTATGAGAGAGATCTCGTGGTTATCCGAAACCTAGGGATTGCAGTGGAAGAAGTTGATAATCGATAGCTAAGTAGTAAACACTGGGTAAACCGATTCAAAGTTCCTCAACCATATTATACAGATTAAAGCCTCATATTTCTCTATTCCTCACTAGTAGAATTATAAGCACAATTCCTTATGTTATATATAACCATGAAAATCTTGGGAAAGTGCTACTTTATAAAAAATTCCCTACATTTCATTGATGTATTTTAAGAGCGGAATTCTTATCACTACGCTGTAAAGACATAACCATCTAGTCATTTAAGTTGACATACGCGTTGTTCGGAATGTGTAAGACATATATTTTCGTTTTGGACATCTGTTTATATATTTAAGCAAATAAAAATTAATATCTCTCTGGTCTAAGGACGTTGATAGTGGTTTGTAGAACTATAAAGCATAATATTTCTATATTTTTGTATTGATATTGAAATACATTTTTTTGTGACGTTCTTTTTTTAATCTCTCCGACACGTAGTTTACTGATAAGAAAGTATTCGATTAAATACAAACAATGATAAACTTACTTGACGTAATGCTCAACTTTTAACACGCTACTTTCATTATAATTTTCTTTATTTAAAAACAAGAATACACGTTAAATTTGTACAACAATAAATAACAGTGTTATATATGAAAAAAATTTAAAAGATGTTATCATAAGCGTCGTCAATAATAACACTTTTTATGATGACATTATAAAAACATTGTTTAATAAATACAAATATTTACTTAATTGTGAATTTATTCCTCTGGCATTTTGATAAACGATTTGTAGTATGTTCTTTAAAAGTATATCAAGCAATTAAAAATTAAGATTTAACAATGACAATATTTACACTTACACATTTCTTAATACAGACATTAAACTGTTGAGCTTGAAGAATTAAAAAAAATAACATTACAATGTTATGAAAATAAAGTACCCAATTCAAGAATGAAGAAACTCTTCATTCAGATGCCCCGTATGACAGTTAACATCCTAATACATAGACCTCAAAGCCTCATAAACATCGGCAAACTTTTTACCGTATTTCTCTTCATCGTCAACAAATTCTTTTTCATTACCTAATCATTTTATATTCTAAAACATATTCAGAAAGCCTCATAATTCATTATTTTTTATATACACATAAAAAAGTTTCAGTTGTTTAAATATATATACTAGCCTAACTTATTTCATGATGAATATTTATTTGTAAAACTATGCGAACAAATCACACATCATTCTCATTAACAAAAAAGATTTACTTTTAACCTTTTTATTCATAATTTAAAACAAACCAGGCTCATATTGACATTTCTGTGCTTTGCCGTATTTAATGATCATAATAGTAAATACATTATTTATTCTTAATGAATTCCAAACTAGGAATGTATCTGTCCGCATAGAACGGCAATGGCGTCCGTCGCTTCGCTGGCGGTACTGAGGAGCAACGCGGAACTCTAACTGGCAATTACATTTCAACTCTCAACCACCACAGCAGTAATGGGAGACACACAACAATTATGGATCAGCTGGGATTCCGTAAAGCCACTAGTCAGGAAATTAATTGAGGAGATAAAAACAGCTGATGAGAGGTGATGGTGATGGTATTGCCGCGGCACACTAGGCAACATGCCAGAGGACTACGCATGCGCAGTGCATAGAGTGCGTCATACACTGCGATAGTATCGTTCTTTCACATTTTATGGTCTATTGTATGACTGATAACATTTTTTTCTTGAAATTGAAAAACATATTATGCCGGCACATTTAAATGTTTTACGGAAGTAGCTGGATTGTTTTTTAAATGTTATAGTAACCACTGTGTCGTTCTGTATTTTCAACAAACATTTAATTGTAGCTTTTCATATTCATATGACAATGAAATAACTTCAAATAAATGGGAAAATTCAATACGAAGTTATATGCGCTTTGTCTATCAAAGATAGACAATATACTCACATATAATAAACACGCTAATTTGACCCACATTTTTCCCTTCTCCAATACAATTACGGTCTAGTCACCATTGCATGGGTTTGTGATACAAAATGTCACAATACAAATCTGTAATTAACCGGGAAAATAGTAACACGTAAAGCAGAAATGATTCACTCATAAATGACAACTATAACACAAATAACAATCTATTTCTCAGAGGTATTTTCCAAACTACTAGTGCCAAAATGAAGATTGCTGTAGTTTATAAATTGTTATATCTGATTTAATTTAAATAAAAATTCAGTAGTTTTATAATTACTCACGTAATACTGACATAATTACAATTAAATAAAACTTACGTCCAAATTCCGTAGTTTCATCAAAATTTTCCAATTTGAATAATCAACATCTTATCCCTAAATTTGATATGGTACGATCCTGATTCGGAATTTTATCCACTCTAATCATTTAGTATTTTCAAAGTTAAAATAAAACATATTTGATTGATACGATGTATTGATTGTATATAATTTCTTTGTGATTTAAGGAAGATCCCCTTTTTGTTAGTGTTTTGTATCATTTCTGGACTGTTTATTTCAATGCTATCATCAACCTTAAGACCAAATTTGCAATTTCAAATTGATTAACCAGTCATAATTAATTAATAATACACTTATAAATTGAAACTTTAATATCAACTACCAATAGTAAACAACGAAATTTGTTCATTATAAAACATTGGGTAACTTTGCACTTTCCTTAACCCAATCGTACCAAACCGAATCCAAATGAACCGAACCTAACCTAACCAAACCAAATCGAAACAAACCCAACCCAACCGGTGAAAAAAGTATAGGAACCACCTCCAAAAATACGACTTCTTGTTGAAAAAGTGGGAAAATACGATAGATTCATTTCAACCGCAGGAAAATCGAAAAACTAGTTTTTATCTGATACTAAAAAAAACCTTTTTTAAAATTCGTATCTGTTCAACAAACTTTATTTGAATATTTATTTGACATTTTCCTTTTATGCTGAACATAAATATATAATTTGTGAATCAATAAAATTATTTTTTCGGCCCAAAAAACATACTTTTTATTTTCCTAACCAAATATAACCTAACTTATCCCAATTGTCTATTTACTCAGCAAACATTCGCAATTTGCATTAAATCAGTGTGCCATGTGTCCGGGACTGTCTGCCGATCGTCCAAGTAATATATGTTACCTTGGAGAGTATATGTGAATTCGCTTTTGTGGCTAATAGTAGGAGTTTATAATAATCTCACAATGCCACTGATCACGATTCAGAGATTGTTTTTCCACGATATCTCGAGAAATAATTATTACAGTCAAAAATTCGCATTCAGCGTAAAAACACTTCAATTTTAAGAAAAGGTGATTAAAATATCTGTTGAAAATACTAAAATTTGTGACGTCGGTTTTTTCAAATTTCTTTGTAAAATCCGCGATTTCCTCAGAACAAAAAGCATATCATCTAAACATATATCCAATTCTTAACCCATTTTAGGCAAAGTTTTCAAATTTAGTTTAGTGGTAAGAAACTGTATAGTAACCGAAAATTGTTTACTAATGAATTCTTATCTGTGACATACATTTGTGTTCCCATAGCATGAGGTCTGCTCCAACTTGTACTGCCCTGGAGCGGAGTGACGGGACGTGTTAAACAGCTGACCTTACCCCTTATGGCCTGGTTCCCGCGCGTTTTGCTCTAATTTGTGTCAACACTTGGCTGGCCTTCAGGCGTCTGACCAGTAACGCGCGGGGCTTGTAAAGATCTGAGTAGATGTTCTTGGATATCAGTGAATGTTCCAGTCTGCTCTTGGACCGAGTTACCACAACGTGAATGGACGGTTAGACGAAAGATTTTCTATTTTCATCCGGTTTACATTCGATGTCTTTTATTATAATATGCAGGGTATACCTGAAGTGAGTCACTGATGCTCATGGAGTTCTAAGTAAGCCATGACCAGCGAGTCAGTATTGCACAAAATATAAAAGGCTTTAAGGCAGATTAGGTAATTTTTATTGCAATATTTCGCCATTTTGAAGTTTTAAAATGTGCCTTAGCAAAATATCAAAATAGCAAAACTGAATGTATAATTGTTATATGTTTGTTGAATAATCCTTCTATGTTATGAAATTCACGTTTTTTAAATTTTTTTAATTTATTCATAAGACGTTGATCGTCAAGATATGGGCGAATATGGATTTCGAATGAGTGTGATGAGTGTAGATGAGCGAATGTAGTCATTGTTACAAACTAAGGCCGACTATTCCTTAGAAAGTGTCATTAATTAACAGCCCAATGACAAATGAACAGCCTGTGGTTATCAGCTGATCCTTCTCAAAATGTATTATGACTCTGATTGGGATCAAACTGAGAACCTTTAGCACATGAAGCTGGGATTGAACCCAATCCCAATTACTAAAAAACTACGCTACCGACCAATTTTTATATCTCATTGATAACTTCAAACTCGATTGTAATAGAACATAATGTCAACTAATCGACGAATACTTAAATATCATAATGAAATCCTTCAGACATTACTAATATGCTGCCTAAATACCGTCTTAAAAATGTCAAGTGACAAGAAGTTATAAACAAACTCGTATTCATTCACTATGTTTTTAAGAACTAAGATCTTTCAATTATAACTAATTTATTTAATTTGCCTTCCGATACAATGTATTACTTTCCTAAACGCACATAAGCCTTTCAAACCCTTGTTGGCCAGTCCCACAGACAACTCTTGTCTGATCCTTACATGATGTCAGTAAGGAAAATCTCTTTAAGAAAAAGATGGTATTTCTTAGAGACTTTAAAAATACTTAAGTCATTCTGTTGATTGTTCAGGAGGACTTGTTGATCCACGGCGACAGCGTGTACGACATGATCGACAAACAGGATCACCAGGCCATCCAGACGGAGTTGGTAAGGAGTGCCCCGACTCACGGCGAAGACAAAAGGCTCTTCCTATGTAGGATGAACGTCTCCAGGAATGCAAGGAGGCAAATGAGGTTCGGTGATCAAAAAGTTAGTATTCGTTTTCTTCCTGTATCCATTACAAATTACGCTAACAAACTCTCGTCCCAGATTCATTAAAAAATAAACTATTCATTTTATTATTAATCATTTTCATTCAAAAACCTTTTTTGAAAAACAATGTTTGTATAGTGCCATAAAGCTTTATATAATCTTCTTCCTTTAAAGCTTAAGCTGGAAGCGAACCCTGCAGCGTTTAAGAAACAGCTCAAAAACTTCCTCATTGAGAAATGTTACTACAGTGTCCGGGAATGTTTCACTGATGGGTTTGCTGTCTAAGAGACAACTTTCATTTTACACTTGAAGTATTTAATTTAATTAATGTTAATTAAAATTTTTTATGATTCATTCGACTGTATAATTTATATATTTAGATGTAAGTTTATATTGACATGGCTAATGCATGTAATTGTCTCTTGGCTAAATAAACGAGTTATTGATGAACGTAATCAAGATTAAATATTTAGGAAACATTAAATTAAAAAGGGTTATTTTTAAAACTATAAAACTTTTCTCAAAATATACTCATTTAAGGGTAACACAGAAATTTCTTTTATGGTTATTTAGTCCTTCAATCAACACTGATCTGAATAATTATAAAAAGTAATAAAAATTAACCCATCCTGGTTGAAAAACCGATCGAAATGGGAACTCGACGACGATGACTATTGAATTGATTGATCAAAGTGGGATTCAGCAATCTCCCACACAACTCCCGCTCAATGCTAATGACCTCTATTGGAATACCAAATGCTTTGTGACCATGCAGACAGAGAAAGTTTTGCAATCCTATGGAATTCCCCGTAGTATTTTCCATTTTAGGATTGTAGTGTCGTATCTATTAGCTATCTAGCTTTTTTGTTCCTTTTGTACAAAAGTTTTAGATTCTAAAGAATTTAGATAATACTTCTGTAATTCAGGTGGATATTTAAAAGTCCAGAATAAAAAAGCACTATTTTAGTTAAATATTGCATTTTAAACCAACTGAAATTCATACGCTGGAAAAATATAGGCTACCATAACTAATATTTTGTTTATTTATTGCTTACTTACTGCAACAAATGATTGGATAGTATTATAAAATTAGTCTAAGAGTTCAAGAATATTCTTTTCACTCATGAGATCTAATAGTTGACCCATACTTCGGAGTATGTGATCCAATTATCAAATGTGCATTGCAAACAGTCATCACAGTCTAATTTATTTTGAAAAACATTATAAAAGGTCTTTGAAGATTTTGAAAGCATATAATTCTTGACTTTTTGACCAAACTCACACTCGCTTAGTTTAGCTCCATTTCTGGAATGTTGCATATTTCAGCCTCAGGGCTGTTTTTGGACACGAGACGTATGTATCTGGCCAGTGTCGTTGGTTTAAGGAAGGATCTCTAGAGTTTAAAGAAAAATAGTTACCCACAAGAAGTGTGTTGGGTCTTTGGAAGTTTTAAATAAGTATCAAATATAAAACGATGCTTGGTGATTTAAATATCATAATTCAAAATAATACATCGAATTGGAAAAGTCAGTAAGCTAACAGCTGAATATCAATGATTAAATAAATTTTAAAACCAGGTTTTGAATTTATTATTTTATGGTTGGATTCACTGACTAGATGAAATACGGTAGGGCCTTTAATTATTACAATTAGTTGCAGTTATATTTCTATCATATGCTTTAGAGCTAAATACTAAAAATAATAAAGTTTTTTATGACATATTTTGTTTATTTTCGGATTTATTGAAAAGGTGTTGTTTTGCTCCCTACTGTGTAGGCATCAACCGAACACCGCAATCATCACGTTGATGTCTTCACCAGCCCCAGACTGGCCCCTCCCGCAGAGTACAGGGTGTCCAGACGGTGGTAATGAACAAGACTGTTCCAAGAACGTCGGTTATCGCGCACAATCAAAGAACCACTAATGGTCAGCGGATGTCATCATCTGCATAAAGTGCAGCCGTCCTCTTCATTAGGCCGGTGGGATATTGTTCACTCCTATCACAGCATCACCTGCACCTCTTAATTAGTCGTTTACTAGTGGCTCGCTAAAAATTACGCTTAATGATCCTGATCAGTCGGTGGCCCTGAGTTGCAACTTGCAGACCGACTCGCTCAGGGTTGGAACTGGCTGGAAACTAATTGTTGGAGTGGTTTAAAAATTCTGGAATGGTAAGAGAAATACAAGGGTGCTATTTGAAAACCACTGTTTGTCAGCTTGTATTATTATAATTTTATCAATTTAGAACTCAACCAGAATAATACAAAACTGAAGCAAAATAAAATTATGGTTTATTTTTCACAATTTTACTTTTGTTTGGAAGTATTTTTCATAACAACTACTTATAATGTACATTAGCATGTCTCTTGAATGCATGTAGATTTACTTACTTTATTTGTGGATTTTTACTATGTAAGATAGGTTGAAACTCCTAGTGAACAAGCAGTCATCGGCATTACAAATCTTTCCACTTGACTTCGGTAAAATCCAGAACAAAGTAAGATAATACGTACAATTGACCATTAATACCATTTATGGAGCAACCAGTTTTTATAATTAAAATTGTCATCATTAAGAGTAAATTTGATAAAGGCTGACTTGAGTTCCGAGTCTAAAGACGTAGTTTCTTAGACGTCCCAGCTAACCTAGCAGTGACCTGCATTACCGATCGTTCAAGTCTCCACGTCAGTTTGATTCAACGTGGTAACGCATCATTCATATCATTTTGGGTTATCCTTTTTAGGTATAGAGATTTATTGGTTCATTAAATAGGTTAGCTGTTTGATTGCAAATGACTGTTTTACAAATTATATTTACTATTTCTGATACAGATATACTGTTTTTTCATGACTAGTCTTTTTTACTTGGATATTTCGATCCTATAAACTATTTTAGACTTACGATAGGAGATGAGGTCACCTATAATAATTTACGTTTAGATAAATGATGACAAAAAGCACAACTCATAGCGTTAGAGAAGAATTATGCACGTATGTGTCATAGTCGACAGCAACTCTTTAAAGTGCAGTTGTCATAATTTCTTGTCAAATCAACAACGTAATTGCCTTGCTGGAAAAAGTAATAACGTACTGCCTTGTAATAGTCAGTAACTGCTTCTACAAAATGAAAGTGGAATAGAGTACTGCTTGCCGGCATAACCTCCTTCAGCTTGTGAAGGCCTAACTCCAGCCCTCTCCGGTCCTACTTAGACAGTTAGTGGCCTGCTTTAACTTCTCAGATGATCTTCTTTTTTTCATTTTCTCAGCAATGTTTTCACTGTGAACATTTTGTATTAATATCCATAGCACCGTTGGCTCTGTTTTTCATGCAGAGTAGTTTTTACCACGTCTCTACTCCTGATTTGTGTTACCAGGTGATTCTAGTCCAGGGGCACTACCTGTCGTTCCTACCGTTGTGCAGCCGCAACGAGCCTGTGTTCCTAGCTACATGCACGCCAGTGGCCATGCCTGAGACTCGCGAGTGTGTAGTACAGGGTGCCACAAACGTCTTTACCTCCATCCATGCCATGGACATGAAGTTCATCCACATAGACAAGAAGTAAGTACTATCTACCAGCTAATGTATGACTTTAACAGTATCCTACTTCAAAACAGATTAAGCACTTAACAATTAAAAAGTAACAATCAAAATATTTAAAAAGCGTAAATACTAAAAATTAAATTGTTTTAAGATTGAAGAGTGAAAATTAATTAAAATGTAATGGAAATAGAGGACCCGATTCAGGAATGAAGACATAACATCACCTATGACAACTGAGCTTTTTAATACCTTGACCTCAAAATCCAATCAACATCACAAACTTTTTGTTCGGCTTTCTTTTCATCGTCAGCAAATTCTTTCTCATTACCTTATCATTTTATATTCTAAAACATATTAGAAAAATCTCACAATTCAATATTTTTGTTTAGGTTAGTAAAATACATGTACTAATTTAATGAATTGGGTGTATAAATTAAATTCAATAACATGGTTTAACATTTTTTAGATAATTCCACTTTTTTAACTGAATGTAATTTTTTTATGTACGATGCATTATACATTTTTACCAATAATAAATAAGTTACTAAACTTGATTTGAAAGTTCGGACTTTGAATTTGTATTTCAGAATTTTTATGGCTTCACAAAAATCCGATCCGGAGGTAGTCAAAGTGGCTCTGGCCTCATCAATGTCCTCAACCAATATCTTTTCGTGTAAAATTTGTTCCCAATAATATTCTTTGTTTGTTTGTTTTAAGTTGACCTAGATTGTCTCAGTGTAACTAATTTATTTATTTAGGACCAGAGGATTATATTAGGGTCAGGACTAGACACTCGTGTGCGCATCGGCATGGTCCGGAGTTGACTTGTATTTATATAAGGCCTGTGCATTTTATTACGCTATCATATCAGTATTCAAGAGCTGTGATCAGTTAAAATATTGTTGGCATACAGTAAATATAACTAAACAGCTTGTGTTTATAGTAAAAATAGTTCATAGTTCCACTCTTTAGCTTATAAACTTAATGAGAAATATAGAGGTCAACGTTTCCAAGAATGTTGGTGACGACAACTTCTTCCAAACCAATGTGAATAGAATTAAAAATGATGTCATAACCTAACATGATCGTTTTCATTTGTGTTGTAATAAATCAATTTTAAGAATATTTTTGATTAAAATAAATATTATTTTGTTTGAATTCAAACAAAAATGACTGGCATAATATACTTAATTATTTGAAATCATTTAGGTATTAAGTATAAATCATCTAACTTTAAATATAAGATCGTGGTTAGAGTAGTGTTTTCAAACGACATCTGCAGTAGAAATTAATCATGATAAATATCCTGCAGCATTTATAAATCGCTCAGACTGTGCGGTCCACTGTTTAGTTTGCCAATTGCTCATTTATGTCATGCGTCATGACAATATAATGAAATAATAGTTCTAAGAAGAACATTACTGGTCCAGATCACTGTGTTCATAACCAGGGGCGACTTGAGGGCAATAAATTGTGAACACGTCAAAATCGCCAACCATAGAACTTTGAGATTAACTAAATTAGTGAAGGGAAGAAATTGCATTGAACAAATCGCGGAATCTGATAAATTGGAAGTACTGGATGAATTATGATCAATGGCCTTATTGACGTTAACTGGGGGGTTCAGCCCCACATAACAAGTTGGGAACATCCAATTATATTCCATGAACCAGTTTAGTTTCTCCATCCTGCGTTGACCGATCGTCCGGATGATGTACGGGTTAAGAAAATATTTCCCCTCGCCAGAACAATACCACAAGGCTGTTTATTTGCTCTGGCTGAGTCAACAGCTGACCACAAAGGATACAAGTGGCTGGAGCGCTGGACAGACAGACTACTCATCTCCATAATTTCATCTCTGACAGATAAAAACCCTTTTAGAGACTACAGCTGGTAAATCACCTTCACCAGTAAGTGATTCTATTTCTGTCTAGGCTTTAGAAAAAGAGGTCAATTAAGATACGGGTATGTAGTTTACTTCATTGTCTGTACTCCTCTGTTTGTTTTAAAATGGACTCCATATAAGACATCACTGTAGTTTAAATATTTCTAAGGAATCGCATAATTAATCTAATTCTTCATTTCAAACTAATTAGACAACTAAACAAAACATTTTATTGATTTTAATACTTTGTACAGTATTGACAAGAATTGCGAGTATTGTTTTTGATTTTGTTTAACGTTTAGTGAATCCCGTAATATTTAATGGCATTGATGACGTTTTGTTGGCCATAGCTGTCTGAGAAGCCTGTTTGATCAGTAAATGTGCCGTTGTCAAATGCCATTACAGAAAGATGTGTAACTCTCGTTGGTAAACTGGTTGACCAGACGAGGCCAAGCGATCCTAATAAGCCGGTAGATTATCCAATCAGCGAACATAAGATATCAGTATAAATTACCCCAAAGACAATTAAAGCTGGCTTCTTTTTGTTACATCATTCCAAATTTTCCCGTTGGAGACCAATTTTTTAACCTTCGATTTTAGGGTGTTTTGTCTGAATGTTTAGTTTCCAAGTGTTTATCTGTGGACTCACACTCTGTATAAGGGATGTACTGAATAAGGTACATTACAAAAATGCCTATCCCTTAACAGCAGTAAAAATGAATTACCAATTCGTAGTTTGGCATTTTTAAATGTTCGATGTTGCAGTAGTTGTTAGCATATCGGAGTTTACTTCTTCATAAGTTTCATCCCTCTAGTTGGTGGTCATTTATGAGTTTTTCTGCTTGTTAAGGTTTCAAATGTTACAATTAATTATTCATTAAATATTTACGAGTTCTAACACTAATCCATAATGATGAAAACAATTATAAAAAAAAGTACTGTAAGCATAAGAGTTACTGAATCTGGATTTCGATGAAATTAGAAGCGATGTGTTAGTTCCGTCACTCAAAGCGCTGTAAATTCCAAAATGGGATTCCCGCTACAAGCGAGGACGTAATACCGGGCTCATTTTGTCGTAGCTACTCAATACTCGATCTCCCGGTTCAGCTAATCCATCAACATGAACGATCTGGGATACAAGCTCAACAACGGCCCTAACAGCTCCCTAAAAGCCTGTAAATATTTAACGGGCCAGAAACAAATGTAGGATTTAACGTCTGGTGACACCCATTTGTGAGCGAGGAGTCAGAGATAGGCTGAGTGCCCGAGTGGTCAGATAGGACGGCTTTTAACAGCTGTATAACATTGCCGACGTAGTCGGACCCCTTAATAATGTGAAATTTACCTGGTTTCAGATTTATTTTTAATTACAGTTTCTCTTTTTACACAACCGAAATATCGCAAACTTTCAGATGAACTATTTATGGAATTACAATTAAGTTGTCTTATTTTAGGCTTCGTCTGACTAAGCAATCAAAAAGTAACACTTGTTAACTGATACTTCGTGACATCTTTAGTAAGATGTTTAATAGTTTAAACTCAGTTTTTAAGGCTCTATTTAAAGGTTCTATCTTAAGGCTCTTCTTTCTTCATTTTCATGGCGAATAGTTTCTTAAATAATATTCTTACATGTTGGTAGAAATAAAAGTGAACATTTTTAGCAATATATAAGTGCAAACTGTACAAATATTAAGGCGACCAATTTCGGTAAACTACGTTTATCTCCCTTGGACTGTACGGATTCACACAAGAACCACAATAAAGAAGTACTGTTTAGGGTTTCCTGACGCCCTTGGACCACCCAGGTTAAATGTTTGTCTTCGTTAGACATTCTCATAGAAAGAAGATTTTTTCATTGTTTAATTTTTTTAAGGTAACTAAACTAATTACATTAAGTAGTAATTATATTTCAAACTATAGGATATTTGTCAGGGAAGTAAATAAATTTGCCCTTGACGATTATACTTAATTTGTTTGGACCAAAAAAATAGTTTCTGTATCCTACGCACATGGAAGAAAGTAAAGTGCTTGTTTATTCTATAAATTCTCTCATTTTATGTTTCTTTCTCATAGGCAGTCAGCTGGCCTAATAACCATATTAAGTTATTATTTAAAACTATTACTAACTTTTTTTATGTTCAAAAAAGTATTTATTAAAAAGTTAAAAGGCAATAAGAAAAGTGGAATATTGCTTTGCATAATATCATGTGACATGGAACCCTTAATTTATATTTTATATATTTGGATTGTTGTTTATACAAAGTATATGCCTTATTCATTTCCAACTACTAATTTTTAAATTCCTGTATTGAACGCTTAAAAAAAGCTTAATTCTTGTAATCAATAACACTAGAAAGGTTTTTAATAAATTGTCACATTCATAAAAGTTATTTTACATTTTATTAATTACTTAAATAATAGTTTTATATCGTTAATGCATTAATAAGGATGGAGGTATTTCGGAATTGTGGGTGAAGACCCCATTACATTAATTGTAACTCGGCAAGCTGTTGCGGCCATCAGATGACGCTGTACCATGGCTATTACGAACTAACTTAGATCGTACCCCTCGTTACTGATTTACCGGCAACGACTTCCAACGACCGATAGTGGAACTGCCGAGGCGAATATACACCCACTACAAACTCGATCGACTGGGAGAAGGTCGATAGTGAAATAACTGTTAGTGTGAATCGTTCTTCTCCAAAGATGCAAACCTGTTTCGAATAGTTAAATGTGATAGTGGGGGAATATAATATTCAAAGCGTGAATAGATGACACAGGTATGTGGCATGCCTGATGGACTGGAGTACCTAGCAAACGTTCAATAGCATATGAACAGAGGTTTCAATAATATGGTAAAAACGTGAAACTCATTTTTGTTCATTATTCTTTGAGTTCTTTATTGGAGATTATTTAAACTATAAATAGTTTTTAAAATTCTAAAATATTCCAATTAAATGATTTATTTTTGTGATGTCTGTCGACTGCAATGTAAGCACCTTCAGACATCAACAACATTCTAAATCAAATCATAAAAAATCATAATTTTGTTGATGTATGAAGATGCCTACATTATAAGTGAAAGGCCTCGCAAAAATAAATAATTTTTTTTAATATCTGAGAATTTTAAAAACCATTTATAACTCATTTTTGTTATTAACTTACAAAATTTTTTTTTAATTCTTTGTATAAAAAATATGGGTGAATGTGTAAAAATCCTTGTTTACGCTTATATAACAATTCTTTTATAAGTTTTTATGTATAGGTAGGTAACTAACTAGCAATAAAATGTTTAT
Source organism: Stictocephala bisonia (assembly GCA_035578905.1). Taxonomy (NCBI): domain Eukaryota; kingdom Metazoa; phylum Arthropoda; class Insecta; order Hemiptera; family Membracidae; genus Stictocephala; species Stictocephala bisonia. The sequence goes on from JAQJVL010000294.1 coordinate 945,738, forward strand.
AAGGTTGACAAAATTGAACTTGAAGGTTTAATTAGCATAATAAAGTGTTTCCCTCTGTTCCGACCCCTTTCCCTTCCTCTGGTATATTTATATTTTAATAAAAAAGGAGAGGTCGATCTCTTCTTAACCTTACTCTGCCCATTCCTGATAGACTATTGATCTGTGCGAGGAACTTATTCAGACAGAGTAAGGGGGTGAACCAGTACAGTAGAAGGTGAGTATTACTGATAAATTATCCGGTCTAGGCTGGATTCGAACCAGCGCAACTCTAACCCAACCTCAAAGTCCTGACGCCTCAGACCGCTCGGCCACCGGCTTAAGATTCACAAGTTAAGTTTAAGAAAGGACTTAATATAGGCCTAACTTTGTCTCCAAAAATAAAAATCGTTCACTTCAATTCTTGCGTATGGTTCGTATTTCTATTTCGGTATGGTGTTCCAATATTGCTAAACGAGATCTTATATATGAGTTTCCCATTTCTTTCCTATTTACAGTGAAATGAATTTCTTTCTTTGGGCGAGCCGGTGGCCGAGCGGTCTAAGACGACAGGACTTTGAGCTTGGGTTAGAAATAGCACTGGTTCGAATCCGGCCTAGACTGGAAATATTTATCAGTAATATTTACCTTGTACTGTACTGGCTCGCCCTCTTACTCTGTCTGAATAAGTTTCTCGCACAGATCAATATTCTATGAGGAATAGGCAGAGTAAGGTTAAGAAGGAGATTGGCCTCTCCTTTTATTTAACAAAAAAATTCCAAAATTCTTAGATCTCAGGCTTAAGCGGCCGGTATCATAACCAGAAGCTGTGGAAACCCCGTCATGGCGCTATTTACACTATTTACAAGATAACCAGACGTTTCGCCCATGCTGTAATGTGACGTCCTCAGTAGTATCGCTAAGACAGTATCACATCACACTCACGTCACATCACAGTTTGAGCGAAACGTCTGGTTTATCTGGTAAGTAGTGTAGTCTAAATAGCACCTTGATGCGGTTGTCACAGATTTCTGAATTGGCTCATCAATAAGATCAACAATTTTAGTACTAAATAAAGCATTAGTATTAGTATTAACTAAGGTAATTAACGTAACACGTTGAATATTTTAACATATAACATAAAATATAATATGTTTACACAACGCAGCGTTAAAACATGGATACAACACTTAAAGCACAAATAGTTAATGATAAGTTTATTGACACGTCAACTCATAGAAGTAGGAGTGGTTACATGAGTGCTCTTCGAGCAGTTAGAAGGCCACGAGTGTTGGGAAGAAGAAGTAGTTATGAAGTGAAATAAGCCCTCACCACCAGAGGAATTCTACTTTAGCTCCTCGACTGCTAACTGTAGAATTTAACACGGCTGTATACAGCTAATACAATAGCCGAGGCAAGGTGCAAATGTGGCATGCCGTGCGTGCGTACCCGACACACAATAGCACTATGCTAATGGATAGCCTCACACTAGCAACCTAGAAATCATTAATTTTGGTTGTACAATTGAATTAGATAATAGAGATTAGGATCACGACCAGGCAACTGTGAATTCCGGTAGATGTTGGAATGCCGAGAGGGTTAAACATCCAGGGTTTAAAGAGAGAAACTTTGTTTTATCCAACATTGGTTCAGATGTATTTGACAATACATAAATAAAATTTATACCGATGACCTAATCCAAATGCACATACATATGTGCTTTGTCAGGTGTTCTTTGATAAAGATAATAAAAGGTAAATTATCTGCTGTGGTTAAAACCATTACTGGTTCCTGGGACACTGAACTTACGGTAAAAAATATATCTTAATGGTATCAATATTGGGTCTCTTGCTATCCTAGTGGTTATCACGTCTGCGTAGATAGAATTAAGATTTTAAAAATTAAATACAAATAAAAGGATCTACATATATTTCATGATAACCAGTCAAATTGCCATTACTGCATCACGAATGCATCGATTTGAACAAACAAATAAGTTTTTAATCATTCGAACTAAATCAGAGATATTAATTAATCAAATCTGGATTCATGCACAAAACACAATATTGACTTATATACATATATGTTATATACATATTGACTCTTACATGATACAACTGTTTCTTAGTATAAGGGCATGTTATCTCATATTAGAATTTCGACAATTTAGACATATACATGATTGATGAATATTTCATCAATCATGTATATGTCACAAATTCGCAGTTTCAAATAAGATAAACAGTTGTAACTAAGATTAACATTGATATAGCGCACAGTTTATAGTTCATATAAAAAGCCAGGCAAATGGTCGAGTTTGTCCATCTAAATAATGTCATCTTGGACTTGCTTTACGGTTCACAGCGCCGGACTCCAAACTTAACTCCAATATTAGGAGTTGTTAAAGAAGTTTGTCAAATTTATGTTAGTGATTTAGACGGTATTTCATTATTGTACTAAACATGATAAATATAAAGTTTGTTAGAACATTTCGACTGTTCATAGCTTAATGAGTTTAATTCGTTATTTGACTAAGTAGGTTTTAGTGTACAATTTTTAACAGTGCAAATTATGGTCAAAGCCACAATAACTACTTTATATACAGATCTAGTGGGGTTCATAGAAGTCTACCCTTCATGGTTTGTGCTAAACATTTAGAGGAATGTAGTGTTTGATCGACTTTATTTCAGTTTAATTGTTTCAACATCAACATTTCAAATTTTGATTCATTAAGCAAATTTATTATTTCAAAAAAATTTACAATTAAAAAAAACACACACTTGTCGTCAAAAAACTTTCATGAACATGTATTCTTTATTTTTGTCATACGATTTTTCCAAACCATGAAAATATTTTACCTTAATTTAATTTACACGCTTTAGAAAGTTAACCTTAAAGAATGTTAACGCTTTAGATAACAAATCCATACGATATGTATGACAGAACAGTTCTTGTGAAGTTGCCAAAGGTCAGCTCTAGAAAAACTATTTTTCTCGTTGAAGTTCAAAATGGCATAACGATGATTTACTTCCACTCTGATGTCAGCTGAACACATAGCAAAGCATTGTAATATCTGGAAACATAAAGAGGCAAAAAAGGCGAGGAGGGAGGGGACGTGGTGACACTGGTTCTACTCGCACCATAAATCTCCCGCCAATCTGTGATATATTTCCCGCCAAACCACGTTGCAGTGCGGGCGGCACTACCTTGACTCAGTTATCTTACGGTACACACCACCGTGATCTATCCTCTTCAGCTTACTGTCAGCCGTGGACAGAGTATACTTTAGAGGTCGATGACAAAGCGTCTGGCACCGACTACAGTCGTAAATCAAAGTCTTTTTTGATGGGTGCCATTTAATGTCGCAGTAACCAGCGACTTATGCGCGATGATGGCGAAGTGTACACCAGAGAGGCGGTGTCGTGTTACTGGTAGCAGAGCCAAGTTATCAATATCTCGCCTTGTATTGATTTGTTTTACTGTTTGTTGTGGCTATCTTGAGAGGATATTGCAAATAAGAGTTTAAAATTAAATAGGAACATAGTAAATTAGTTTTTATCCTCAATATCTTGGTGCCAACCCCCAAAACCCTATGATGGACAGAAATTAGTACTATAGAAAAAATAACAAAAATAGCCTAATTTATTTTATTTATTAGTTTTGAGTGACATTTTCTTCAAGAAATTTATATAATAATCTCATTAAATCAACGTTATTATAAAAAAACTTAATTTGTTGATGAAGCGGATGTAGTTAAGAGGCTAAGGCGGTAGATTACCACGCAGACAGTCCAGGTTCGATTCCCTATTTGACCGAAACATTGTTTACCTCGCCGCTTCCGTGATTCAGAGGTAACGTTTAGCCGTTGGTCCCCAGGTTAAGTGTTAGAGATGGATTCTTAGTCCTAACTTCGCCAGGTAAAACAAGACAATCTTTTTAACTGTTAATTTTAACTTTATATGACAAAATTTAGTTTTTCCTCTTGTAACAGAAATTAATTTAATGAATGACTTCACTCGTTGAATACAGTTTACGCACAGGCCGTAGGTCCATGTCAAGTGGTGATTGAAGTTTAAAAAAATAAATAATAATAAACAAGGATGTAATACGTTTCATTAGAGATCGCGGTATATAGTGTGTGTTCCTACCAATGCGGTCTAGATGACGTCTCTCAACTATTGTTAATATTGCACCCTCCATTAACAGGTTTCTACAGCATCTATAATTTTGACCATAATGTTACTCCATTCTTCCTTGATTTCCATTCTTCATTTCAAAAGGATCCTGTCACCTTGCAAGTCTGACAGGAGCCTGTACAGGAGCATTTCAGAGAGTGACTGTATACCGAACCATTTCTTCCACCTTGCAATATTTCTTTTTTCTTATAAAGGAGTTACGGATTTTGAACTCCCATTTATAATATAAGTCGATACAATACATTCAATGGCCCGTATGAAAGCTATCACATCTACTGCTTAATGGGGACTTAGTTCTAGGCAATAAAATACTAAATATTTAATTTCAAGTGAAGCTTAACCAAATGCATTAATTTTAAAAAAATCATCTTTTTTTATTATTTTTCTCAAACCACGAAATTTAACAACAGAAGGGACAGTACGATTTGTCTATAAAGTTTTCTCAAGGAAAATATTCAACCAAACCTCAAACGAAAAGAGCTTTATGTTTTTACTACACGCCATTTAAATGATATTTTAATTTTATTGGATACTGCTCTGGAATTAACAGGAAATCTGTAAACGTCCACAGTGCCAGTTAGTCGACCTGACAACATAGTTTAACAGCAATGTTAATGACATTTCGATAAGTTATTCCATTTTTAAATTTCCACACTCTTATTACTTAATTGTTGCTTTTCGATGTTGAATACACATTCTGGCCATTAAACACTACAATCAGATCGGTTTCATGTGGATCACGTGATTTAGTTATCTAATCAACATAAATAAACACAATGTTCACTTCCTCCTGTACTCAAATATTTGAGAAAACTATTGCCAATATCAGCTGTTCGCTGCTGTTCATCCCACACTTTAGATGGCAGAGCTCCTACACCTCTCGTCAGCTGACGTCCATAAACTATGGCAGTGATTTGTATGGTAATAGGTTGAAAGTGGGAGGGTAGATCTATTGTCCGTTCGTACACTCTACATCTACACGCCGGTATTTATATAAGGTGGACTGGATAGACAATGCAAGGACCTCTCAATTGATGGATCGACTATCGCTGGTTGTATGGGAATATAGTACTTGGGGTATATATCACAGCGAGTTGCGGACTTATCCACCCTCTTTACTGAGACCAGAACGGCCAGGCTGGGTTTGTGTGGTTTACACATATACTTGTGGTATACACCTCAACGAGTTGCGGACTTTTCCACCCTCTTCACTCAGGCCAGAACGACCCAGGCTGTATTTGTGAGCACTTGAGGTATATATCACAGTGAGTTGCGGACTTTTCCACCATCTTTACTAAGGCCAGAACGACCCAAGCTGTGTTTTTGAGCACTTGAGGTATATACCACAGTGAATTGTGGACTTTTCCACCCTTTTCACTAAGGCCAGAACGACTCAGGCTGTGTTTGTGAGCACTTGAGGTATATACCACAGCGAATTGCGGACTTTTCCACCCTCTTCACTAAGGTCAAAACGACCCAGGCTGTGTTTTTGGGCACTTGAGGTATATACCACAGTGAATTTTGGACTTTTCCAACATCTTTACTGAGGCGTACTTTTTTATTTCCACTATTTTTTTGGTAACAATAAGCTAAAACTATTTACTTTATTGAAATATTATGACTATTTATTTTTACATTTTATAAGTTCGATTACTTAAGGCTGTTTATCTTTAGTCGTGTCATAAATCAAAAATATATGTATCAAGAAACACTATAGATGTTTAGAAGAGAATAAAGTCTAAATGATTCATCACTTATTAAAAATCTCATTATTCATAATTGTGATTGAGATGTTGAATAAAGTAAAGATAGTAATAAATTTGTATGAAAAATGTTACAGTTAAATGACAATTAATAGGCAAGGCACTAGAAAAGACATGATAATAACATAATTTACTCCCTCAACACCGTATGAGTACAACAGCGGTATAGTAAGCAAACATTCCTTTAAATTTATTTTACATTCAGAAATTTGGTTCTAACTAAATTATAATTGTAAGTTGGCTCACAAATATTGTTCTATCATGTATGTACGAGATATTTGAAAAATGTTAAACTGCACTGATATGCCTTTCTACTACGACGTGTTAACATTGATCTTTGTCCATTGAAGTAGCGTTACCACAACAGACGGCCCAAAAAACTGTTTTAGTATTTATTTTGAAAATTCTACGGCAGTCTTTCTATGAACGTATTTCACAAAATCCGTTCTTTTTAGTTCAACTTAGTTCTGAGTGCCCTCATCTGTTGCATCAAAGTATTTTTAGTCAAAGTAGTGCTGGGCCAATATACAGTATAATGCAAACAATCCTCTTTTAGATATGTGAAAGTAATACAACAGTTAGATATTTCAGACATATTCATCTTTCGTGGAGACCAGAATAAATGTTTTGTATAACATAATCAGTATCGTTGTTAACTTGTTAAGGAGGTCTAACACTACGAACTTTTTAAACTAAAGTAGGTTTCGACATGTATGAAACTTGCCTTCCTCAGGTATTACTTATTGAATCTAGAATACATTAGATAGGTTCTACGCTCGTCCCTATCAATACCAAAATGGCGTCTACTCACTAGTAGAGAATTCTGGGGTATCCGTGTTGGGTGATTCGGATGTTGTGTACGGAAGAGAACTAAGTATCAGGCTTGTCAGTTCGCTCAAAATCAGACCAATACTACGTGGTTTGGATACCAAGTAACACTGTAGGACCTTATTTGACCTGGCTAATTGGTTATTAATAAATGAATTTTTATAAGGAACCGACTACCTTAGTTAGTAACAATGACTACACTCGTTAATCTACACTCATTACACTCATTCGCCTCTCGTATTCATCCATATCTCTACGATCAGCGTCTTAGTAATGCATTAATCGTAATACAAAAAAATAATGAAATTCCAAAGAAAATTGTAATCTAAGGGAAAGTCGAATCATATAAAAACATCTTAAACAAATACTTTGTTATAAAATAAGATCGACTCCACCTGAAAGTCATGTCTCATGTCTTGAAGCTAGTCTGTCACCATGCCTCTAAGTAGCAGGATCACATCACTACCTACATCTCACGATCTGTGCAAATTACTGACTAATGCACAAAATATTTTTAAAACAATAGTGAAATAAGGACAGCACACTAATTTAGTTGAAAAACACTTAATTAATTGTTGAATTTGTTTAAGTGAAATTACTAAACCCAACTGTACAGACGTTTATATCAAACGATTAAACCATGGGAAAATCATTTTTTAAAGACAAAACACCCTTTTCTCTGTAGGAAGAGTCATCTATCACTTGGCCATTGAACTCAAACTTCCTACATTTAATGTGGGGTATGATTTACACGGCAACTCTATCTATAAGAGCCAAGGAGTTGGCCTATTCAAGGTAATGGTGGAGTGTATGGTTATGGTGGCCAGCACTCTCTGGAGACCACTAAAGGTCGCGACTTGTACCTTCCCTTCACGGATAAAGACGTCTGCTAAGCGGGTCAGTCCAATGCCGTTAGTGTGTGGCGAACAGCCTGTTGTTACTTTGATAATCACACATAAATGGAGATAGTTTCAGAAATCACCACATATTCGGTCAATAGCTCTGCAATTTAAACAGCCCATATTACAAAATGGAACAGTTGTGTTATCTCAATTTAGCCTGTATATCCATACCACCACGAGATGCGGGCACAATATGTGCATATGTAAAAGTAATATAACACGAGTCGGTGAGAAGAGTGGTGTTTATCGCAAAGCGAGGCAAATCCGACTATAGCCAAGTTAAAAAAGCATTTAGACTAATCACTTTCTCCTCGTTCATGCTTAAAACACTGGGAAGACACTTGAAGAAAGATACATCCAGGATGGGGTCCAGCAAGGAAAGCCCCTTCTCCGGAATCAACATGTCCATCAGGCTGGTAAATCGTGCGTTACTGCCCTCGTCGAACTGATATGTAGGGCAGAGGATGCATTAGAGAACAAAGAGGTTGCTCTCTGTGCTTTTGGGAAATCAAAACATAGAGGGTGCTTTTGATGAAACATTTCATGAAACGATAGATTGGAGAGAGGAGTTCCATCCACACTGTGCAAGTGGTTGGATTCTATGCTCCGGTCCAGGCAGGTTAGTGCTTCCCTTCTCGACGCAACTAGGGGATACCCACAGTGTGGTTTACTTTCCACACCTATCTGGTGGTTGATGATTTTTTTGAGTTCAATAACCGATACTATTGTATTTATTCAGGGATATGCGGATAACATAGCTTTGGTTGTCACCAGTAAGTTTTGTAATACTGTTTCTGGTATCAAAACTGAAAGCTTGAAACAAGCAGTAGACGGTATCCTAGGAAAGAACTTTCAGTCAATCCCGAAAAATACCATTATCTCGTCTTCCATGATAAAAGGGACCCTGGAGCTCCGAGGGGTTTAACATTCAACGATCCAAAATTTAGCAGAACGGGTGCGTTTTCAAGCACAAATATGGCATCACTAGAAGAGTAAAAATAAGTGCTGCTTAATTTAGTCTTCTTGACCTTAAACTCATGGTGAAGGGTAGGAAGTCAGCCTACAAGCTGAACATTGCAAATAAGCTCAAGAGGAACAAATCTAAATCTCGCCGCTAGCGAGCTATTGAAAATTAACTGCAAAGAAAACTTTGGACATTTTTATTTTATTTATTTATTTATTTATTTATTTATTTTATTTTCATGCTCCAATACAGGTACTAGACCCAATTACATTGAGGCAGTTCATACATTTATACATTATTCTTTCTCGTGGGAGGTTTACAGCATAATCACTCAATTAAACCTATGTCTATATAAAGTCTTATCACTAGGCAACAAATATAAATTCTAACAATTAATCAAAACAAACAACGATATAAATATAATAAATAGTACAATGAGAAGAAAAAAATATATATATACAACAATGATCTAGACTGTTAAAGGCACATTTTACATTAAATATATGAAAAAATAGAAGGCAAATAATAAACATTTTTGCGAAAAATAAATTATTTAGTTAATGGGACTTGAAAAACATTAGACATTTATATTTAAAAGCCCTAACTGTATCCAGAAATATGTCTATTTCGATCCCCGCTGAAAGCATCGAATTATAATCCCTCATCATCCGGAAAAGAGGCAAGGATGCATGAGCAACAGTGCGAACATTTGGCAGTAAGAATAGCTGTTTGTTCCTGGTACTAAAGCTTGGGACTCTGAAGCAGACACTCTCCAAGCCGGCCGAGTCATCCACCCTCCCCCTGACCAGGCCCCACAGGAAAACTTGACCCATCACCAGTCTCCTTTGACTTAATCTCTCAAACCCAAACATATCCAGCAGCTCACTGTATGGAATTAAATAGGTGTATACATTAAAAGACTTATAAAAAAGATATCGTAAAAATCGTTTTTGGATACGCTCAACCTCATCTTCATAAGTTGAATAAAATGGATTCCACACAGGAGCCGCACATTCAAGTCTCGACCTGACCAAGGCTCTGTACAGTAAGATTGACGTTCTTAAACTTTTGAAATGTTTCCCTTGTCTAATAATTAACCCCATCATTCGGCTTGCACCAGCAATGCATTTACATATATGCATGCATGTACTACATGTCATGAATGCAAAATTTACATTCTCCATTCCTTACCTGGTCGACATTGAATCCAGGGAGGACTGGAGACTAAGCATAACAACAATCCCACCACAAACAGAAATCGTCTGGTACACGGATGGTTCTGTCATGGAGGGTGGGGCTGGGTATGGGGGTCTACCTGTCTACTCGAACTCGCCTATACTACCAGTCTGGGAAGGCCTATCTCAGAGCTTAACACACTAAACTAAACTAATCATAACTCGTATTAAAAACGTTCTAATGTAATATATTTACTTACTTAGATAACATATTGTTGAAAAAACGTACTATATCATATTAAACCAATTAATGGCAGAATCAACACTACGAACAGGCATGCCTGCATTTTAAAAACGTATGCTTTCGTATTTATACTCCTAAGATGAATAGTTATAAAAATAATACCACAGTATAGAAACTAAGCGGGGGGACAGTAGTCTCACTAGCTTCACAGCGAAGCAATGGAAGTGTGACTGCATGTTATTAGACTTTGGTAATACTATCAGTAAATATTTCAGTTTATTTAGAATATTTTTAGATCTTAAATTGTAAGGATTTTAAATGTATAGTTATTTTATTTTCAAAATATAGATTTTATGCTGATATTGATAGAACTATTTTAAGTACACAAAAATATTGTTTTAATACCCTCATTTTTTAACAAATATACACTCTTTGTTACATCAATATTCCCAAAAACATTTAACCTCTGATAAAAATACACCCCTTGTACCACAGATTGAAATCAAATATATACAGTAGCAGAACATAATGTATCTTTTGTAGGATATTTTGTCGACATTCCACTTGTCTACATTTTTATTTACGTAAAACTCCAGAGAACATATTTTGAAGTTACCATACTCAAATTAGAATACATGAAGCTAAGATGAGACATTCAACAGTAGTGCTCTATGTTCTATATCTGGTCTAGATGACCTAACCCCAAAAGACCAAATTATGAAAAATGAGAATGTTTATCTTACACCATTATAGACGCATAGATTGACATGACAATAAAATGCTCATGGAGCCAGGTTATATTCTTTAAGTAAACTATGAGTAAATATTTGGTTTGATTTTGTTTGTTTTGATTAAACTTAAAAAAATGGCACGTTTGGGGGCTTAAAACATTATTACGTGCTGTAATGAATAGAGCTACTTGGACCACAGCAAGTGTTCAATGTTAAATGTTGTAATTATTGTAAATGTATAGTTATTTTATTTTTTTAATATTAATGTTAGTATTAGTTATGCTGATCTTGAGATAACTATATAAGGTACACACAATTGTTGGGTAAAAAATGCTTTACCATCAAAAATGTTTCTTGAAATTAACGAATATTGTAATCGTTGTTACAGTGGAGAGTTCCATCTCGGGTTTCCACGGGGGGAGCTGCAAGGGGCGTCATGGTACCAGCTGCTACACTGGGACTGTGTCAGGGAGGCCCAGAACAAGCATAGGCTTAGTAAGTATCACAAGGAGGAAGTATAACCCTATACCTGTTCTCACACTGGGACTGTGTCAGGGAGGCCCAGAACAAGCATAGGCTTAGTAAGTATCACAAGGAGGAAGTATAACCCTATACCTGTTCTCACACTGGGACTGTGTCAGGGAGGCCCAGAACAAGCATAGGCTTAGTAAGTATCACAAGGAGGAAGTATAACCCTATACCTGTTCGCACACTGGGACTGTGTCAGGAAGGCCCAGAACAAGCACAGTTTGAGTAAGTACCACAAGGAGTAAGTAGAACCCTATACCTGTTCTCACACTGGGACTGTGTCAGGGAGGCCCAGAACAAGCATATGCTTAGTAAGTATCACAAGGAGGAAGTATAACCCTATACCTGTTCTCACACTGGGACTGTGTCAGGGAGGCCCAGAACAAGCACAGGTTGAGTAAGTACCACAAGGAGCAAGTATAACCCTATACCTGTTCTCACACTGGGACTGTGTCAGGGAGGCCCAGAACAAGCACAGGTTGAGTAAGTACCACAAGGAGTAAGTATAACCCTACACCTGTTCTCACACTGGGACTGTGTTAGGGAGGCCCAGAACAAGCATAGGCTTAGTAAGTATCACAAGGAGTAAGTATAACCCTATACCTGTTCTCACACTGGGACTGTGTCAGGGAGGCCCAGAACAAGCACAGGTTGAGTAAGTACCACAAGGAGCAAGTATAACCCCTACACCTGTTCTCACACTGGGACTGTGTCATGGAGGCCGAAAACAAGCATAGGCTGAGTAAGTACCACAATGGCTAGGTATATATCTGTTATCACAATGGGACTGTCTTAGGGAGGCATAGGTTGTTTAAGTACCACAATTACCGTCTCACAATGATAGTAGTTTTTAACTTTCTTAGGGAATAATTCAGCCTTAAACCAATTTTATTTGCTTGTGGATAAGTGGTAGGGATAAATAAATAGATCTAACTTCGCCATATGAGTAAATATTGGTTGTATTTATTTCATTTATACATATATTATATACTTACATATGACGTTTTAGAACTGAGAAGTCAACGGCCATATTTCAATAAATAAATAGTTTGAGTGTACTTAGATACATAAAATTACTTAACAATCTCCAGGTAATGTAACTAAACTTAAATTCAAGCTGCCGTCACTGCAAAGCTTTCAAACTGTACGTCTTCTCTTTTCTTCCTCCTTCCCTCTATATCATAGTCATCAAATTTTTAATTTTCACCCACCTATTTACATACGATGTCGACGGCAAGCTCCTCACACAAAGACTCCCACCCTACGCAAGGTTTCGAAGGTTAGAAGTATTAGGATTATAGACATGCACACGACTTATTGGATGAATTGTTTAACTTGGGTGGGTGGTCATCGAGTTATTTGTATTTTCCCGTGAATTTGTATATATTTTGAGTCTATGTGTGTATTTAAGGCCTTTTTCGTCGCAAAGAATGTTTGTTCGGAAGTAAATATGGAGATAAACCTAGTAATTAAGTTATTTAATATTTGTAGTAAATATTTTAAGAAAGTCATTTTGTTGTTGCAAAGCAATTTAACATAGATGAAAGAAAAAATAGAATATTTAGTAAATTATGGTACTGTTATGAATGACTATTATTTATCACTTCCAAAAACATTCAAAATGAAAAGAGTAAATGGCAATCAATTACTGTATATAATTAAAATAAAATTGTTTTAAATTATTAGAGATAGATTTTACAAAGTAACTTTGGAAGCCTTTAAATACTGTTATATAGTTTAGGTATAAAATTGACTAGTAAAGGTTCAATGAAGTCACGTCTCTCTTGTAGAAGGATACGACTGTTTATGACTCTAAAGAACGGAGTGCACTGTGTAACCGTTCCGTGCCGAGTAGCCGTTCCACATGGAGCTGGAGCAATTCAATTCGCTAGTTATCCATATCGGGAACGTGCATTACGTGTAAGCATGGGTTTGTTTTGTTTACTACTGCCATACACAGTTTGATGGCCTATTTACATTTCAATACACTATACACTATTGGACACAATTGTGTATTCATTTGGTATCATGTTTTTATTTTTGTTTAAAATATGCAACTGTTATCCTTTCACGATTATTTTCGAAAATCTTGGACGAGTATAAAATACTGCAAAGAAATATCATGCGATTTTGAATCTAATTAAAATTGCTTAATCTCCAGGTTTTAAAGTACTGTTAAACATTATTTCAGAGATATTTGTATGTAATCTGTTTTTAAGTCAAGATACTGATAGCAACTATCCAAAGAGGCAACAAATATATTCATTTCAGGTAATACACTCTTACAATTATAAATAAAATAGGAGAGAAGAAAACGTTGTCTTTTTCTGCAACACTGTCTCAATCCTGAAATCCTTATGTAGAAAACCTGAGACCAGCTCGATAAACACAATTCTGTTTTATCAATACATTCCTTACCAAATTGAAGTGCCTATATATGAGCGAGTGGCTAACTACGATAGCATCAGCTGTTCCAAGGACGTACAATATGGTAATTGGTGTCAAAGTGGGCCCCCCAGGCGGATAATTCTGCCCCCTCCAACAATTTGGATCGGCCCAACCTGTAATTTGACAATTAGTAAGTATGGTTTAGGCGCGGTACGTATCTACGTGTCCATTAAGATGGACAATTAAAATGGAATGATGTCCTAATGCGGATTGACTGCGATCTTCGATGATGATGGGTTTCGGGTCCGCGAACCGTGGGATACCGGTCCGTCATGGGTGATTTCCGCTTGATTGGCCACAAAATTACCAATAAAACTGATTAATTGTGGTAATAATTTGAACAAATGGCATTATAATTTGGGGTCTTGGTGTTGATTTTTGGTGGTTACCAAAGATTAATAATTATTAAACTTTTCTTTCAAAGTGTAAAGTATTATAACCAGAATTAAAGTTGGCTTGTAAAATACTTTTATGAGAAAATTAAAAAATATTACTGTCAGGAGGTTTTTGATTTACGAGCAAATATCTACATACTCGATTATTCATATTTTTATTCAGGGAAAATTCGTCCTCTGTAAGAACTTAAACAACGCTATAGTTACCTATATATGCAGAAGAAATAAGTACGTGCCTTATTTTCTGTTGTATAGGCTGTCCTAAAGTTGTTTCGCTTTTCCTTTTTTCCCACTTTAGATCTTGTCTCTCGGCATCGGTATTAGCACTCGATCGACTGCGGAATGTACGTACGTACTCAGCCACCGCGTTGCGGCGCGATAACTCAGCGTACGTCCGGCCAGTATTAGCGAGCGTACTTTATGCCACACTAATATGGCAGTACACGGCCGGTCGTTCGTCTCCCACTCCCGCCATATTCGATGCCATCTCAATAACGCGAACAGCTGTTTATAAATAACACCTGTGACTGATTGGTTTACGGCTACAATGTAGCCAGCATACTTTATTTCCAGTTATATATAGCGTAATAACCCGGCAAAAAGAGGGGAACCAGCGTCACGCTGCGCTCGTATTTCGTACCGGTTTACGTCCAAATGTTATTACTCTGTGTTGCGTCCAGTTTACGACAACTTACTCTGTGCCGTGTGCGCTGCGCTTCTAGCGTGAGAATTGAGCTATCCTTTAGGTTGATTCGGTTTTATGACCGTATGAAAAACATTTACCGGACGTTAAAGCTGTTGTGGACATATTTGTTGGTTATTCATGCTGATTTTTCCAAGAACACCTCGGCGACTGGTTGTTTATCGTCGAAGAACGACGAGCCAAAGACGAACGGGTGGAAAATAGTTTACTCAAATGGTTCATTAGTATCGTATAAACGACAATTTAACGTGGAACTATATCGTAAGTTGCAATAAATAAGAACACAATTCCTGGACTTGACTCAATTTCAATTGATTCGACAAATTGTCTTCACACAGTCACATGTCTGTGGTCTGATACGGGGGAGGGGGAGTGGAAATCACTTGTCTGCAGAAGCAACATTTTCCTATCGGTTTTGAGCAGTGTTAGTAGAAATTATACTATATATAAAAAGGGCATAATTCTTTAACAAGTTAGTAGTATATAACATAGATAATTAAGCACTGTACAAGGGAAATGTAATATTCTTGTCATTCCTGTTTGCATAATCCAAATATTTTGTCTACCTTTTCCTATTATGAATTCACTGCCACTATAGTTGTTATCCTTAAGTTAATTTAATCTGAGGATGTTGCTGATTTCCTTATTCATGTTTCAGTAACCCAATCAGAGCAGGACCGCTCATGTATTCTTCTTTTAAGGATACAACGGCGGACGGGAGATTGGCTTTGGGTGCATTGCGTTCTCCAAGTTAAAGACAACATGGAGAACAGTCAACAGCCAGTCATTGTTTGTACCAACCAGGTCTTAAGGTAGTCATCAACATCGTACTGAACTTAAAACATCACGTTAATGTTCTTGTTATAGATTAGTTAAGGATAATTCTTCTGTTATAGTAGGACAGGACAATGGCCAACTCAAAGTACCTTTACATCAACGAGCGTGGTTCCCTTACTAAGATAACTACCCGAATCTTAATACATCAATCAGAATGCAATGACGTAATAGAAAAATAGACTAAATATTTACACTCAACATTACAAAATTACAAAATTGTCAGAAACATACGTCAACCTGGTATTGTTGAAGGATTATAAGTAGTTAGTTAATACCACTCAATGATAGTAACCACCCACCCTCCCAATGGATACACACAACTCCGGGAACTACTCAACCACCAATGTAAACACCATTATTTACGGTGCCCGTCTACACTCATATAGGACACAAACGAATCACGCCACCTATCCACACCCTGCAGTGTTATCTTAAAGGCCTCCGGACTAAAGTTCCCTCACCTTACTCGTGTAGTGTTAGTTTATATGTCTCCGGACTAAAGTCACCTCACGTTAGTCGTGCAGTGTTAGTTTATATGTCTCCGGACTAAAGTTCCATAACCTTACTCGTGTAGTGTTAGTTTATATGTCTCCGGACTAAAGTCACTTCACGTTAGTCATGCAGTGTTAGTTTATATGTCTCCGGACTAAAGTTCCCTCACCTTACTCGTGTAGTGTTAGTTTATATGTCTCCGGACTAAAGTTCCCTCACCTTACTCGTGCAGTGTTAGTTTATATGTCTCCGGACTAAAGTTCCCTCACCTTACTCGTGTAGTGTTAGTTTATATGTCTCCGGACTAAAGTCACCTCACGTTAGTCATGCAGTGTTAGTTAATATGTCTTCCCTCACCTTACTCGTGTAGTGTTAGTTTATATGTCTCCGGACTAAAGTCACCTCACGTTAGTCATGCAGTGTTAGTTAATATGTCTCCGGACTAAAGTCACCTCACGTTAGTCATGCAGTGTTGGTTTATATGTCTCCGGACTAAAGTCACCTCACGTTAGTCATGCATCACGTTAGTCATGCAGTGTTAGTTAATATGTCTCCGGACTAAAGTCACCTCACGTTAGTCATGCAGTGTTGGTTTATATGTCTCCGGACTAAAGTCACCTCACGTTAGTCATGCAGTGTTGGTTTATATGTTTCCAGACTAAAGTTCCCTCACTTTAGTCGTGTAGTGTAGGCGTAACGGTTTCCAAATTAAAGTCACCTCACGTTAGTCTTGAAGTAACGGCTTAAAGGTCTCCGGACTAAAATCACCTCACGTTAGTTTTGTAGTGTCGACTTAAAGGTCTCCGGACTAAAGTCTCCTCACGTTAGTCTTGTAGTGTTGGCTTAAAGGTCTCCGTAAAAAAGTCATCTCACGTTAGAATTATAGAGTTGGCTTATAGATTTCCTAACCAATCAGTCACCACACGTTAGTCATGCAGTGTTGGTTTATATGTCTCAGACTAAAGTCACCTCACTTAAGTCATGTGTGTCATGTCTCCAGACTCTGAATAAATTAAGATATTTAATTCACCTCAAATATATTTTGTATAATGTAATCTTTGAAGTTGTGCCTGTCTGTATGGTAAATTTCCAAAAATTTAGATATTCATTTGTTAAGATCAATAAACGGAATTTTAGTATTTGAGGTTTCTGTTCCGAAATAAAGAGAGATTAATTTTGGGTACTAAATGATGAACCGTTGGTTCATTGTTACCTCTACCAGAACAACTTATTTTGTAAGGAATTTCAACAAAAGTAATGAGAAGTTGGACTTCGTAATTTCAAGAAAGCATCTCACAAATAAATTACTCCTATAAAGCCCGAGCGAACTATACCAGTTACTTATGCATATACATCAAACGCTGTGATCGTTATATCATAAGTCGTGAATTGCTCCTTGCGATATTTACAACCATCTTCTATTCCTCTGCGATACTGAGCTTCATCATAACTTGTTTCTGACCTCTGTCCAGTCCTCTCTTATCTCTGCCTTGACCTTTACCGGGACGACTGGGTTTATTCTATAATTGGCCGCCTATCCTATGGTATTCACCTAATGGCGTATTATTTTCCCCTTTCCTACAATTTGGAGTGGGTCTATTACTTGAAAGAGTGGCTCAAGAGTATTTTTATACTAATGATCTTGACTGGAAATTCGAGTTCGAAGATTTATGATACATTCCCGAATAAATAGTGAGTAATTTCTTAAGATACCGAGGAATCGTTGGTTCTTTTATGTATAATTCAAATTAAATAATCACACTAAAATATATTATTTAATAAATAATATATGTTTTATGATTTTATATAAATTAGTAGTGGTTTTAGGATTAATTGGTTTATTCTTATTTTCATTTTAAAACCACTAATTAAAATAATATTAAAGATACGTATTGAAATCGTTTAAAAATGTAAGCGTTAGTATCTATTATTTATTTACAGATTTTTTCTTAGATAATTCGGATACACGAAAACCATCATAACTTCTACGTTTTATCATACGTATGTGGAATGTATGTTTAGTAATAGAATCAAAATTAAAAAAATAAAAGTGTCCATGTAATAAGTTATCGAAGTAGATAACGCATACTTTTGGAAAGAATTAATAACATTACCAAGGGGCTAATGAAACCTACAGTGTAAATAAGCTTGCATTATTAGAACTAAAAAAAAAAAAATTAACTGTGGAATTGTTCGTTAACACTGTATGAACACTAAAAACATTATTTACGATTGTACAATATAACTACACAGACTTATCACTCCAGGAATTAACACTTACGATGGACTTACGCAGACTCACGATTACCTGCATAAATTTCTGTGAAATTATTTCTTCATCTTTGAAATATTTATTATTATATACTGTATAGTGCGTGTATATATATATATATATATATATATATATATATATATATATATTTAATAGTAATAAAAAATAAGAATAAATTAGTAGAAAATTATCAACCAGCCTTATATTAATATTTGTTTGGTGATATATTAACATGAAAATTAGGCCCATAAAAAAATTTGTTGTCTAATAATGGAAATCATTACTAACTGAATGTAATGTAAATTTGAGTCTATGATTAAGCAAAACTCTTTCCCAAAGGTGAACAAAAACACAAACTTTAGAATTAACATTAGTTGCTAAAATATGTTAGACGATGATAAACTTAAAATCGAATTTAAGAATGGTCACTTATCATACTCTCTCATCCGCTGCTTTTCACTCATCCATATTCCCTGCATCGATGTATAAACATCGATTATTCCCCGCTGTACTTTCTATTCTTGAGTTTGTCAAGATGACTTTTACATGATGGGACATGTGAGTGTTTCGTAAACCACCGATCCCCTCCCGAGACAGATGTTGTTCCATTCATACGTTCCAGCAGCAAACGTTGACTTGATACATTCTACACTATGAATATTTCCACCCGCTAAAATTACACTTGACTTACAAGGTGGCTATTGCAGTCACGTGGATCGTCTTGTCTCGAATCATTGCTATTCTATCGAAATCGCCGCCTCTCCCTCTGTGCTGAAAATACCTTCCGGTTCTTCACCTCTGAAAACTTCTAGATTGCAGCGACATCCTAAAAAATGGTACCATTCGGCCGACCAGACAGTCAGAGTCAGTGGCAGTGTGTCCTCAGCCTGGAGTGTCAGCGACAGTGAGTAATACGTGCTTGACAGATAGTGTACCAGCTACACTCGAGTGTGTCATTGATTACTGTTAATAAGAATGGTTTATTTTCAAGTGATAAAATATTGTCTTGTAATTAATTAATATTTGTAATTATCTCTTAGCTGCTGATTTATTTAATTAGTGAGTGTTAATAAAAGTATGAGTTAGTAGCCACAGAGTGGAGTTGCCTTGTTATTATCAACACATGATACTGGCCTTGTCTGTACAACTACAAATGGCCTACCTTATATATGAGTTTATAACTTGATGAAACTTACAAAGGCATTGATCAACTTATAAGATATTAAACTGATTAATACATTGGTAAATATTACAAAACAAATATTTTTCAACAGTTATCATACAAATATTCAAAATAAATATTTTTTATACCTATGCATTTACTGCATAATGTCGAGAATTGTATTAATGCTTACAATAGTTTTAAAGTATCAAAAAGTTATGATGTAAAGATCCGAATCGTTTAAAGATCATGTCATTCGCAATTTACTAAGACAATGTTATTTTCGTTTGATATTTTTATTTTAACAAAGAATCAATTATTTGTTTACCATTTTGCAAATTAGTATTGAGAAAACCCATCAACGTCTAAACACATTACAATATAATGAATCCCGTATATGGAATGCTCAATATTAATTTTTTTTTTTATGTAGCCTTGTCAAAATTAAAAAAATTTTCATAGAAACTTATGAAATATGGAAATAATTATTTGACGGTAGAATCATACTTTTCATTGTTAGTGTTAAATCGCTTCTGCGTGGAACGTAACAGGAACTATTTAGGAGTACCAGCCGCAAGGTTGTTGAGTGGTCAAACTCAGCACGAGTTGGACTGACCGCGTCCCCGCTACATCACGACGTGGGGGGAGAGCATGACGTGTCAATCTCTCACCACCAGTCTGCAGACCGCGATGTCTCCCCGCTACATCACGACGTGGGGGGAGAGCATGACGTGTCGATCTCTCACCACCAGTCTGCAGTCCACGTCCCCGCTACATCACGGCGTGGGGGAGCATGACGTGTCGATCTCTCACCACCAGTCTGCAGACCGCGCCCCACTACATCACGACGTGGGGGAGAGCATGACGTGTCGATCTCTCACCACCAGTCTGCAGACCGCGCCCCACTACATCATGACGGGAGGGATAGCATGACGTGTCGATCTCTCACCACCAGTCTGTAGACCGCGTCTCCGCTACATCACGACGTGGGGAGAGAGTATGACGTGTCGATCTCTGCCCCTATCAGTGTGCAGTTGCTTAGGTCCGATGTAATGCATAATATAACTTTTTACCCTTACATGCCATTCGATGTCTCTCAATCTACGTAATATCAGTTTTGTGTGTGACAATGTCGTATTTCAGCGTGTTGAAATAAGTCATCTGTGAATTACTGTCGGGTCTGCAAAATCAATTTTAATTAAATCTAATATAATAATAATATGCCTCATGGTCAGTACTCCTGACTTCAATGCAAGAAGTCACGGGTTCAAATTATATACCGTTTTTTTTATAGTTCAGTCATTCAGGTGTACATTAGAACAGTTCAATAAATGTGTAAACGTAGTTAGTTCACCCATATGGTTACTGCGTTTTCGATTTTTATTATAGTTCATTCAGGTCTACATTTGAACGATCGATCCAAGTGCGAGTGTAGTCAGTTCACTCATATGGTTACTGCTTATTCAATTTTGATCATAGTTCAGTCATTCATTTCTATATCTGAACAGTTCAATCAATGTGCGAGTGTATTCAGCTTGCCCAAATGGTTATTGCTCATTCCACTTTCTTTCATAGTTCAGTCATTAATTTCTAAATCTGAACAGTTCAATCACATTTCGAGTGTATTCACCTTACCAAAAGGGTTATTGCTCATTTCATTTTCTTTCATAATTCAGTCATTAAGGTATACATTAGAACTGTTCAATCAAAGTGCGAGTGTATTCAGCTTGCCCAAATGGTTATTGCTCATTAAATTTTCTTTCATAGTTCAGTCATTCAGTTGTTCATTAGAACTGTTCAATCAATGTGCGAGTGTATTCAGCTTGCCCAAATGGTTATTGCTCATTCCATTTTCTTTAATAGTTCAGTCATTCAGGTGTACATTAGAACAGTTCAGTCATTGTGTAAGTGTAGTCAGTTCGCCCATGTGGTTACTACCATGTAGGGTCTCTACCGGTGCCTTACCACCATCTATCCACAAACTGTCCAATTACTGGTTACTGATAACAGGTCGCACCGCTGTCGTTTGTCTCCTAGATAACGAATCCGTCCATTCAGACACCTTCAGCTGTCACCTAGACAAGGCTTGGGCCGCTGACCTCACCCCGTGTCTCTCTCATCCTCTAGACAGAAGTTAGTTCCTAGCTAGACCTGTGTTCCTCTCATCCTCTGGACAGAACGTAGTTACTAGCTTTACCCGTGTCCCTCTCATCCTCTGGACATAACGTAGTTCCTAGCTTTACCCGTGTCCCTCTCATCCTCTGGACAGAACAGTTCCTAGCTGGACCCGTGTCCCTCTCATCCTCTGGACAGAACGTAGTTCCTAGCTTTACCCGTGTCCCTCTCATCCTCTGGACAGAACTTGGTTCCTAGTAGTTTTTAAAATGTGCTTTCCTACTACTTCTTCACTTCCCGTGTTTAAATATACTGTTATTATCTTGATTGTTTGATTTGCTTGTTTCACTTTTTATAAAGGAAACTATAATTTCACGAGGAAAACATACTTTTTCCTTGATATTTGCTGTTGGTTCAGTATTTGAATGTAAAATTGCCTCAGAATAATTCTTTCAGTTAGCCTTGATTTTTATAAAATTTATAAAATATTTAGACATATTTAGGCTTTTCTTACTCAGTATATGTGTAAATTTCAATATTTTAAATGTTCTAATGAAAAAATGTCCAAATTAATTGTAGTATCTGTAAAGATTATATTGGATTTTAAATTTAAAAAATAATAGTTTAATGTAAATAATTTAAACCCATAAAACATCCCATTATGATGAGAGAAATATCACCTTTAAATTTTCGTATAGAAATGTGATGGGTTTAATCTCTGTACAGTTTATATTTTATTTTACTTTTTAAAATTTCAATTCTTAAAAACGACCACTGATGGAGAAATTCATAAAAGTGTTTTTATCAACACCTTAATGAATACGTGTCTTTATTTTTACGAATCCATCGTCCATTTATATTGTATGAATATATATATGCTCCAATATTTTCCTTGAAACTTGTGATTGGCTTCAAACTATTGTTGCCTTTATATTTACTGTATAGAATTTCACCAAATACCATTTTTTGAAGAATTTCAAAGTTATATGATAATGCGATTGCTAATACTCTTCTATTCACGTTCAAATGATACATTCACGCAATATGTAATGTCCAAGGTAATTATAATAAAAGATAAATAAAACTAACTCTAAAATCCTAATTAAATTTTGTTATAGTTTTAATTCGTTGTAGCAACAACATCTAAAATTCATTTTAAAGCTCTTGTTGCGTATTTTTAAAAACTTATTACTTTCCAAATATTTAGTAATTTTGTTTTATGTAATGTCGAATGACTAGAAATAAAATTTTTCGAATATTATATACCGTTACCACGAGACATATACCAATTAATGTTGCACCTAAAAAATAAATAAATAAAACATCCAGCTGCTTGGTTTTTATATACTTATTTTTTAATTCTATAAACGTTTTTTATAGAACGTGAAAACCTACTCCAAAACATGCACTTTTGTGGTTGGACGACACATAGTTAAAGAATTAACTTAACAAATAAACATTATAGATAACTGTTTGATTATGGTTGGTTGTCCTGTTGTTCTCTGATGTGACAATTCTCAAGTTTGAGAACAAGTCACAGCCACCCGCATGATAAAATCACACTATCCAATCAGTTTTATTTTGGAGCTATTTACCAATTAACTTCCAATGTTACGCTAATTGGTCTCATGTCAAAGACTTCATCGGCTATATTATATACTGGTTCCAACAACTGACGAAAGATGTGTTTTGTTGAGTGAGTGGTAGAGACAAATAAGGGAAACTACTACAAATGCCTATAGTAGTACTGTATTTGTATTTGCTTATGTATCCATAAGTAGAATATCTACGTTCGCACAAAGATTATGTCGTTCTACCAAACGGACGAGTTATCACGGTCTTATTACCACTTAGGGAATTTTAGGTTAGATGGAAGAGAGGACTTTATAGTCTTTATCTTTATAGGACTATCCTAACTTTGCTCCTAATAAGGACGATTTTCATTTCAAGGCACTTTGTTTGGAAATAATATTTAGGGGTAAGTTTATAAATAATTTATAACTACTTAAAAAAAAAAACATACAGAAAACTTGTTTCCAAAACCTAAGTATATAAAGTTTGTTTCCCCGCAGTTTGTATCAAGTTTCAAACCCTCCCAAACGGAACATCGACCTCATCAACTGTTAGTTATTCCAGTAGCGGGCCAAGTGTTGAACTGCAGACTCCAGACGGCTCCAGGATCTCTTTGACCTTGATATTTATTTGTTTTTGTGGTCTCGATGTCATCTGCCGGGACTCAATTACCCTCACCACCTTTGTTGTTATTAACACAAGAACTGTGTAATGTCTGCCGTATCATTAGTGTCTCGGCGCCGCTGGCCTGGCCCGGGTACATTACTCCTGTCTCCTATCTCGCCAAGTACTAACTTCAGGCTCTACACACTTTCCTTATTTCCTATGTGAATTATACAACTTATATGGAAAATAAAGTAATCTTATTAGAGTTTAAAATAAAACACAATAAAAAATATTAAACATTTACATTAATGAACGAATTTGTAGTTGCAAAGATTTTTCAATATTGTATATCCTAAAATCACCGCTTCTTTTGAATCTCATATTTTAAATTTATCTACCACAAAGTCTGGTTTTCCCTGATAATATCCTCCCCTTTCCCCTCCCCAACGGCATATATCTGCAAACGTCATAATCAAGCTCTGCAAAAATAATACATCTTACCCAACCATATGTACTTATGAATAAAAAAAATAAAAACCAGTCAGTTATATTAATTATTATGTAAAGACATTGGGATAGCTAATAAAATACTAAATAATAGTGTAAAACTAATATGTGACGAATAATTTAGAGTTATATTTGAACCACAGTCTAATAGCATAAAGTCGAGACACCCCGTTAAAAATTGGCGACAAGAACGACGCTAGCGATTCTAGCGGCGGGAGTAGAGTAGTGCGTATCTCTACACCAGTTACATCACAGCTGTTATTAGTAATGTCAAATAACTTATATCTATATTCTGTCATGGTAGTTTTTCTATTGACATCATTCCACTTCTTTGCAAGACACAATGTTATACAAAGGTATAAGTTGCGCCAACTGTCCCGCTCTGGGTCGGCCGCTAGTAGCCAAACTTCATACTACGTCTAAGGGTCTGCACATGTTTCCTATTGTCCTCTCCGGCCCGAGCACAAGGGTATATTAATTGCCTTATGAACTGCTGCATGCCAGTCTAAAGAGGTATTTTGAGAGTTACTGGACAGCAGACAGTTTGTGACTGACTAGTGGTGTATCCGTTTTACTCAAGTACACAAAACCCCTAAGGGAAGAGCTCGTCTCTTCAGAGCAATACAATCATAAACTTGGTCGGCTTTTTTCACAGAAAACCAATGTTTTCAGGCAGACATTCGTTTTTACCCGCGCACCCTCACTCACAGGGAGGCACCCAGAGCGGAATTTAGATGGCACGACTTTGACGGTCCGGCTACTTAGAGCGCTAGCTTCACACAAGCTCCACAGTGGAGCAATGCAAGTGTGACTGTATGTTATTAGAGTGTATTTGAGCAGTAGTAAGTGATAAACAAACATTTACTGATATAAGTTACATAATACAGTTAATTTAGACCTAAAATATTATATGTTTATCTTTGGAGAGAGCTCCATTCATGAATGTTACCGAACCACAGTCAACCTCATGGTGTTTTTTTCTCGTAAGTTTTTTCTAAAATTAAGTTAAAATTTGTCTCCAATTGGTTCATTTTACTTGAATGGCCTGTAAAATTAGTGTAATCTTCTGTTGTGCTTTATATTTTTACTCTATCTAGTAACACGAAAAGATATATCCGCAGGGATGCCAAGTGTCTGTGGTCTGTCCACCCCAGACCTTGGATTCAATAGAGACACCTGCCACCTGCCTCCCCCATCTTATTATGATTACGTCTGTATCAGAGCGATGAATGGACCACCATTAGGTGACCTACCCATTAGTCAGTGCACTCTGTCCGTAGTAGGATGGGACCAAGACCAACTGTATACAAATATAATGTGACGGATTGGGGAAAATGGGATTTTGTTCGGAACGTCCCGTCATATGGTAAAGATTGTCTACACCAAAACTAGAACTAAACTTAACTTACAAACAATGTACCTTTGATATTGGTCACACTAGAAATTTACCTTAAAAAAAAAATATATATATATATATATATATATATATATATATATATAGCGTTATCGCTATAAGCAAGTAACATGTCAGCTGATATCTACATACATCTATTTAACCTAACCTAACAACTCATGGTGAAAGTGCTAACAGCCTAAGCTAACATTTGCCAGAATGCACCGATTGATAATTAAGTATTTAGTGAACTTTCTACTTCGTTTGACGATAAGTCACTTGCTAAATAAATGGTGAGAAATTCCGAAAAAGATCGCAATTAATTTAAAACATTGCAAATACGTAGCTTATTGCTACATAATGATTATTATATATTAGACAGTTTATTACAAAATGAAAAATAACTGTAGTAAATTTTATAAATAGATATCTATTACATAATTTTTTTATAATATAAAAACATTATTAAAAATTAAGAATATTTGAAGTAACATTACACATTTAGATTCCAATTATATAAAATTAAGTACTTTTGGTTATAATTTAAACAGTCATTATGTTCATTTGGAAGAAGTGTTTGTTAAAACGAACTTAATACTGTTGCTCATTTTGGGATATATGGGGAGGCAATGTCCAAGGTACCAGAGGTGTAAAGGGTAGATGGGATGGAGAGTTATTCGATACCACTCAACATCGGTCTTAACATTTGTAACTTCAACACAAAAATATTGGAAGCATTATTGTAAAATGAAGCGTAACTGTAGCCATATTATATATGTAGATGCATTTTTCTTAATATCTACATACAATATACAAACATTATTGTAATATGAAGTAAACTTGTAGCCATATTACATATATTGGACCAATTTCATATTTGACATTACAATAAACGAATATTTTTGTAATATGAAGTATACTTGTAGCAATGTTACATAAATAGATACCTACTACATAATGGTCATTGCAGTATGAAACATATTGTAAAATTAAGGATAGTTGATTGTAGTGATATTACATTTCAGATGCCTATAGAAATATGAATACATTATTGCAAAATTAAAATTCTTTGTTCAAAATTTCATCCATTCAGAAATACTAGATGGAGTTTAGGGGGCTGATCCGGTTTGCGCAATCTGTTTACCATGTTATTAGAAAAAAACTCTTTCCACCTTTAAATTGCAGACAAATCAATGTGAAATTTGTAGGTTAGCTTTGTAATATCTTTCTTCACATTAAACAAATATTTCAAAACCAGAAACAAAAAAAAAATACTATTTAAATTTTTTTCTAATAAACAAAATTATTTTTAAGGTTTTAACAAGATAATTCTGTTGTTTCTTTAAATATTCAAAATATTAAAACTTGCCCTAATTATTAGGCACCAGACAAGTAGTATGAAGTAAAATTATAACAATATTAAACAAATTATATGTTTTGAGGAATATTTTATTGGTAAAATCTGAAAATATAGTATTTTATTAGGGTAATATTGATAAAATGTTAGAACTAATTTACTTACCATAGTAATTTTAGCTTAGGCCATTCACACACAGCTATATAGCACAGATGTGGTGAAAATATGGTAGCTGAAGCTCTAATGGTTTTTGAAATATCATGTAAATAGTTTTAAAAATGTTTGCGGGAAATTGCCGCAATGGTCAGAAAAGTATCCTAATATCACTATATACCAGCTTTAAATGTTTATCCATAACTTGGTAGAAAAATCTTAGACCTATAAGACTTTGATGAACATTTTCAGAAATAAACGTATAAAAATAAAAAATATTTTAAAAATTAAAAAAAGGGTTTTTACTGGATCAGCTCACTTTTTTAAATTTATCTCTTTAACCTGTTTAAGAAAAAAATCTTCATGTTAAATACATTTTCTGTACATTAATATATATTACAAAATTATTATTAAATATGGAAACTTTATTGTAAAATAGAATATCTGTAGTATTTAACATGTGTAGATGCCTATTAAACGATCTTTATTTCAATGTAATACATTATTCTGAAATGGCTTAGCTTTTAGAAAGAAATGAAGAATATATGAATAATAATTGTAGTATAACTTAACATGCATATAGATCTATTGCAAATTGCTTATTTCAATATAAAAATATTATTGTAAAAAAAGGAACAACTCTAGTAATATTACACAATGGTCATCTTTTCACAATCTTAAGGCTACCAATGAACGTCTCGAGCTGAATACAACAGACTATCTTGAGGATTATCTTCCCTCGTATTCTGGAAATTATCGTACTGCGAGTATCATAATTTACAATTACATAACTTTGTAATGGTAGAGTTTAAATTCAACCTTGACATGCTTGTTACTTACCAGCTGTAAGTATCTTTGTACTTTCTCTGAAGTCTTTGGACATCGCCTGCAAGTGAGAAATAAGAAAATTAAAATTCAAAATACGTGTATTCAAGATGAGTATAAAACTAATTTAATCAAAGACATAATACATAACATCAATGAATTTATGAATTTACATGTGCAAAATAGCTAATAACGCAGTAAGCAAGTGCTGTCAAACAAGCAATGTTATTTTATCTATGATTACGTAATGACATCTAAGCAGTACATGTGTTTACATACATTCATTCTGCTACTTAGCTACAAATTATTACTTAAAGAGAATGATTTAAGTACTAAAGGTACTATACAAGTGTACATATGATTTTAGTCATTTAAATGGCTTAAATTATTAAAATTTATTGCAATTTGGTTCTGTTTTTTCAGTTAGATGGTTTTCATTTTCGATTGTTGTAAGCATTCTCGTTTACAATCAACTGTTTAATTTTGTTTTTTTTTTAATCTACTGTTGTTTAGCTCTTCGTATTTATTCTCTCTAGGCATTTCATATTCTCTTTTAAGTAAACCGGAGAATATTACCCATGTGTTTATTTTATTTGACATTATTGTATCTTTCATTTATTTTTATTATTGTTACTAATTACAACTTTAAAACGCTCTTAATCGATACAAATTTTATTGGAAGTAAATACATTACACATCATTAATCATACGAAAAAATCTATGTTACAAACTGTAATACCAATATACAAAATCATTGGTTTTAATTATTTCTAATTTGACTGTTCGATAGTCAAGACTATAAACCATTAACTGGGTTCACTGTACAATATGATTAACATTTGACAAAACATGTAATATACAAATATTATTTACTGTAAGAATATTATTTGACACAGCGCTGAGTCTACGTAATCACATCCTGCATTGTAAATGCATCCTAAACCACAAAACTCGCTTTTTAGATGCCAATGATAGATTTAAATCATTAATTCAAAGATTACGGATTTCACAAAATTTCATTTTGAGGGTTATTGTCATAGAGAGACATAGACGAGAGAGTTCGTTTCCCATTTACAAACAGATAAATGTTCTACCATTTAAGCATCTTTATGTTTTTAAAGTTCTCAGAGTTTTTTATATTCGAAGTGGTAATGTTGGAACAGGCGAGTTAGTATATAAAACAAGAAACTTAGACCGTAGACATTTTCGATTACCAAAAGTGAACAAAGACACATTCCGACAATCATTATTATATATTGGGCCGAAATGTTTCAATAACTTGCCTCTGGAAATAAAATCACTTAATAAATTAAACCCTTTCTGTAAGAAACTTAAATCTGGTTACTTCTTCATGCTGATATTAACTTCATCTACCAAGTGAACCACTAATATACTTATTAGTGGTGTATAAGTGTGAAAATATTTTAAAATTATTTTTAAATCTATCTATCTATTGAATAATCTGTCCAAATTTAGACTTGATGTAATTCCTGCTCTACGAGTGCGTAGGAAGGAGTATAGGTGTAAGCTAAAAAGTGCTATTGACCCACCCACTCACCCATACACGTACAGTCCTATTGACCCACCGGCTCACCCATACACGTTCAGACCACTATAATAAAATAGTGCACAAATTTTAATCAACGAGTGAGGTGTTTATTTATAGTAAGGTCCAGTTTGGGATTAAAACCTTGGACCCTGCTCTTCACAGTTTGAATCCTTAGTCACTTGGCTACTCGTTTCAGAGAAGTTAAATAACTTTACACAATATGACCTTTTTAATTCACGGAATTCTTTTGTGGACACCCTTCATTTAGATATATTTTATTGTTTAGATATATTTTATGCTAAAGTTCAAAGATTGAACTTTATTAGGTTCAATCTTTGAACCTAATAAAGTTAATCTAACCTAGGTGCATTGGAATAGATTTTAATTTATGATGTTTTGGATTATATTTATTGTATTGGTTTTTATGTTTGTATATGTATTGTGTGTGAGTGCTTAAATTATGGTATGATGTATACATTTTTGTGTATGTGTGTGTATATTTGTATATGATTATATTTCTGTATGGGTATGTCTTGTAAACCTGGTGAAATACGTACTGCTTATATTAGTCTTTAGTTTCATAGGCATATATCTTTTACATTTTGGTGCAAAAATGCTTATTGTTTTCTTTTATTATTACGTTTTTCTTAATAGTTATAAAATATATCTTTTCTATCTATACTTAGTAGAACATGCAGAAGAATGTAGAATAACTTTTTGATTGATGTAATTATTATGAAATTGAGGTAGTTTTTTATATTTTTTGTGTGTACAATATTAAGCAATACTTTGAATACAATAGCCTTTTAATTGCATATATTATACAATTATATTACGCATGAATTTGATAAGACTTCATTTATATAATTTTGTCACATACAGATATATTTTTTAGGTGTCTTTTCTCTATGTTTTTTATATTTATCAGAACCAAATTATTTATATAACGGCAATATAATGTATATATTTAAAACATGCAGCAGCACCTCGGAGAGCGGCGTTGTTGACTGCCTTTTAAATGAATGGAGTGACTCCTTTGTAATATATTAGTTTTTATTTTACTTGTGCTGATCACACAATTGTAAAAGTGATTAGCTAATTTTCCTAGCTTTCCTTGTAACATTGTAATGTTTGTAAATGTTGGAAAAATAAACGATTATTATGATTATTATTATTAATATTATTATTAAAAAATATTCGCTGTGAATTTATCTGACGAGTTAGGTCGGTTAAAAGTGGTCTTTGTTACGCATTAAGGCTGACTGTTCCCAAAGATTGCCCTTCCTCAAACTGGCAATCCACTGCTGGAAAGTCGACATCTCCAAACAGGTTATAGTAACAATCCAATGTTACCATCAACGAGCCAAAACGTGCTGTTCTATTTCAACTGTACGGTAAACCTTTTATGACTATTAAAGGTCTATTCTAGAGGACTTTAAGTTGGTATTACGAGTTTTTAAATGTAAAACCATCAAGAATGGCATTTAAAGTTTTACATATTAAATACTGAAAAAAGTATAAAAATACTATTTTTTTACGAACGGCAACTTATAGCCCACTAGAATAGGCCTTCGCCTTTTAAATGACACTTCAAGTGTTATGGTACTTTTATTATTACGAATCGAATCGTTTATATAAAAACCCATGTTTTTAGAATTTTTCGTGTAGGGAAACGTTCACCTTAAATACTGTGCTTGAAACAGGGCTGGATTTAGCATTTTGGCGCCCCTAGGCCCAATAAATTGTCCTTCCCCTACTCTGGTTAAAGATACTTTTCTAAAAACCTTTATTAAAAAATTATATCAGGCCTGTATGTTAATTACTTAATCATCACTCCACGGTGGAATTTTATCGCATGCGCCAAATAATGAGGACAGCCAGCGCCAGGAGGAATCACGGAGCAATGAGTAGTTACTTGGCGTCACCAAGACGGTCGCCCACCTCTATACGAGGAACATGGAAGTTGCATAGGACTTGCAGTGGCAACACAATGCGTACCGCTCGATGACATCACTAAAGCCAGTTCTAACCTATTTGAGATCATTGTTGTAACGAAGTTGATGCATAATATTAACAAATAGTTTAACTTTACCATTATGAAGTTTGTGCCAATGAACTTCAAAATCAGAATGCTTTATTAGCCTGATTTTTTAAATCAATTAAAAAAATGTGTTAAGTTATGGCTTTTTATTTTATTTATAGATTTTTTAAATTATTTTTTCTCTGCCGTGCGCCCCCTGGGAGCGTCGGACCTATTGCGGAATCCGGCCCTGGCTTGAAACAGTGTCTCAGTTATGAACAAGCCACTCTTAAGCACTCAATTAGAAAACTGTTTGACTAAGTTACGATAGTATATCTAAATCTTGGGACTTAACAAAGTTCAGGATGGTTGCAGCAGAAGTTAAATTGGCTACTCAATATCTACTTAAAAAAAAATAACTTAAAAATAATCCAAGAAAATCCGCTGGAACAGACCTCAACGCGGCAACGTTGGTTAGTTTGATCCGTTCCGGTCGACGAGAATGTGCAACAGTTTGACTCGCCACTGCACACTGTCTTGTGATTGATTATTGATCAATATAAATGCAGAAAACTATTTTATAAACATGTTAGTTTATATTTTGATGTACAAAACTAAGTTTTATTCGATTTCGTAGGACTACTCAAATACTAAGAACAGTTGTTTTACAATTTGTATAAGAACGTTTTGGTTAATCAATCAAAGTTCATATAACTTTATTTTTCGTTAATCATGACAATGTATTACAGTTTTAATATAACCTGATGAGGTTATTTTATTGGAGGAAGTTTTAAAGCCAATTCCTCGGTAAAAATCTCACTCAAAAAGACAGCAATAAACAAGGACAATCTTTATTTTTCTAGTGTAATTGATTTCTTTACAATATAGTTTTTAACTCGAGTGCTTACAATGTTTCCCCGACAGTAGGGAACTCTTTCTGACGTGTTTGTGACTCTCCACAGACGTGACTTCACGTCGCCTGAACAAGTAACCGAAGTTTAACGTTTAGGTGTCATTTGCAACTGGGTAGAGTGTCATAGTCCCGTAGGATGGTGCGTAAGGACTCACTAGTGGAGGCTACACACACTGGGTGGCAATAACTGAACAAATAAATCAAATCTTTAGTTCAAATAAATTTGTTTGAATAATCTGGAACAGTTTTGGAACTAAAGAAACAAATAATATTTTCAATATTTATGTATAGCCCTACATTCTTTACGATAAACATTGTTTTGTATATACATTTTATTAAAAAATATAATACTATATATACATAAACTGTATTGAAGACAGCGTGTGTCTATTTCATTGTTTACATACATGTAGCAGTAAAATATTAGTAAATTTAGTCTTATAAATTCTTTGTGGATAAATTGTCTTGTTATGAGTTCCTTACCATGGTTGAAAGTTAAGAATAAATTTAGTTTTAAATAGGCAAATGATTTGTAGAGAACAATACGAAAACAAATACAGTATCTTTATTTACAACTAACAAAATACCAATAAGAGCAATGGTTATAAATGTATATTTATATACGAGGTTTGAAAGCTCTACTCTCAATACAATGAAAATCATTATATCTATATTTATAAAAGAGGATGTCTGTGTATATATATATATATGTTTGAAGTTTTTGCGCTGCCAAACCATCCAACCGATCGCCATGATGTAGGATGTTGTCCTGTATACTCCCGAGATGGTTTCTGTGAAGTTTGATGCAAATCCGTCCACAGGGTCCCGCCCCACGGGCTCCTAAAGATCCCATGTTATTCAAATGGAGAATCTGAATTGTTTACAAAAAACATATGACTGTGTGGTTTAATGTAGTTTCACATGCCATAAGCAGATTGAAGTTCTCACAACAACAGTACTGTATATGTTTTGATTTATTGTAGTTCTACATTTCACCTTGAGAGTGTAGCACACACTACTTTTACTTGATCAGGTGATCTGTATTTGGTGTTAACCTTTTTTCCTCGGTAATTAAAACGTGTAGTGAAACGTGAAAATAAAAAATAAATAATTATTTGTTTTGCAGTTTACTTTTTATGACATGCCTCCTAAAAAATCTAATATTGGTAGAAGAAGCAAAAATGCTCTAATTCTTTCAGCTATTAGGTTCTAAATCAAACTCAATATTATGACCGGCGAAGCGGGCGGGTACAGCTAGTATGTGTGTGTGTGTGTGTGTGTGTGTGTGTGTGTGTGCGTGCGTGCGTGCGTGCGTGCGCGCGCGCGCGCGCGCGCGCGTGTGTGTGTGTGTGTGTGTGTGTGTGTGTGTGTGTGTGTGTGTGTGTGTGTGTGTGTGTGTGTGTGTGTGTGTGTGTGTGTGTGTGTGTGTGTGTGTGTGTGTGTGTGTGTGTGTGTGTGTTTTTAGAATTTTTAGATTTTAGAATATTGACCGTTTTTTTATTTGGTTCTTTGTGGAATTTAGATGGATTTAAATAAAACATTTTTAATAATTCCACAATTTTTAATTTTTTGATTAATGCATTTCTCCAGTTATGGCATCTTCAGATCCTAATAAACAAATTGTAAAAAAATAAATTTATGTTAAAAATATAGAATTTGTAATTATTAACATTAATGGATAAGTTGTGAAAATTTAAAAACATGGTTTTGAATTATATATGTTGTTTTCTAATTACTGGTAAAAATATATTATTAAAATTAACAGATGGCTGAGAAATGCAGTGATCTTTTTTAATGCCATGAACATATTCAATTTTATTTCTCTTTTTCCATGATGTTTCTTTATATATAATAGACAACTCTTCAAATGTTATATCATGCTTGTTATTAATAGCGTGTTCAACTAGTTTTGATTGTTCAGTTTTTTTATATGTATATGTTCTATATTTTTGTACAATTTGTTTATTATGATCTGAAAATGCCGTAACTGGCGAAAATGCATAAACCAAAAAATTCAAAATTGTAGAATTATAAAAAATATTTTAGAATAGTTGGAACGTATTACAGAATAGATACATCCGATTGATATAACAAGTAAATAAACTCATAAAAAATAAAGGAGTAAGAAAGTCTACTAAAAATTACATTGCAAATAACAAGTTGCTTCAATTTAAGGCATCTGAATTAAGATAAACACGCAAACCTCTGGCAGGACTGTATAACGTTCGTGTTCTCTCTCCACGTGCTCATAAACAGAATTTAAAGTAGACAAAGAGGACAAAGGAAGGTAAGTCATCCAATATCGTGTAGACTACTGGACCACAGGGGATGACGATAGTGGATCTGCAAGTCCCGTCCTGCGTGATCCCGCTTGAGATGGCTGCTCTGCCCCACAACTGCCATCTACACAATTAGCGGCGACAACCGGCCAGATAATGAACTTGTTGCCATATATTTAACCACTCGACCTAATTGGCCAGTGGACTCCTGGGAAACACTATCTTCTTATCGGAAAAACGCATGCTGATAAGAGAATAGTTGTAATTAAGGTCTAAGCGTGCTCATGGCCGTTAAATAAACCCCAGGGATGACACTAATGCTGCTGGCTCAACCTCTTAATTCTGTTATCTGATACACGTTTTATTTCACAAAATATAAACGCTATTTTAACGTGATTCTAATCAAAGTAAAACCACAAGGCTTAAATATTTGCAATTGGATGAAAGAGTTACATATTGTTAATAAACTTGAAAGGGTAAGAAAAAAGCCAAGATATTTTTGAGTCTGCCGAAGAAATTGACTTTCTTCTCGTGTGAGGAGATAAGATTTTCTCGCAATCCACCTTGAACTCTAGGCTGTTTTATTAGTACAATAAATCCCCATAAATCCGAATATCGATGCTCCGGTTCTATTTAGATCGGCAGATTCCAAATATACTAAAAATAAATTTAAAAATCATTCATCAAAGCGTTATTTAAGGAAGATAATATGTATGTACCTTTTCACAGCTTTTAGGGTTTTGTAATAAATTATATTCCATACTAGGGGACACTCCTGCACGCTTCGCGTGCCAATCCCGTCTCTCGCTATGCTCGAGCAATGACTACATTGGCTCGAGACACCTCATCCTTCGGCCTCGGTAATGCCGATTGGTGGGGTAGTTTTCACTCGTTACGCTCGTGACACCTTGCCTTCAGCCTCGGACTGTTTCTTTTGCCTAATAATATTATTGGGTAAACGGTATCGCGTAATATCACAATATTTAATTTATTTACAGTATCTTACTCGCATTACTTGCGTTGCTACCTGTTTATTAGTATAAATACCCAATATCCAATTTCAAACGTGTTCAATTCATTTTTTTTTTTTTTTTTTTTTGTAACAGCTGAAGAATAATTAAATAAGCAAAATAACTGCATTATGTTACCATTGAAACATTCAAGTCCAGAAAAGTGAAGCTCTACAATTTAATGTGAATAAAACCATGTACAAACTTCTCTGGTTTAACATTATGAAACATCTAACCTCCTCAATAATACAAACAATATTGATTACATTTCAACACTGTTAAAACTTTTTGGAAATCATTATTTACATTGTAACAGCTGTTACATTTTGTTTCATTTAAATCTCTCTCCATGTTATTCTTATGGCCGAAAAACAAACTTTGAAGGCTTCCTACACCCTTTGGGATAAATATATTGAAGAATTAAGACCTTATTGAACAACTTCGTAGAGAGGCAAATTTGTTGACACCCTAACGTTTAAATTGGTCAATGAATAAGGGAGGAGTTGCGTTGACAAACGGTTTTACGTGTTTATATAAGGATTTGTAGACGATTTAATATGTAATAATAAAAAACATTCTATGCTGAGCTCATTCTCGGAATATGACTTGTGATACCAATAACGAACAAAGACTTCTACGTGATTGAAAAACATTTTTGTGTATCCTAATTCTTAACAAAACTATGTAAATGTTTCTAAATGTTTATAATCGTCCAAAGGAGTCATACATTTAACTTATGCAATCTATTTTTTAATTGTTGTTAAAGCTACTCATACTTCAAATTTACGAATTATCATTTTTATACATATGCTGAAGAGGGTCAGTATTCCTATTATTTGCTTTAATACACTTAGAAATATGACTAAGTAAGCATATTTTCAAATACCATTATTTACACAAACTTAAAAAATATATTTTGAATAATAGTTTTTATTTATTTAATGTTCCCTCTGAAGACTATTTTTTGAAACATCATATCTGTTTCGTAATATGTAGGGTTGAATCGGTCATTAATTTCTGCCCAAAAATAATTACTTGACCAATTCTTAACTAACTGTTACACCAATTAACTGCCATTAATTATAAGTTGACCCACCCACCCATACACGTACAGTGGTACCAATACCACTGTACGTGAATGGGTGGGTGGGCGGGTCAATTCCACTGTACGTGTATGGGCGGGTGGATGGGCCAGTATGGTCTGGATGATGTCACCAGTATTCAAATAAAAAAATTAAACCATGGGTATTGTCCTTGATTATATACACCTACAATACAGTAGATATCACATGTAATAGGAATATTTGTACGTGTAATTTGGTTAGTTAGTGAGGTCTGCTACTACAGCTAATCTGAACTGTATTAAATTTACATTGGACATCTTTCGATAACGTCAGAGCCCTCAGGTCAAGGCTAATGACTATGTCAGAGAAGTTGTATATCACCCCTTACTTAAATGTACTAAACTTGTTCAGACACAATTAACGTTCAGTTATGAATATAATTTCAAATATTTCGTACTACTGTAAAAAAACGAAAGTAAATTCAATAAAAAGACGTGTAAAAACAAGAATAATAATCAACCTGACTACTCACATGCACATGACTGTGGAGTGGGAACGTTCGTGTTGGGCTGCAGCAATCCACTCAGCACCCGGGTTGACGAGTGTCAATTACTTCAATGTATATAATTACCATATACCGGGATGACGGAGGTAAAATGGCGGCCCTTTTCTACAACTCAGCACGTAACTGTGGAGAGGGAAAATACTTCTTGGGCTGCGGCAATTCACTCAGCACCCGAGTTGACGAGTGTCCATTACTTCAATGTATATAATTACCATATACCGGTATGAAGGAGGCAAAATGGCGGTCTTTCTCCTCAAAACTCAGTACGTAACTGTTGAGTGTGAAAGTTCGAGTTGGGGCTGCGGCAATCCACTCAGCACCCGAGTTGACGAGTGTCCATTACTTCAATGCATGTAATTACCATATACCGGCCCTTTTTCTATTACAATCGGTGTAAGTCAGCTCGGGGTGACGTAGTATCCGTACAGCCGGATAGTCCGCATACCGTTATGGTTCATCGGTAAGCATCGTAAATAACTATTTCTACCAATCTTTTGGTGAATCTACTCGTCAGAAACCGTGCCGCTCACTATTGTCCCATATCGCGGATCTGCTTCTTTCTCTCTCTATATATACATAGTTTTACGATCCGTGCACAGCCAACTATATAAACATCGACTGACAAACATCTCGGCCGGAACGAATTTGTCGGAGTCAGGGGATAAGATCTCGGTAAATCATCCGCCATATCGCACGCCGAGAATTAGCGGGCGGCTGATCACCTTCCCACGGTCTGACGAAGAACTGCCCATTCTATAATGTACAGATAAATATACCAATTTTTCTTATATTTGCTGAAGCTGTTGTTGGCCTGAAATTAAAAAGGAGTAATTACCCCATATTTGTTTGATGTAATGAAGCATTTGAAACGTATCAAATTCAAAACATTTAACTGAACCTTTGCTCTTAAGTTTAAACAATATCCACCAAGAACAATAAAATACTTTAATAGCGACTGTTACATTTACATAAATTTCACAACATTCATTACCAAAGGAATTAAAAACCACTTCTTTAATAAACTAAATTGAACTTTAAAATTCATTTTACTCATTACGTTTTTCAATCGATTTAATAATAGTGGCGTAGATTTGTAATGAGCAGGTAACCGGAGACAATGTGTTCGAGATGGTAAAGTATTCTATCATTGACTGGCAGGACAAGGTCTACTCAGTGGGAATTGGCTAACATTTTCAGGATGATTGGTGTGCAGATATTGAAATACGTTTTGAAAAATTGTAGACTTGCACAACATGGTTTCGATTATAGTAATCAGTCGATCTCTAAAATGATTTTACTACTTTATTACCAATTAATGGAGTTTTATAATACAACTCCATGTCCGAAAGTCACTCATTTCTGATGGTAACTTCTAACCAGCAGACAAAATCGCATATGTTTGTCTCGTGGTTTAGTCTAATATTTATTTACTATATAAAACCATATAATAAACAATGTTTCAAAACATACAAATGCCCAATTATATTAAAAACTAAAGACTTCTTTGAGTTATTGAATATCACAGATATTTCAAGGGAAATGTTTTCTACGGGATTGAATAACTTTTCCATAATTTATGTGTGGACTGAAAGAAAGGGGGAGGGGGACATGATGCTGTATTTTGAAGATAAATGGCCTGGTCATAAATATGAAGTTTATTTTTGTAAGGAATTGAGACACTCATTTTTGTAAGAAATTGAGACTCTATAAATCTATAACCGACCACTTAAAGTAGATTTGGATAAAGTAAATAGTAGCCCTACACGTATATAATATCACATTTCTTATACATCTATTCAATCATTTAGTGAGCCAGCAGGTGATCAGCCCACAGGAGTTAACAAGGCCGACTCATCACCAGCATAGCACCGCGGAGCCTCGGCAATCTAAGTGCAAATGGCCGCCTAAATGGGTTCCCATCCCGTCATCGTCTACCATAAATCCACTGCTCGGACAAGTCTGGAGCATGTGAAATATGAAGTGCGCATTTCAAATATGTCTAAATAAATCTCCAGGGCGCTTAACCTTTCGCTTAACTGCTTTCACCATGCGAAGACGTGTCAAATAGGTAATTGTTTATGTTAATGGCTTGTCAGCACTCGCGATCTTCTTCACATCCTAATCATTTCCATATGTTTCTTCTTATAATTGTTCTTATGTAATGCCAAGGGTGTGCCCAAGTATTTCAGTCAGACATTCAGTTACTTTTGAATCTCTCTGGTATACTCTTCAGTTGATTCTTTTGGCCGTAAGATTTAAGAAATTTGTTATTTGATAGAATAAATAAATAGATAAAATAAATAAACTTTTTATTGCGTAGTAACATTTTTTAACATGTCATGCAATCGTCAACATAATATAAGTATAATATATAAAATTCTAAAACTAAACAACAAATTGTCATTCGCCCCACATTCAAATACATATATTTCTAACATTCATACAGCCACAATCACACTGCCTTCCTCTCCTGCTATTTAATCTTCCCAGCGACTCGTCATTAATTCATCCACAGAATAGAAAGCTTTACACACCAAGAGGTGTCTAAGTCGAGTTTTGAATTTAGTTTGGTTAGTAATTGGAAATCCTTCAGGGAGTTTGTTGATTAGTCTGACACCAACCTGATGTGGCATGTGGTCTGATAGTGCCAATCTGTGTTTCTGTGTTCGGAGGTTGTCCCTGCCTCTAGTGTTGTATTGGTGAACGTTTCTGCCACGAATCAAGGAAGAACGTGATCTGCAGTATAGTATCACCTCATACATATAAAATCAAGGTAAAATCAGCAATTTTAACTCCCTACAAAAATAGCAATGTCAACTAATTTTACTAGTCAGTGTGCTAGTGTCGATTTGTATAGCAATATTCAAATTCATTTATTGACAAAATGCATACATTACAGGCATTAAAACCCAATTACAATGTTGCATTAAAATAATACAGTGTATAAATATCGAGGAATGTAGTCTTTCAAGAATCACTTCACGCTTACAGAAAAGCAAACAACAAATAATAAATATATTAAACTTGCAAACAGACGAGATTATGCTCGGTCAAAATTTATTAGGTTATTTAATCATTACAACAAACTAAACACATAAAAAGTGGGTTAATAAATATTTAGATAAGATATTACAAGACAATTATTCTGCACATGCTCAAATAAAAAACGTAAAATTAAAATATATTGAAATTAATAAATTACAATGCCGTTAATTAGATCAAGGACGGTTGAATTGAATTATTATAACAATATTTTCTTTTATAACCTTAGCACATCCACTAGACATAACCTAAATGATTACCTTTAACATTTATATTCTCGTATTATTTCTCGTACATTTACACACTGGAATGTGTGAGAACCTATGCTAAATATTTCTCAAGTAAAAATTCTTATATATTACTTGATTTGGGTTCCATGACAAGTTTTACTTAATTTTAGTATCCACTTAGCTATTATAATATAATGTACATAGTTGTACTGAACATTATATTTCACTCCAGACAACCGTCTGGAGTGAAATATAACACTCCACGTAGGTCACACGTCATACGTTCGTAGGGAATCACTTGTCCTCGTGGTGACCCACAAAAGATGCATTCTTGTGTTAGACAGGGATTGTCACAAACCATTTTGCTCTTTAGGAGTTTTAGGACCAGTTTAAACTAGCAGCTGATAGTAACTGCACATTTCATTGGTCGGTCGTAGTCATTCATTACTCCCATAGATCTCATATTGGCATCGACGAACTTTATAGATTTTCTTGTTTTCTTCTTTTTATAGTTGGCAAGGTTATCACATGTCTGAGTAATTATTATTACTCTAGACATTTACAACTTAGTCGAATTTTTTATTTTACCTAAAACAAGATCAGTTTATTTCTCTTAAATTTCATTTGGGTTCTTTTTTAATTTCTATCTTTATTAAGGCATTTCTCATGTTTACTTCTTTATCATTACTGGGATTTTCCATTCACCAATGCCCTGCTATATCTGTTCAAGTAAGCACATAACTTCTATCTCATATTTTGGGTCCCAAAAATTTATTTCCCGGTATCTATATTTATAAAAGAGGATGTTTGTATATATATATATATATATATTTGAAGTTTATGCGCTGCCAAACCATCCAACCGATCGCCATGAAACGTTAGGATATTGTTCTGTACACTCCCGAGATGGTTTCTGTGAAGTTTGATGCAGATCCGTCCACAGGGTTCCGCCCCACGGGCTCCTAAAGATCCCATGTTATTCAAATGGAGAATCTGAATTGTTTACAAAAAACATATGACTGT
Source organism: Stictocephala bisonia (assembly GCA_035578905.1). Taxonomy (NCBI): domain Eukaryota; kingdom Metazoa; phylum Arthropoda; class Insecta; order Hemiptera; family Membracidae; genus Stictocephala; species Stictocephala bisonia. The sequence continues at coordinate 987,577 of JAQJVL010000294.1, forward strand.
GTGGTTTAATGTAGTTTCACATGTCATAAGAAGATTGAAGTTCTCACAACAACAGTACTGTATATGTTTTGATTTATTGTAGTTCTACATTTCACCTTGAGAGTGTAGCACACACTACTTTTACTTGATCAGGTGATCTGTATTTGGTGTTAACCTTTTTTCCTCGGTAATTAAAACATGTGGTGAAACGTGAAAATAAAAAATAAATAATTATTTGTTTTGCAGTTTACTTTTTATGAAAATGAAAGGCGAGACAACGTCCGCCGGGTTCAGCTAGTATTCCCATATAGGTCCTCATCCAAATAAGAATTATATTTAGTTGGACAATGTTTCTTTCTATGTCCTTAGATATATAGTACTAAACATCGACTAACATTACATTTTATTCTATCTGCTGACTTCAGCATTCAGAGCTCTGACCAATTTATATTGATTTACGCATATTTGTTAGGATTATATGTTAACTAATTATTTCAAATGGAAAATCCTAAAATTGCAGTTTCAATTAACTACATCAATGATTGAAGACACCTGTCTGATTTTCATGCTTAAATATAATTTAATGTTTGAACAACAACTTCAACAAGTTCATGAACATAACTTCATAACTCAATAACTTCATGATAATCGGGTATGTATTTGAAACACGAAATACATCATCAGCAACAGGTAGTTACAGTTCACCGCACACTGTAACTAACTATACGTGCGTTGATTACTTCGTTCGTTTAAGTTTTGTTTTGTTTTAAGAGTCTACAGCGGCTATCAATCATGTTGGTTTTAATACCTTGAGAACAACGTGTTTGCAAATTCACATATTTTCATTATTCATTTGCTAACATTTGTGTATAAGGTTTCATTTAAGTTTTATTGTCTTTATACCCTGGATGACTTCCTTGACTAGCCCCCATCCCGACCAATAACACGAAACCATAACCTTAGTCCTAGTTTTACCCTTGCTAGAAGGACAGTGGACCCCACATGGAGGAAACAGGACGTATCAGTGCCATCTACCTAGATGGCCTAATGAAGAAGGGGATAAGTAAGTAATTTTAAACGTTATCATATCGTTGCGCATTGGATTTGTTTTTGATGTTTCGAATACGTTCGCGTAGTTTTTAAAAATAGGTGAAAATAAAAACTTCAAACTAAACATTTGTATATTTTTCTATAAAACTAATTAGGAATTTGCGAAGCAATTCCAACACGTAAATCATTCTTGATCGAATGCAATTTGTTTGGGAAAATCCATTTGAAAATAATTGTTCGGTTGGATTCGCGTGATCGTTTGTCCGGTTTGAAAATAACGTTGTTCTTTTGGGATTAAAACCAACATGGCAGACAGCCTGTTAAGGGTACATTGAAGGTAGATGTTTACTATATCTTCACGTTATCCCTCAGTGACCGAGAAGCTGCAGTGATGCGTGCCAACAGCTGGCTGTACCACTACTACACTGTCCAGTCCAAGCTGCAGTACGGCCTAGCGTACGACACACACCCTGCTACCCGTATGACCACTCCGTATTACCAGCAGGCCCAAGCCTACCAGGAAGCCCCACCGGTAGCCGCCTACCACCACCAAATGTCACCCTCACAACTTACTGCTCCACCCCACCTTCATCCTCAGGTAAATTAATAAAGAAGTTTTATATTTGCATTTTCTTTAGCCTATTCTTACTTGCCACTTTTAAGATTCTATAATTTGACTGTATCCCCAGGCGTCACTGCCACACACCCCAGAGCCGGTGTTTCGGTACGGCAGGCGCAGCGAGCCTGAGCCTGTCGACTACTCGCTCCACTCAGCACTGCCACCCCGTTCGCCTCCTCTCAAACAGGAAATGTCTCCATCACCTAATGCTTCGCCGAGACCACTTACCGAGGGCGCAGACAGTGAGGGTGGAGCTTCGGTTCTGTTGGCGTCCTCCACCGCCTCCCTCGGCCGCTCACGACTCCTCGTCAAGGCCGCCACCACTATAGTGAGTAATAAAGTTTGACATTTCAAATATAAACCATAAAATTCACTTTTGAGTGTTATACAAATATTTAAATAAATAACTATTATGTTACATAAAATTGTAGAGTCTGCTACTTTGTTTAGAGTCGTCAGCATGTTTCCCAATAAGCTTTTAAACAAATGAGTAAAGTTCCATAAGCTGTTAAATAAATATTAATGACACGTCAGCTAAATTCTGATCCTATAAGGTTCTTTATTTTACTCAAAAGTTCTTCGAGGAACGAAACAAAAGAATGTTATTGAATTATTTCATTCCACCTAGGTTCATCTGGGTTGTGGAAACCGAAATGCAGCAAGCTATTGTAACGTTACTGCGAAAACTGAGATATTGTCATATTGACTAGTGCCGTCAAGTGACGCTGCGTCAAAAGTCTGTTGATCACCCGCTAAATTGGATCGGTACAGCTTACTGTGGGGCATATTTACATTTATTTGATTTCTTTTGTTCCAGCAGGTAGACCCGCACGACTTTATGGACCAGTGGAACCCCAGTCCTCCCTGGTCGGACACCACAGTCCAGAAAGTGCCTGACATCATACACCAGGATCTCAGCCCCTACGTGACCACCACCCCACCGACCCCTGTCAGCCTCCAGCACACGCCACACTCCGCATTCTCCTTCGACTGGGCACCAGAGCAGTTCGTCCCTACCTGTCACCCACACCCTCACTCCTATCCGGGTATGGACGAGGAGCACTGCACCCACCTGCCGTGGCCCTCGGAGCACCGACTGTTCCCCCTGCAACCACCTCCTGCCGGGGCCAGGCCGGCACTCGTTCTCAGGCTAGACTCGGATCCAATGGACCAGTCTCAGCATAAAGGTAGGTATACCACCTGCATACAGTACCATCTAATTCTTAGTAAGACTACGTCATATATTTTTAACTAGTCTTATTAGACATAGTTTTTCAGATCTGCGGGAGATTCAGAGAAATTAGTTGCTAAGCAAAACAGTGTATAATTTGTCAAAACTATTACATCGAGGAAACCTATGCATCGTTTAGAATTTCAGAATCGATTCTTTATAAAGTAAATCAAAATTAAGTTGATATACAAAATGGTCACCAGCCTAGGCATGATTACAATAAAATACCATATACAACACTAGAAACATGTAACATTGAATAGTATTTTGTGAATAATAAGGATATTCTTACTGTACGCAGAGTACTAACAGCGCACTTGGCATGGTTTTAGAAGAATGCAGTCTGCGTTTTTTAAGTACAGTATGTTTCATTGTAATTTACACAAGCAAGTCGTCCTTCGCCTATCAAAAACTCAAATTTCAAACAAATGTTTTATTTATCGACATGTTTTGAATCATTGACACTTAGTCTATTGAGAAGTTAAGTAATTTATAAAGCAGGAAGACTACATGAGAAAATAAAAAGTGGCCTACTGAAGTACTGGTTTAAACTTACGTATTATTAAATCTTCAATTCTAAACAGAAACCACTACATTAGTTTTTGTGGATGTTGACATAAAGCTTGCGTTGTTCTTAAGTAGGCCTGTGTGATATATTACAAAGCTCCATGTGTTAAGTATCTTGCCAACGAAATCACTGGAATGTAAAGGTCAAGTTTGCGTTCCAATAACAACCAAATAAAATTAATCATATTTTGACAAATAAATCCAATTATTTTTCAAATCTCAAACACGTAATTTTTAAAGGCCCTATCAAATTTTCAAAATCAATTATCTTCACATCACAGCAAGAAATTACGAATACCTCATCTAATTACTAATGTAATCATATGTTTAGTTCAGATATAACTGAGTGTAAAATATGGTATTAACAATGCAAACACTTTCACCAGTGCGGCACGGCGTGTCCGCCCATCTGACATTGGGCCACCATCAATCAGAAAACTACAAGGTGTGAAATCTCTGCTCTCCCAGACTCCCACGCTGCTAATGGCTTCTTCCTCGTTTATCTAAGAAATATAGACAGAAATTGGGACTACCAAAGTAAACCCGTTTTAAAGCATTAATGGTTCTTATTAATATTGTAATAATTTTCGATAGGCTACATTGCTTCTTTGCCTTGATTTAAAAAAAATCTTTTAAATTAATAATTTTATCGAGTATTTATTACAGTTTATTTCTTACCTAAAGAAGGTTTTGAAATTAATTACGTAAATCATACATTACAGTTAAATTTTCTGAAATCATAATTTTATGTTTTTCAACATTGTCTATTTTCTTCCAATTTATTACTTCGTAAGTCCTATCCAGTGTTGTAAAAAAAAACCCCTAATTTATTCTTAGCTAAAACTGGTTAAATAAAATATAGGTAAATACAATGTAACAAACTCTTTTTGAAACTTTAATATGATCTGTAAACACTATTTTTGACAGTGCTTTTTTTTGGAAATCACATATTTGATTCTGACCTCAATTTAAAAAAGATTATGACAAAACACATTCACTTTCACATTAAATCGAACAGAACAATTGCAATATTTATAGACAAAGATGAAGTTCCGCAGTCTTGAGAATGTATTCTCCCAGTTGCGTAATCAGTGGAGAGTTCCGGGTCTGAAATTACAGTTGACGGAGATGTGATATGCCCGCCATTGTTCCAGTTGAACTGCTCTGCTCACATTGTTGGCTTGTTAGAACTCCACTGTTCCATTTCCCTGATTGTATCATGGCTCACGGCCCTGGTCCTCCGAAACGGTCGTGTTGGTTTTGTGTAATATGACTTCACGATTTACCTTTACTTGGGGAAACAAATCACAGATCACCCGAAAGTGATTTATGCACTAATATAACAAATTATAATTCAAAGATTTATGTTTGTGTTATCAAGTATTTTATTTAGAGTATCACCCTAACTAACCAGATCCTACATGAAGCCGCGTCGCTCAACTAACTCCTGTCAAAACCATCCTGCTTTTCAACTGATGTACAAAGGATTGTTAATTTAATTAGCCCTATTAAAGATAAATTGAATTGGTAGTCTCAAATTTCATTTAGTACTGCACTTTTAATAACACGACCATACGTATGATTTATTTAAAAATACATGATGATAACGATCAGTAAATTTAATTTAATTATTATTTATAATCAAAACCCATTTAAACAATTAAATTAATATTTTTAATACTTATTATTTTGATTTCTACAACTACCTTTGCTGTTATTTTGTAACACAGTTTGAAATAATATTCTCTGTTTCAAATGGTACTTTGGAATGAATTATTTTGAACTAAACACAGTCATATCTCTGGAGATGTTCTTACTTATATAATTCTTTCATTTATAACCTGCTTTGTTCGCTGTGTTCAAGCCACACTCGGAATTTATTCTCTTTATGAAGCTACGAAGTAGTTAATCTTCTCCCGTTTCTCTATTTCCCTTCGTGTATAAACTGATATCTAAGGCCAATTTACAGATCAGAGATGGAAACCAACTGGTTGGTGATTTCCCCTTATCAGACGGAAGGCTAGTTCATGACAATGGGGCATAGCCCTCATCCATTCTGCTTGGAATTCTCATCAAGACAAGTCCGTAAAACACGGAATGGAGCCCGAGGGCGGCGGCCTCTTTGACTCCCAAATATTAATAGCGAATAACGACAATTAAGAGTTTCAATAAGACACGATCCTGTTTGTTCCAGATGTGAGAGAAGGCATTTAGACAGCTATAATGCTCTTGCCCTCGTCTTAGGCTGTGATCTCACTTTCCTTGTTCAACCACTACACCCCACATCACCATTGTGTGGTGGACAAACTTTAGCATCAATAAGACACTGCCCTGTTTGTTCCAGATGTGAGAGAAGGCATGTAGACAGCTAGAATGCTATCGCCTTAGTCTTATGCTGTGATCCCACTTCCCTTGTTCTGCATGTCACACCACCATTGGACTTTTGTATGGAGGACAAACTTTAACATCAATAAGACACTGCCCTGTTTGTTCCAGATGCGAGAGAAGGCATGTAGACAGCTAGAATGCTATCGCCTTAGTCTTATGCTGTGATCTCACTTCCCTTGTTCTGCATGTCACACCACCATTGGACTTTTGTATGGAGGACAAACTTTAGCATCAATAAGACAATGTCCTGTTTGTTCCAGATGCGAGAGAAGGCATGTAGACAGCTAGAATGCTATCGCCTTAGTCTTATGCTGTGATCTCACTTCCCTTGTTCTGCATGCCACACCACCATTGGACATTTGTATGGAGGACAAACTTTAACATCAATAAGACACTGCCCTGTTTGTTCCAGATGCGAGAGAAGGCATGTAGACAGCTAGAATGCTCTCGCCCTCGTCTTAGGCTGTGATCTCACTTCTCTTGTTCAACCACTACACCCCACATCACCATTGGACTTTGTGTGGATGATAAATTGTAGCAACAAGTTGTCATTTGTAAATGAATATAAATTACATTCCTGAAAATAATTATTTTATATGATAGTAGAAACACATATAATTAAAGAATGTAATATAAGCGTTATCATTTCATTTTATAACTGTATCATATTTTAAAATTGTAGTCTGAAACTAAGATATAATGACAGGACATTTTTGTAACTACATTTATGTGTTTCAGGTATGCAGCATTCGAAAAAATTAATAACAGATTGTTTTTCAAACTAATACTAGGCCTAATACTTTAAATTTTTATTCAATGGTCGCATTAAGTCTTCATTACAGAAGTTTTTTTTTAGATTTTAATTAATTTAAATTATACAGTCTTAGTAAACTTATCAAATAAATTTATGATTTTCATCAAGGGCTATTTTCAGGATTTATTTAATTCAACTTAATTTTAAAGTATTAAACTGTCATTAATTTCTTACGGTATTCAAGAGATATTAAAGATAAACTTAAAGGCTTGGGATGTTTATTTAAAATTTAAATTAGGAACGAATTTATTATAGTTATATGACGGTTTTATCCGATAGTGATAATTAGTATCCCTAATAAATCATATTGAATAAAGTATAATTAACTTTCAAACTCAAAATTATTATTCAAAGTTTACATAGTTTTCAATTAGATAAACAATATTATATATTAAATATAGACATTATTCTACAGAATTCCTGTCTTAAAAAAATAACAATAATTCTAAAATAACAGATCAAAATTGAACATTTTGGTACTTTCCTCCGCGATACACTATAAATATTTGACTGTGTTCGAAATTTATTTTATAAATGACCACCTACTCATTATTACAAATCTTTTAAACTTTTTTTATTTAACACATTTTCAACATTAGTTGTTTAAAATCTTTAATTTCTTTTGACATTTAGGCTATATCATAATAAGTTAAAGTTTGACAGTAACCTGTTACCCATTCATCCGACCGTTAAAGTCTCCAATGATTGGATACATCTTATCGACGCAGAAATTATATGTATACGAGTTTGAAGGGTGTTTACTAAGAAACTAAATACCTAAGAAAAATCAATTTCCACCATTGGGTTCATCGTCAAATTTTTCGTTATGACAAATGCATTTTAAAATCCTATTAAAAGTTAAATTAATTTTGTAGCCTAGTTGAAACAAAAGAGTGTCGGAGGAATTTTAACTGGTTTTTACTGTGCATCAACTTTAAACTTTTATTACTCAAAACCCGTTGATGTGTCGCATATATATTTTAATAAATGGTTAACTGAAGTATTTCCATATTTTTTTTAAGTTTTAGATTTTAAAATTTAGTTAAAATACTGAATTATATAAAACGTATATAAAACATTTTTTCTCAACCACGCATTAATATATAAATGCAATACATTTGCAATTTTTTTAATACTCAAATTTTAAAGTCAATGCATAGTTAAAGCCAATCAAAATTTCAGCACTTTTTTGTTCCAAATAGGATATAAATTATTAAAATAGATAACAAAATTAATAATCCATATGTCGTAACGTACAAAGAAACGAGGAAAACAACTTTGAGATTAGATTTTGCATAGGCCCTAAACTTTCTTACTAAATAAACTTAAAAATCGGGTACACATGATTTCTGCGCCGACAGCAATGTTAATGTTGATAACCATTTTTTTATATATTGTTTTAAATGTTAGGTCAACTACTGGATTGTTTTGGTATATGAAACAGTTTACTTTTCTTTTTTTATGCCTAGATCGGTTTTTATGCTTAGATCTGTTTTTAAAAACACTGCCCTGATTTGTCGCTTAAATATGACTGTAAAGTTTCGTTGAATGTAAATGTTAATCAGGCGCCTGTCTTAGAGTGTACAAACACAAGTCAGTAGTTATAAAAAAACACAAACCAAGTTCACATCATTATTGTTTAAGTTGTACTTATTGTTTTCCTTGCTGTACATATTACTTTCGTGCCTTCGGCTGGTTGTGCAATAGACATGTTATTTTTATTTTGTACAGTTGTTATTCAATTGTAACTCTAATTATTCTATGATTGTTTTGCTCTTATAGTATTTATTACTTAGAACTATATTACTTATAGCTTTACAAAAATTAAATAATGCTTATTATATAATTGTTATTTATAAAATGATCTCTCGTTAGTTAGGTGGAGAGCTGCATTATTTTTAATACGTGCTGTCTTGTTACAAACAATATTTACCAGGTGTAGTCCATGCTAAAATAAGTGCCATTTTAAGATAGTTCGTGCTTATTATAATCATTCAAGATCTTAAGGCGTTGATAAAAGAATAATGAATTTATTTCTCATAATAGTACAAAATATACAAAATATTTTAAAAAGAGAATTTATTAACAGCCGTTCTTTATAACAGCCGTATAGTTACAATTTCGTTCTTTCATTATAATTAATTATTTTGATTTACTACTATTTATTTAAATATTTTCCCTCTAAACTTGAGACATTGAATATATTGGGGCAAAATATGATCGCAAGTAAACAATATTTTGAAAATATAATTAACTAAACTTAATTCCTTCCTGTAGAAATAGTTTTAAAGGGCTTCTGTGGTCACTTGGTTGCCTACCGACCCACCCACTATGTATATATACACAATACACATGGCCCCTATGGATTAGCAAACATAAAGAGTGGAATTAAAGTCCTGAAACATCTAAATACAACTGGACAGTTATAGTACAAAAATCTTCTCTGCATAATTTAATACTTGTCTCATTTTATGGCGGTTAATATTTTTTTCTCTTTTTATAAAACTTTAAGGGGGTGGGGGTGTGGTCGGCCATCTTAAATAGTTTCCTCATAAAGGCTTAAATGGTCAAGACAATATTTTATGTATTTTTTCAGTACAACTATGATACTTGTGTAATTTTTCAGCTATTATAAAGGAAAATATTAAACTTATTTAATTTTTTTATTTTAAAGTTAGTGACATACATAGTTAAAATTATTCTAATTTTAAATTTAAAAAAAATATAAACACCACTAAATTAAAGAAAACCCAAAAAGTGGTAAGCATTTTAATTGGTATGTAGGCTACATGTAACAACAATGGTATTACAAATACTATTTTTACTACACAAATTATTTTATGTAACATATAAATTAGAATAACTATCTAATTTGTAGCATTAGCTCGAAAACATGTTAATGTGTAATAATATTTCTGTAATTAATTTTGTCCAAAAATCCTGTATATACAATGTTTTATAATGATTTTCAATCTTATGTGAAAATATTTATGAGATTAAAAATCAGGAATTAAAATCGGCTTAATTTTGTCTCAGTAGAACGATATAGCTATATATAATGATCAGTACATGACAAAACAATTTTCCCTGTTTTACCAATGAAATTATCCACTGGTAAAATATCAAAAAAATAAAACTCCGTGATTTTAATTTTGTAGTAAGAATACTAAATATACTTAATTGAAAATACTGTAGTTTTAAACTAACACAAACATTAGGTCTTTTCTGTTTTACAACCCCATGGCTCCAAAGACCTGTATAGAGAATATCATTGATATATTTAGTTGCTGTAGTTTAATTTTTTTTATAAATACAAACGGTATATAAAAAATTACAAAAATTAAAGTAAACTTGTCTTGAACTCCTGAATAGGACGTGGTCAATGAATAATTCTGGCCTAAATTCTTTGTATATTCTAGGATTTCATAATTTTGTCATGTCTTCTCCACAATTACGAGTATTTCTAAGCAACACCCTTAAATCCATGGGGTCACATAACAGAAAAACCCCCAAACATTATGTATACGAATATATACTTATTGAACAGTGTATACCATTTGTTTTCACATCTCAGTACTTGTACTCGTGTATCTAAATACGCTTGTAAATACACTTATACAATATTGTACACACTCTCGTAACATTACAATGTAGAAGACTGTAAATATATATTTTTGGTGAATATTGTATACGAGTGTCTATATTTTTACACGGTATACGATTTTGTACATTTCATGTGATGTTCTTTGTACAGAGAAGTACGGCCAAGCCACCTAATTATAAGTCAGTTAAAGTTGTACATTTGTTAGTGTTTAAAGGCATAGCCAGTTTTAATTTCAAAATAAATAAGTTGTATATTAAATAAATTCTTTATTAGTGTATTTTATGTTAATATATCATGACTATTATACTCGTTTCTTTCGAGTAGGCTGTACAAGTAATTAAACCGTCCAACGAAATAAAATTTTAAACGTTAAGTTTCTTGTGTGTTTTTTATTCTAATGTTGCACCTCTCAAAGCCTCAATCAATTTCATCAATTATGATGAACGATTATCTTGTTTAAACATGATGTAATGTAACCGTATTACATAGGCTTTACATAACTAGAATCTATATTTTCCGGTGACAACCGCGTCAAGGTGCTATGTACATTATTTACAAAGTAACCAGACGTTTCTCTGTACAAAGTAACCAGTGGTATCTGTGAGATACCACTGAGGATGCCACATCACAGTATGGGGGAAATGTCTGGTTACTTTGTAAATAATATAACATATAATAATAATAATAATAATAATAAATAATAAATAATAATAATAATAAACATAGCACCTTGATGTGGTTGTCACCGGAAAATATAGATTCTAGTTATGAAACTGGCTGCTTAAGCCTAAGATCTAAGCCTTTACATTAGTTGTGTCGAAACTGAAGAAGAGAATATAACCTATAACCGTAAACGGTGGAAATACTGTTGGTTACTATTGTTCAATGTTCATTACTTTAAGTGAAAACTGTAATATTTGAAAAATACTAACATAAAGACAAAACTGCAAACTATATCACAAGAATTAACAAGTGTGTATCCTTCCAGATTTTTAATGCTCCTTACCTCCTAAGAAGTAAAACACGAAATTGAATAACACGAGACAAATTTAACATGATCTTGACAAAATTTATTCTCCAATCTGACGTTATTGAATATTCAACTCTAATCTTTAGTCAAGGTGAGTGAGAACTGAGTTGTAAAAGTGTCATATTAAAAATTTCATACATAACTTTCATAATTAATGTACAATTACTACGAATATTCCAATTTAAGAAATATTAAATTCAACTAGTAATAAAGTTTAAATTTATTTAATAACAAACGAGTTTTTTCATAACAATGCAATTCTTATCCCTAAAAATAATTTCTAATTGTCTTATAAAATAAATGAAAAGGAAAATAGGATTGAAAATAAAATCTACCAAAGGCGAGGATTAAAATAAAATATGAAGATCGGTTGTTGACGGTGTTTGAGCAGTGAGCTGTCACTCAGAGAATAATTACCGGTGTGAGCTATGGGCTGCTTAGCTGCTTACTCCAGCGGCCATAACTTACCGGTAATTCGAGAAAGGTAATATGCTGTCAAAACAATACACTCATAAATTGTACCTCGCTTGTGGAGGAGGGGGTCTCTGCTGATTTCTCAGGCGATCACATCGTTTACTTGGTAAAAGCCCTTGCCTTGGAACTCATTTTGAGTGGGTGTTAATTGCAACTTGGTGGTTAATTTTATCTATCATGTTTCCAGTATTGCCTGCCTAAAGAAGCTAACATCCTGTATTGCCAATTATTATCGTCATACACATAAACTGTTTGGTTCCCGTGCAGAAATATTTGATTTTTTCCAAATAAATCTAACAATGCCATGTTTTGAAAATTAATTGGCTATGATCATTGTAAGAAAACTGGACACAAATATAACTGGACATTAGTAACTTTGATATAATGTACTAGCCATCTGCCCTTGCTTCACTACGGGGTGGTTCTCTACGCTGACTTACTCTTTCCTCCGCGGTTATCTCTAAAGCATCACATCGATATAAAAGTTCTGCAGGTTGCTGTTATTTTACATATCAAATATTTACTGTCTAGAAAACCCAATAAGTCTACTTAAAGGGCATGCTAAGTATTTCAATTATATCTGAGTTAGTATAAATGACGTTAAACAATTCACTATGAAAATAAAATTAGCCAAGTTTTTGTGTCATGTTTATTTGTATCAGCTGTTTGAAAAAATTATTAAATGAAATAAATGCCAATGTTACTTTCATGGAAAAAAGGAAACGTTAAGTAATGCCCCTTAGTAATGAAATTTCGAGAAATCCTTTCTTAGTGGGTCCTAATCAAGAGGTTTAGGAGGGCACAGGCTTTGTTTATATCAATACTCATTATAGTTTTGTTGCTATCAACATATATAATATATTGACCCACGTATCTAGGTTGAGTGGAGGTGAAACGAGAGAAATAAAGTCCAATAATAATGCTCTACTCAGTTTGAAAATGAGAGCAATAACATTCAATAAGTCTAATCAGTTCATACAGAGGATCAAAGTTCAATAATGTAGAGCACTTACTTCGTAAATGAAAAGAAATGTGTTCAATGGCAGTCTAACAAAAAAACAGTCTTTTTGAAAATGAGAGGAAGAACGTTCATTAAGAGTCATATTCAGTTCATATAGGCCTATGGAAGAAAAAAGTTCAATTAGAGGGACCTACTCAGTTTGTAAATGAGAGCAAGAAACGTAATAAGAGAGTCATATTCAGTTCATATATGAAGGAACAAAGATCAATAACAAAGTCTTTCATAAATGAAAAGAACAATGTTCAATAGTACAGTCTATAAAGTTGAAAGCAATAAAGTTCAATTAGAGTAATATTCAGTTCAAATAATCAGTTTGTAAATGGGGGGATCAATGAATGATCAATAAGAAAAAATCTGTTCAGTTTCTAAAAAATATTAACAAAGTTAAATAAAAGAGTCTAACTATACATGAGAGGATTAGTTGTATACAACTTTAATACAAAAAGTTTCCATGATACACTATGTCTGATCTGATGAAATATTGACAATTTCATGATAAAAGTAAAAGTTATTTACATATTCGTGTAGGGGATCTTTGGGTATCACCTCTTAGATTTTTTATTTGAATCTAGTTACATAACCATGATCGTAGTAATTGGTATATTCTATCAAAGGGCCTCTATTGTTAATATATTCCAAACTGCATTAAATTATGATAAAATTAGGTTAAATTAGGATAGATTAGAATAGGCTAATTTAAATAAATTTAGGTTATTTCAAGGGTGGATACATTTTGCCGATCGGCAACTCGAGGGTATTGACCCCCTAGAACTGATTCTAAACTTTTTCAAGTTATCTATACATGTTTTTCATTGCCTGATGTATTGTGTACTTATATGTAAGAACGGCACACTTACTTGCAAGTGCCAGATTTACATAATTGTATTTTTCTGAATTTATGCCCCTTTTGTAGAGAAACCCCAAATCTACCACCTAGAAACTTACCGCTAGATACATGCGTGTAGGCAGGCTATACTTACTTGCAGCAAGTAGCAGAGTAGACGGGCCTTGTAATTAAAGCCCCATGCGCGTGTGGGTGGACCGGGGTCACCTGGTGTCGCAGCCTCAGCGTAATAACACGGACCAGCTGATTGGGCCCGGTAAATCACCGGCCTAAATAACTGGGTTTGGGAGATGTACCTGGTCTAGGAACATCAAGGAATTTTCATACACTTGCTATCTCAACGGTGGGAGACCGTTTCGAGGTAACAAGAACACTTGTTGCCCCCCCCCCCCCCCACACACACACATAGGGTAACTGCTACCAAGTGACACTGTTCACGTAACTTACGAATTGTTTTTCATATACAGTAGTCAGAGTTTTTTCAGAAAATATCCTTGCAATGCCCCCTTTGGTAGTTTTAAAATTTACATAAGCTATCAATAATCTATGATAAGACTACAAACGTGTGGAAATAAAATTTAACTCGAGTTGAAATCTTGTCATAAAAGTAATTCAGTGATTCAAGGCACTTAACCTAGAGTTTACGTGGATCCAAACCATAATAGTTGTTGAACTAGTTCTAAAAACCTAACACTTCCTTTGTCTAGCAGAAATTCATCAATTTTAACTTCCACTATCTTTTTATTTTTATATAGGCCTAAATGGTGTTCAATATGTAAACATGAGGTATCAAGAGAACGCTAATACTGAGTTGACGAAATCACAACTCTAAACTAAATCCTTATTATAGCTACAAGAATGATACAGTGAAGTTGTACACCCGCCCACCCACCCCCAACCCCTACACGTATAGTGGTATTGACCCACTCACCCACCCCTACACGTCCAGTGGTATTGACCAACCCATCCTCCCCTACACGTACAGTCGTATCGATCCACCCACCCACCCCTACACGTACACTGGTATTGACCAACCCTCCCACCCCTAGGTGCAGTGGTATTGAAAAAGGGGATTGGAAAAGGGGGAATAAAATCCGAAAACGGAAGTTAATAAAAACCTATAAATACGTTTAATGTGTGAGTGTACAGATTGATGAATTTAATTTGGGTATATATTAATTCATGAAAAGCACGCCCAACTCTTTGAAAACAGGCCTAAGTTCAACTAGTAAAATATCTGGTAGGCTACATAAAAGATTTAGTTGTCTTTGACTCAAATCTTCTCGACTCTTGACGCCTATTTGTAATCACGAGCTTTGTGTTTAGACTCGTTACAAGTTATTGTTAAGTAGTTCGATTGATATTCCGTGGAACATACACATACCTGTACAGAACTTCCCTCTTCACATAAAATTATCATTATTTAGTTTAAATGTATGTAAAAAATAGGACCATTTCATACAAAATTATTTTTCACCGCTAAAATATTATATATACACATGTTACGTGATATATATTGTTACTACTGTGTATTAAATAAATTTGAAGAGAAAACATTTCAGCTATATTCAAAGAGGGATGTAGGTACATTTTTATAAATTCTTCGAATATTTGCACAAGTCTCTTTGCATCGTATGCACAGTTTCTTGCATTCTATGCTCAAGATTACTGCATCCTGTACACAGTTATCTTGTATCATGTGCACACGTTTTTACGTACAGTAAATAGCTATTAGCCTTTCATTTGCCTCCTGTTCACGATTCTCCTGCATCCTCCTCACAAGTCTCCTACATCCTCTGCACAAGTTTTCTGTATCATCAGCACACGTCTCTTGCATCGTATGCGCGTTTATTGCATTATGTGGTCAAGTTTCCTACATCCTGTACACAATTATCTTGTATCATCTGCACAAGTTTTTTTCTTATAGTAATAGCTAATGGCATCTCATTTACTTCCTGTCCACAAATCTCCCGAATCAAATGCACAAGTCTCTTGCATCTTGTGGTAAAGTCTCCTTCATCCTCAGAGCAATTCTCTTGCATCATATGCACAAGCATTTTCGTACAGGTAGAAGGTATTGTCCTCTCATTTATTTTCAGTATTTTATTGTGTAATGTAATATATCTTTTACACAAATTAATTTGTCTAGCAATAAGAAGTAAGAGTGTGTTATAAACTAAAAAATATTTGTTAGGCCATTAGTTTGAAAACTATAAAATGATGATCATTGTACTTGAGGTATGGAGGTTGTGTTGACGCTCTGAACAGAAACGTCATATGTTAAATGATTATATTACCAATAAATACATGAATATTGTTGCAATATTGAACAATAACCTCTACCAAGTCAAAAAAAAAAAAAAAAAAAAAAAAAAAAAAAAAAAAAAAACACTTGTAATGAAGCAGTAAATATTGTGAGTCAAATTAAAACCAACCGAATCTGTTATGCAATTTTTCAAAGAGAGGCTATAATTAAAATATATATTCCAATTTTCAAAAAAATTATTTTATTCAATAAAATGTTTGTTGGCCAGGTATCCACCGTACAGGATGCTGGTGTATATAGAGGGTGGAAAAAATATAAAAATCCTTTCACAAATGTTGTATAACTCTTGTACAAGTGAAATCATGTATATGATTATGGATACAAAAAACATACTTTTTGATGCCATTAGCGACAAGTAATTTATTTCTAGGGAACGGCCCACGAGCAGTTCAACTAAAATCTTCATTGTAATCCTAGATCAAGTTCAGTATCAAATGAAAGGTCTATTCAAGAGAAATTAATTGCCGCAAAACCGGACTTCGAAAGGTTTATCCTTTCCAGAGTAGCGGTAATTTAATTTTCAAATTAACTAATTTTAACAATATTATTTCTTCTTTATTTAACGGTTTCAAGTAAATTATTCTGATCAAAAATTATACGTTATGGAAAACAATTAGTCAAAAAAATTCTATTATCAAATTATCTATGGAAAAAATAACGTTGTTTTAAAAGCGTTTCCATATTTTTTCCATCCTGTGTGTATATCAGTTGCTTGTCCATTCACGTAGACAATAATGGCTTTAGCTTGAACCATTGTCATCCGAAAAATTGAGATGTCAAGTTGTGGAGAAAATTACAGATTTGAATTCTTAAATATAACTTCAATAAGCTAACCAAGAGAAAAATGTATAATTGTTTTAAAGGATATTAAAATATCGTCAAAATGTTAGGATTTGTGCTGTTCGAAGCCCGTTCATCGATGAGCCCTATGTGAAGATGTATGAGATGATGTAGGGAAGGGCCCGGCATACCAAGCAGCCCTTGTTATCCTACCTGTTTGTAACTCATTGTTTATAGCTACCACAAATTGGCGTCCGCTCCGTCCGACTTTGCTCTCCAATTACGTTAAAAAGAACACATTGACCCCGGCAGGTCAGCGGGTACAAATCACCAGGCCAGCACCAGCCTGGTGTTATTAAACATGGCGTGGCTGGGGCGTTCATCCGACCAGTCGATTTGTCAGTATTGATACTTATTTTTCCTGTTTTCCGCAAAGCCGGCGGCCTGACGGCCTTGAACGTAGTGTGGTGGACGTGCGTGTGGCTCCGGGAGTTGTCGGGCCTCTCGAGTATGTGGCTCACTTGCTATTTGGTAAATATATACTTTGGTAATGCCCTTTTCTGTTTTTTTATTTATCTATCTATGTCAGAGGCAGTTTTAACTTTGAGGGGGACATTGGTCCAAACCCCTACATTGTATAGTTAAATCATTTCTTCAAATGAGTTTTAATGGTTTTATAAGCTAATGATCGTTATTATACGCTTAGGATCCACAGTACGAGAACCTTTTCCTTCCTGCTAGATGCTGCACTCTTAGCAGTTCAAGCAAGGGATCCTCTCGGGTACAGCGATCCCTAATAGAGAAGTGTGGCAAGAGCTCAGGTACGCCTGATGATATAGTTGAATGTACAATTGAAACGGTTTGAACAAAAAAAATTTTAAAGGACCGGACTTTGGCTTGTTCACGATACTTTGTTGTGTGTTCATAATTCTCTAAATTGTAAACAAACCACAATTTTAAATAAACAGGGTAGTCACAAAAGGTCAAAACTAACTGTCTAGGAAATATTACAGAACTGGTATGTGAAAAATCAATTCTTCAAAAAGTTCTTATATTGAGCAATTAAATCCTCCAAGCTCAATATTGTTGAACATATTATTTAAAAAGAATAATATCGAATTACCTCATTGCAGCCTCTATCTAAAGGCAAGTTTATGTAAGTGTGCCTGGCTTCACCATCACAGCCGACCATGTTTGAATCACCCACGAAAAATGAGCTCCTCTTCAAAATTTCAATCATATCAGTATAATAAGATATTTATGATCTGGTATACCATGTTTTAGATTGTCCTCTTATTTATAATATTTAATATGTAATGTAATAAATTATTAATGAAGCGAATAAAAATAATAACACTATATTAATTTTAACACATCTCTTCAATGTATCTGTACATTTCAACTTCATTAAATCCACCATCATGTACATGCAATGTTATTCAGTAAAACAATATAAATAAACTAATTATGATATTCAAATTATTTACAGCTGGTGTTGTGAGTATAATTTGAAGAAATTAATTTGTAAAATTCAAAAATCTATCTAAAAGTAAGTTTTTATAAAACGAGTCAATGTCATTTAATAGATCATTTGGATTGCTTTTTTGCACTTTTATACATTTCAAGACGTTCTAAGGTCAACATTAAATTACGTTTCTTGTAAGTATGTAACATTTCAAGATTGGTTTCAGTATTTTTGAAAGTGTGGCCATAAGTTTTGTGGAGTTGAATATTAGGGAGAACTTTACAGTACTAACTTCGCCCTTTAATAAAGGCATTTTTCATTTCATTTCATCTCAGTTACTAAGATGGTCAGCATATGTTGAATTTTGTTTAGTTGTTATGCTGTAATATGTTCGTTGAAACATGTCTTTAAAGAACGTCCAGTTTGTCCAATATAATGAATATTTTAAAATGTCTTCAAATTTATAAAAGTGAAAAAACAATCCAAATTTTCTATTAAATTACTTTCTTAAAACTTAGTCTTTGGTAGATGTTTAAATTTTGTGAATTTATTTTATTAAATATTATAGTATAAAATAAAATATATTATAGTATAAATACAACTCCAGGTATAAATAACTTAGCCATACATTATCATTCTTATTTTTATATCGCCCTTTTCTTATTTTCGAATTTGTAAAAAGAAATGCCGCCGTGGTTAAAAAAAGAACTTTTTAGTTGTAGCCTTATTAAAGCTACTATTTATTTTTGATATGTTGAACAAACTTAAATGAGAGATTAAAATAAGACTTCTCCAATGATAAAAATTTTTATTTATTTATCTTCTTATTTAAAGAACTTCAACAAATAAAATTGGTTTTCTTCTACAAATAATGATAAAAACGAAAATAAAAATATCTTCTTTTGTTGACTCAATGGAACATAAATAAATTAAAACAACTCTTCCAAAATAATAAATTAAATATCTTCAGACCAGAACCTTTTTTATTTATTTGACTTTTTTAATACATTTCTTTAAATTTTTAAATCAAAAAATTCAAAATTCAAAATTGTAATAAATTTTCTAAATTCTTTAAAATTCTCTAAAATTGAATAATTTTTCTAAAATTGCCTCCGGGAGATCTGGAACCAAAAGAAATAACCAGCTTTTAGTGACTTGAAACATTTTTCCTTTTACTTACAAAGTTTAAAAAGCAATACCAAGAAAATCAAAAAACTCAACAAATTTGTCACTAAAAGAGTGACTTCAAACAATTTTAACCACGCATGCTTGATGGATCTTACCCTATCTACTAAAACCCTACTGAAAATCTCTAACTAAAGAAAACTTGTAAAAATTACTTACGTAGCTGTCCTGGAGGTTTCGAATCCAACAGTGACCACAACAAAGCTCGACCGGCATTCACACAATCACTCACCAGCGAACTACAGAAAAATTGCCGCAACGGTAAAAGTAACACCGAAACGGTATAAGTCGCCGAGTACTCGAAAGAGGATCGAACGTGGTCACACTCAGGAAGTTAACGTAGAACTGCACGAACGCCCGCAACCCTTCCACCAACGGACTTACCCCCACTAAACTCTAGAAGCTAGATCAACCAATTAGAACCCTCTAAACCAGGACATCTGAACAGGTAAGGCTCACCAAACATGTTGCCTTCAGAAAACATGTCGCATGAAATTGACAGGAAATTGACAAACGTGAAAATACTGGTTATTTAACTATTTTATATGGGAAAAACTACTTTTTTATTTGAAAGGGGAAGATTCTGAATTGTTCTCAAAACTTGGAGAATTTATATCGAAAACTTTTGGAAAACATTACAAACTCCTAAACCTCTCATTTCTTACAAAATTTAACATTTTCTAAATACAAATTTCTAATTTAATTATAATGCAACAATTAAAAACTATTACATAGTAAAAATGGTTTTCAAGGAAATATTTAAATTTAAAAACAAATGTTTATAGGAATAACTATTGTATGCTGGCACTGCGACATGAACAATGGACAACTATAACTAATCTGGGCATCTCTACGTTCTACGTACCCTTACAAGGAGAGAGAGCTTCAGCAGTTGGAACCAAACTGGTAGTTTTTCATATATGGCGGGTAATGTATGTGTTACGAAGCACAATAGGCAGAAATCAATGGGAGTGAAGTAGGTTAAAAATCTAAAAGACGCAAAGTTGTTATTTTTCATACACTTTACTCTATCCCTATTTTTTATATATTTTTTTCCTGATGATACGCCAACAATACGTTCTAGCTTTTAGTAATAGTAAAAAGTAAGCATAAATAGTAATTTATATTGTATTAGTCAATAGGTTTACCTTTAACAGGTGTACAATTTTATAAAAAAAATATTCATTGCTAAAATAATACTCTCTTTGTCATTATGTTATATCTATCAGTTTTATGTTTTCATTTTGTATATAGTTTATTAAGATTATGTATTCCGGGGAATGTTATAGAACAATCGGAAAAGCCTGATAAATATTGGCATACATTACAATATTTATACAAACAAACTCATAAATATAAACTGTGGTTTGTTTAAAACAAAAGATTTATCCTGCTAGTCTGCCACCCACTGAATTAATTTTATTTATAGTGTACATGTGATGGAATCCCTGAACAGGTATTTTGCCTTAGGTTCAGTATTTTTATTTTTTTTATTACATAAGTATTCTTACCATAATGTGTATCAGAAAAGAATTCGGAAGATTATTGTATTTAATTTTATTTTATATAATTTTCTGGTTGTATCAAATGTACTGAATTCTTCACCCTTAAGAGATAAATGAATTATTATCATTATTGTATTCAGAAACATTAAAGATCGGCATTTATGGGACACTTTCGATTTTTTTTAAATGTAAGTGAAGTAAATATTACGATAGCTATTAACCTTAAGAAAACCTTTAATATTTTCAGCATAAATGTTTAAAACATATTTTAAATCTAGTACATAAATGAATCTTTTCACAGAAAAGTACTTTTATTGAGTGGGGGATGATATTAAACAAATCTAAGACAGTACGGATAATGTGTTTTTTACTATGAAATAAAACAGTTAGTTTAACAATGATAACAAATGTTTATTACCTGGTCTATCATACAAAATGCTCTGCCAGAAATCCTTAGAACTTTAGATATTCACGGTTATTTACAAGAATCAAATCAATCTTTGATAAGGATGGTAAAGATGTGGTGCCATCGGAATTGAGGCTTTTATCACGGTGGATTTGGATGGCTATTTCTTCTTTTGTCATTTTTTATTTTTGTTTTTACTGTGTCCATTGTAAATTCGTTAATTTTTTAAATCAAAAAGAATATTTGATTAAAATGTAGTCTTCAATTTTTCTCAACTCGTAGCTTCTTTTTTAATAACATATTTTTTCTTTCCAACTATTTTGTTTGTGCTTCTACCCTTCTGTTTCAGCTTTCTTTTCTTAATCAAGGATCTTTACCTAATGAGTCAGTTCTTGTACGATGCAGGCTAGATGTCAGCATTCCACTTCTATACTGCGATCTTCTCTTATTTGATACTAGACATTTGAGGTGTTTAGAAATATACTCTAAGATGCATTAAGTTCTTGAGGAAGCCTTAACAGTTTCATTTTTCTTCGCCGTATTTTTGGTTTGAAGTCACGAATTTGTAAGAAAACAGTGGCCCTGGGTTCAACAGAACGTTCTAGCAATTATTAATTAAATTTAAGATAAAAGTAAATCAGGTATCTAGTATATTATTTTAAAACATTCACGAATTTGATGTACTGTATAGTTCAATTAATGAATGACATTCATTTCAGGTATCTTCAATCATTCAACCTATGTAAAATTTTACGTGAATACAGTACTTACATGATGTATTCATTTTTATGATTTTAAATCCACATAAAAATGGTGTTCAATCTGTAACAAAATATTGCAAATATTGTCAAAAATATAAATAATAAGAGCTCTTAAGCCCCAATGTTTTTCCATATAAAATATATTGATCATAATTATTTAGAATTATTAAATATTTCTCAAACTTTACCCAGTTATCAAACAGAAAACTGTTATGAAAAAATGTAGAAAAGTTTTATAAGAACTGTAATTGATAATCAATTTTAGTTATTATAGACAAATGAAAATTCATGCAATTTCCATTGACATTTTTAGGGAATGTTTGATACATAATAAAAATATAACTTAATACATAATATTGAAATACAGATTCAAATTTTTTTAACAAATGAGGGTTTGCATACCTTTAAGCTTACTTGTAAATCTTAGTTTTGCATTATTTATAAATATCTCTAATAACAACTTTTTTAAATTTAAGCTAAGGATATTTTTAAACATACTTTCAAACACTTTCAACTTGTTTCAACAAAAATATATCCTCGTAAATGCAACTAATTAGTTCCGAACAGTAAAAACGGTTAAGAGTCCGCAGAGATAATTGCCATTTTGGATTTATTCCCATAAGAGCATTGTTAAATGAGAACTCCATTGTGACCTTATGGTTTGTCGGAAAATTATAGTTTTTACATAATTTTAAGAGCGTAAAAGTTACAAGAGAAACCACTTTTTAAATTGTTAATTGTTCATTTTTATATGATTAAAAAGTATAAATTAATAAACTAAAACTTAATATTTTTTATTTGATTAGAATTCAATATTTTTTTAATTTAAAAACTAGCTACACACTCCCAAAATAACATGAAAAAACATGTCAAGGTGTTATTTACAATACTTAATCAGTGCGCGTTGTCCTAAGCAGCGTCACATTGCTGTCCTCACTATTATGGGAATTCATCTAATATGGCGACTACCTCTGCAGACTTTCAACATAAGGTATTACAATTCGTATGTTTACATTCTTTTTCAAAAATCTGGTTTCAAATAATAAATAGTTTACTATGCTTTATTCAAATATTATTTTAAAACTATCTTACGATAAAAGCATAGTTACGTCATCATATACTAAAAGACATGGATCACGTTGAAGTGGGACCACTTTGCCACCCAGCCAGACAGAAAAGGAAATAAGTGGGGGCCTAAGAGCGACCCTTGGTGGACGCCAGTATTACAGATGATGATATATTTGAACTACACGACCCTGTTGAGAGCGATAAACGGCAAGGCTGTATGTGACCTGCGACCGAGCCAGGACACAATTGTTATCATTACAGGACTATAGGACGCTTTTTATCGCATCGATAATTTCAGTTTTCACTGTGCAATAGAAAATCACTCGCACATAGAGAGAGACCTTTGCTGCACCGATCTCCATATTGCACAACGTCATTTGTAATTAAGATACAGATACCAGATAACCGGAATGCCGCCTCGGCTCAGGGCCAAGCAAATAGATTCTAGGCTTGCTTTTATAAACATGTCGATTAATACAGAGAATACACTGTTTTATATTTAATTGTCTGCGCTTTGGGACTTTACAATAACAATATAACCTTCCACAAATCTACTGTAACCGTAAAACTATCCTTCATACATATTTAATTTCATTTTAATATGTGGGAAGACAACATCAAAGGCTAAAAAATTAAACAAAGAAGGTTATATCCCAACTAAATTTTTCAAAAAAATCATCCTTACACCTTTTATTTCATGCAAAACATTATTATTTCATCGCCCATAAGTTCTTCGTTTTTAAAGACAACTGAATATAAATAAAGATAATTATTATATTTTTCTTATAATTATATTTAACCTAGATATTCGAATCAGTAGTCCATTAAACGTTGAGATGTGGTGTTATATGTCACAAATGCTTTTTAGTTCCAGTCCAAATGAAAGAAAGCTCGTCACTTCGTTCATCTGACGTCTAACTACGAATCATTCTTAACATCTGGGCCAATTTTTTTTGCAATAGTCTGATTAAATTAGGTCCATTAGAGATTAACACAACTCCACCCACCTATTTGTCGAGTATCGAAGTGTCGGTGTAATCGAACGTCGACTATTCACCATTTCCCAACATCGACACTCAAATACTGGAAAAATTAATAACTATACTGTAAACCACTCATTTCCCAGCTTATTACCCTAACCTTCGATCTCAAGCACGTTTGTTCCAGTTCTCTATCCAAGTCGTTCTGTATTTTAATTTACTTTCAGATATTAAAACTTGAATTTGGTTTTATCGGCACGTTCATCGTTTATTGAGTGGGAGGAAATTCTGATAGTCCAATAGTCTACAAGTTCTGCGGGATATTATTATCGCTAAGAAATTGTTTTATTAAAACAAGCCGCATCAAGGACGAAACCAATTCCAGGAGTTTATTAGTTATATGTGACTACTGACTATACGTTTTAGTACACACTCAGGTAGTTTCGTAGCTACCAAGTGACTACTTTTTGTTACACACTCGGGAATATTCGTAGCCAACTACGTGACGTATTGTTTCTCACTCGGGGGTTTAGTAGCTACCATGGGAGAACATGTTGTCACACTCAGTGAATCTTGTAGCTAATTTGAGATAGCAAGTTGTTATACAGTTGTGAATATTCCTATCTAGTGACTACCTATTGGTACACACTCGGGGTTTTTTTGTAGCTACCATGGAACAACACGTTGTTACAAACTCAGTGAATCTTGTAGATACACTGAGATAGCATGCTGTTACACACTCGTGAATATTCGTAGCTATCTAGTGACTACTTACTGTAATACAATCGGGGTTGTGGTAGCTACCATGGAATAACACGTTGTTACAAACTCAGTGAATCTTGTAGATACACTGAGATAGCATGCTGTTACACACTCGTGAATATTCGTAGCTATCTAGTGACTACTTACTGTAATACAATCGGGGTTGTGGTAGCTACCATGGAATAACACGTTGTTACAAACTCAGTGAATCTTGTAGATACACTGAGATAGCATGCTGTTACACACTCGTGAATATTCGTAGCTATCTAGTGACTACTTATTGTAATACAATCGGGGTTTTTGTAGATACCATGGAACAACACGTTGTTACACACTGAGTCGGTCTTGTAGATACACTGAGATAGCATGCTGTTACACACTCGTGAATATTCGTAGCTATCTAGTGACTACTTATTGTAATACAATCGGGTTTTTTTTGTAGCTACCATAGAACAACACGTTGTTACACACTCAGTTGGTCTTGTAGCTACAATGAGACAGCAAGTTGTTACACATTCAGTGAGTCTTGTAAATACATCGAAACAGCAATCTTCCGTGAAGTTTTTTTGACTTCTATCTATGAACTATGA
The DNA here is from genome assembly GCA_035578905.1 of Stictocephala bisonia. NCBI lineage: Eukaryota > Metazoa > Arthropoda > Insecta > Hemiptera > Membracidae > Stictocephala > Stictocephala bisonia. Next base: position 1,013,026 of record JAQJVL010000294.1, read on the forward strand.
AAGTTGTTTGCAAATAAATTGTAATAAATTTGAAACGATAACAATAAAATAACATCCTGAATGCTTTCAACCCCATCACAAGCCTAGAGTTCAGGACATTCCCTAGTTCCCTCCCCCTCAAACTCGTCCTGAAGCACGTGGTTAGTAGTTACCAAACACCACTGTCTCTTCACATTTATTACTGGAGGTGTAAATTTAGCCCGGCAACGCGTGGAGACAAGTGTGAATGTAACAGATAAAGTCCCTCTCGTGATCTTGGAGAATGAGAGAGGGAAAGCGCTGTGCGTTATGGTGGCAACCCTGTCATCTCTGTATGTACGGTGCGGCCTCGACAATGTAAGGTCAACAAAGTGTACCGTTTACAACAAGGGAGAATTCGCTTTCCACTTCACAATAGGATTTAAACAATAGGACCATTTTTTACAGCTGTGCTGTGGTTAGATGTTTATATTGGCCGTTGGAGGACTCACATTTTCAAATTCCCAATATTTTAACACAATGAACGTAATAATTGTTTGTTACTTTAGGAACAGTGTGTCATCTTTATTGCTTCATTTGAAATGTAAGTCTATAATTTCTGTCTATAATTATGTTACCCATTTTAAAATCTAAAGTCCAAAATTAAACTCATAATATTATATAAATATTTGAATATTCAGTGCTCACTATTGCCGCATTATTATTCTTTAATAATATTTCATTTTACGCCAATATTTATATGTTATCTTATTGCTACCAAGCCATATACGTAAAGGTACGCCCTTATGCATTCGTTTTTCAGTAACCATAATCTTGTTTCCTACACTTGTTCTATCTCAATATGAAGAACTGTTCTCTCCAGTTTAGGAATATCTTTACAAGGTTGTTGAGCTTATTTGGCATTGAGCGCCATTCAAAATTACGACATGCTCAACCTCCTCGTGACTGAACAACTTCCGTTTCAGTAATACATTTTTAGTTCTATTTTTATTAATTATACTAAATTACTTAGCTATAACGTGAGCAATATTACCTTTATCCAGACCCTGAATTTTAAGGGACGAAAAGATTTATGGTGATCATAACATTCTAGTCTTCGTTACTTATGATAGCCAATATCATCTCAATTGCCTTGTTTTTAGTGTAACCTATTATGAATGCTTCAAATCAATCATTTCCAAATGCTCTAATTGCTCAGTGTACAATAAACCAATAAATGACGACAACCCAGTTAGGAGTACTAAGACAGTTGTGACTTAGGATATAGCGATCTGTCTGTAGAGCCTAAAGTTGTTTCCGAAGGCCTACCGCAGATTTTAAAATAGAAACTTCTACTAGCTAAGAAAAGGATTGTAGATGGGAAAATAACTGGAGTACGGAGTTTCTGGATACAGTTTCATACAATTCATCCCACAGTTATGAGACTCGCCATGAAAAGCACAAATTTGAAATACTGCACATGATCTTAACTGTCCATCACAGCAATACTCATCGATTTAATTATTTAAGTTTCTGTAGATTCTAGATGAAAGAATATCTAGAGTTTAGGTTGGTAACTCTAAAAACCTACTATGAAAATCAAGTAACCAACCAGGTCTAGAGATGCCCATTAAACAAATGTCAATGCCCTTGATTGAGGAAATGGACATCAATGAGGGTTTGATCCTCCTACATGGTCCACCATAGTCAAGAGAGGTAGTCACTATCAGCAGCCTAAAAATCAGATAAATGAAGATCAACCGAAAAGGGTAGAGCCTTTAAAATGTTTACGAGCAGAGGAACTGGAGAATACTCATTGCCACCTCCAGAGTTCTGGAAAAGGATAAAGTATAAAGAAAATGATTGGTTTATAAATAGGTTTCAGCCTAGTATTACATAAAATGACGCTTATGACATCTTTAGGGGTTTGTGTGTGTAATTTACTGTTGTGACTGAAAAACAGGAATAATGTCAACAATTCTATCTATGTCTCTGTAGTGGAGTGCATTTTTAAAATAGTCAACAAACCTGAGATTTGGCATGTCCAAATACTCATTTATAGGGTGAGTTGGTTGAAATATTATCCGAGTAACCCTTTAGGGAAATACTTGAGCTTATATTATCACCTTTCATTGTACAACTGGGGAGATTTTCTTCTTGGCCCTTCTTGGTACTGATGTAAATTCTTTTAATTCTGATTTTGTATTGATTTTAATACTATTATTAAATCAATAAAAATGACATACTACTGAAACTACGAAGAGTTTCCAAGCATCCTAATTAGTTCTCTTATAAATGAATGGATTTACTTAAGCGGCAAGCTTTGTGAAAAGCGTACAGAAGGAATATATGAGTACAAAGTTTATTCTTAGCCGAGGATAAAATGTGAAGATAACATTAGGAGAGATCATGTACTCAATTCGAGAGTAATCTGACATTTAAACCCACTAACTTAAGGAAATGTGTTAATCAGCTTATCAATTAATTATCCTTCTTCCTTTCGACATTGAGCATGGACGACATGGTTTGCTCTGAAGTGTATGATATAGTCAAGTTTTGGGAATACTTCGACAACGTTCATAACACCTTTGGCATTGATCATTTGAATGGAGACCTATCAATCTCAAATACATCAGAAAAAGAAGTATTTTTCTAGTTGATATTCCCTTTGTAACTGATAACTCAGTGCAATATGCTATCAAGAGCCTAAAGACCCACTCATCATGTAGATTTCATTGTTTATAATCAAAGGAGTGTCTTAGATAATCACCTCTGTACTTATTTCAATGTACAACTGGACTTAAATAACGGGGGAGGGTTTCCATTAGCCTGGAAGGCAGCACTAGTAACTCCAGTGGAAACTATCTAAATTTAAACCAATTTCTGTGTTATGTATTGTAAACAAGATATATGAGAAGTTTGTATGCAGGTGTTGAGTAAGAGGGTCTGCCACATCATCAACATATCTCCTCACCAGTAAGATTTCTGAAAGATCGTTCAACTGTTACGAACTTGCCTTTGTATTTTGCAGTAACTCCTGCGGTTGAGCGTATAACACAGGTTAACACCGTATATCTCAAACATCAAAAGCCTTTCGACAAGCGTCCTTATAATCAATAGACCCCTTCCTTTCAATTCTCCCAAGGAAGGAAGGAAATACTCTAGTTTATTCAGTAGAGGGCTTCGTTATAACATCTTATCTTTTGTGTAGGTCATTTAAAGTTTGCTTTGGTGGTATGTGTTCCCAGACCTTTGTTGGCAGTAGAGGAGTACCAAAAGGCTCAAATTTTAGTACTTTTTTTGTTTATTTATTCATCAGCATCATAGCGGATGTCTTGTACTATAAAGTCCAATTCTATACCAACAATATTAAAATACCTACATAGGTAACTGATACAAGAGACCCTTCATCTCTTCAAACATGTAGTGATTTGGCTGTGAAATGGCCCAAAGACTTTCATACGCAACTGGACAAGAAAACAGTGGTAGTTTATTTCAATTATTAAAACTAATTCGACAATTTCTTGTATGCTATTAGTAGCTGTCTGTGATCCTGCTCGTATACTACAAGTTGAAATTACTTGACAAGAAAACTGTGTTGTTCCAAAGCTAGCAATGGCTTCGATCTTGTTATTGGATTACCAGACATTTCCATGACAAGCACGCGTGTTTAACGTTGACATTTCATATGTTTCCATTCACCTTAATTTAGCCACTGTTATTTTCAATAGAGACCAAATGCGCAAGATGAAGCAGTCGAAACCTTGCAGAATAAATTTCTCTCGTGGATGTTGTGGACGAGCCGGGCTATGTGAAATGGAAGCGAGATCAGAACGGGAACTTTTTTTAGCTCCTCATGTGCTTCATAACCACAATGCTTCGGTGGAGTTTAAGTGTCTTGCGAGTTCCGACATTTACTTTTCTATCAAGAGATCCATTCGTTTCTCGTACTTGTATGTATGTAAGCATTGCGAATAAGCCTTACAATCTAGATTTTGTTGGAAAACAGTAATTGCAGTTTCCAAGCGCACTGAAAACAGCATATAATTCATTCTGGACTGTTTGAATGAATAACACTCAGTTTTAGTCCCCTTTCATTGCTGTTCATATTTTGGCCTCAGTGCTTGTTTGACACTTGAGAATTCAACTGGCAGGAGTCATTGTTACGAGTGGAAGGGTTAGTGGGTTGGTGGGAACCCCATCATGACATACCATATTAATATGGTGGTGGATAATGAGTTGCTTTCCAACCGCTGATGCTATAACAGTTGATTGACTTACTACTCATCTTAAAGACGGCTATGACTACTGATGCTCTCTAATATAGGTTACATATACAAACCACATCGAAATAGGAATAGAGGGTTGTTTCTTGTTTTAAACTCTTGTTTCATTTAAAATCATCAGATTTGGCGAATTGGTGGTACTAACGTCCTAATGGTCAGAATAACCGAAAAACAATCTGATTATTTTTTAATAATGGCATATTGAATGGGTTGTTTGATAAAGTTCCATCAATTATGAATGTTGGTTATTACCATTGAATGGATCATTCATCATCAACTATCATCTAAAATCTAAATACATAAATATCTCGAGGTACGAACTAGATCACGGCACTGCTCACCTTTCGTAAAACATATATCGAAGCAGTATTGAAAAGATCTTTAATTGGATTCTATTCGTGACAACACTTATTCAAATATCTTCTATTACATATACTTCCAGTACTTTCACTGGCGCCGAGCAGAAGTATACTGTTCCGAACAAGACTGTGGACCCAGCTCCGGCAATCGCGGCGTCTGTTCCTGTCTTCAGATGACAGCCTGGGATGCCATATTTCCCGCGCATGCGCACGATCCCACTGGGGGTCCGCACCCGCGCCGCACTGGGAAACTCTGCCTCTGTTCGTTTCACATTTTTGCCGTCTTGATGCTGATACATGGCTGACTCCCTCGCGGCTGACACGGTCTCAGTGAACGGAACACTAGACGAAGGGAATGTTGGTTTTTGCGTTTGGCGGGGTAGACAGTGGCATTGACTGGTAGGTGAAAACCACTCCACGACTCGCCGAGGAACGCTTTCAAAGTAGATAAGGAAAAGGTATTGATTGGCCGATTCGTTTTAGAAAGTTAGCAACGATCTCAAATGAGTGCTTTTTTCATCACGACTTAATGTTTTTTGTTATGTGATATCCATAAAAGGCTATATCCTTCTAATATCAAAACTGTAAAATAACTACTCTGATTTAACCTGAATAATCATGAGCTGAGTCATTTGTAGAGTTTTTTTTTTATATAGAACTAACTAAAAGATAAACAAGCCAACTTTAAGTAAATAGTTATTCGATGATTACTAGATTGTAGCTTATAGTAGAAATTGCTGATCGGTAAAATAATGTTTAATAATTAAGTATATGTCCTGGCTAAAGACATTAAGAACATACGTTCATTATGAGAACACTAGGTTTTAATTTAGATGATTTCCAGATTACCGGTTATAAAAATTAAATTTATTACGATATCTAAACATATACATTTTGAACAAGTGGAATAGATGTATTCTTTACATAAAGAAGAGGTGTAGTCTTCTGTACAAGTTTCTTTGAAAAATCAACTCATAAAAACATAAATATACTTCTTATTAAGCACCTTCGTCCTAAATTAGTGTAACATAAAGAGGTAATAAGTGAAACCATTTGGATTGGCTCCTACATTGATAGAGATCACAGCTCCTGGTGTGAATTTGCTCTCTAAATCCATATTGTAATAATTTTGTTAAATAGATATGAATTTAAAAAGGTAAGTCTAAGAAGTTCAACTTCTCATTATCAAAATCAATTGGTGTTTGAAGTGTATAAAATATTATTACAAAAGCATTTATAGTTGCCTTTATACAAGTTAATACGTAACTATACAGGGAGAGTTGTAAGTCAGTTATCTCCTAGCGTGTTTCCACAGTTTACAAAATACTATCTGACCGAATAAGCCATTAAATTAATACTAACCTACACTACATTGAAAGTGTTTAAAAAATAAGGGGTCACAGTTTACAAAATATTATCTGACCGAATAAGCCATTAAATTAATACTAACCTACACTACATTGAAAGTGTTTAAAATAAATAAGGGGTCACAGTTTACAAAATATTATCTGACCGAATAAGCCATTAAATTAATACTAACCTACACTACATTGAAAGCGTTTAAAAAAAATAAGGGGCCACAGTTTACAAAATATTATCTGACCGAATAAGCCATTAAATTAATACTAACCTACACTACATTGAAAGTGTTTTAAAAAAAATAAGGGATCACTTAGGGTCCAATATCTAAGTAAGAGTCGACTTCAGCATTTTAAATGGGAACGTGGTTCTGTGACATGTCGCTTAAAACCGCTATTTCTAGCTTAAAACGGCATTTAAAATTTAAAATCAGTTTTAATTTGGAAAATACATAGGCTACGGCCTATTAAATAAAATATTGAAATAATTTAAAACTAAAGAAGAACACGTCCTTTTGAAATTCTGATTACGCTATCGTTTTCAGCTTGAAATGGTGGCGTTAAATGACATGTCACATGACCACGTTCGTATTTAAAATTTTGAAGTTACCACCTAGATCTTGGACCCCAAGTGATCCCTAATAATATTGAAGCACTACATTTAGTGTGGGTTATTGATAATTTAATTGTATATTCGAAAAGCAAATATTTTATGGAAATAACTTAGGGGCTAACTGACTTAAAACTCAGCCTGTATACACAAAAACTCAGCCTGTATACACAAAAACCAATAGGAATGAGATTGAATTGTTCGTATATTTTTATAGGCTGTTTACTTATATCTATTTAATTTCCGATATTGTGCATTACATTGCAGACACGCCAGCTATGCGCCACGCATGTAGGAGTCGCCAACCGTGAGCATGGGAACCATGCATTCCTACGTAATGAGAGCCCTATGTAAACGAATGACAAAATAACACTGTAATTTCGATTGATAATTCCATACCATTGTGCTGGCCGAGTTAGAACAACAAATCCCAGAGGTTAGGTGACCTCATGAGCGCGCGTGTGCGTGTTCGTCCGCGTGCTCTCTGGCCCGATGAACGTTATTAGAGAATTCCTCTCTTAAGGAGCATTCTAAAATTCAAATCGTTCCTAGCAATTTTATCATGGATAGATAATTTTTTACATATTTTGTTTAAGTTCTACATTTACTATAAATTATAAAATGTCACGGTTGGTATACATATTTTGTGTCTTGAACATAAAAACATCATAAATACGATTACAGGCAACCACCAAGTTACCACTGGAAAGTCGACCGTCCCGGCAGTCCCATAGTACTAGTAGACATGCATTTTTACCGCCAGCGGGTCAAAGTCTATTTCAACTATACTGTTCGTGTTTCTTATTGTACAGAGTTATATTGAACGCTGTATGATTATTGAAGGTCCAATATACTAGACCATGAGTTGGTACTGTAAGTTTTTAAAATTAAAATATCAAGAATTATATTTTAAGTTTCTCATATTTAACTGTAAAAAAACATAGAAACGCTCAATTTTTTAAAATATAATTTTATGGTCCCCTAAAACAGTTCTTCACCTATTAAACGACATAAGAAAAATTACGATACGGTCGTTGTTAAGAATCGAATTATTTAAATAGAAAGCCACGATTTTTGGCATTTTCGTGGAGCGAAACGGCTCCCTTAAATATTTTACGTGTGTGTGAGGAAAATTGGGTAAATTTTGCATTACAGCAGATCCCATATTACGCAAAATATTTGTCATTGTTGGTTCTTTGTACAACTTACAATGTTCCTGAAAACTTGTTTCTAGTAGATTGTTAAACTCGTAACTAAGACGAGCCGGCCTGTTGTTCGACTGACAAGCTTTTTACCGGAAGTCCTTTGATTGTTAATCAAATGACAATCCTGAACTGTAGAGAACTACTGTCATTAGTAAGCTTTGATTTACTGTCAATCAATTTTTAAACTATGTTTCTCTACATTCCATTTTAGATTCCTTTTTTATTCACACATCAAATCTAATAATATACATTACACAATTAAAAATTGTTCAACGTAATTGTTTAAAAATGAATATGCTATTTCATAATCATTTTCATTGTCTTCACCGACACAATTTTTTACATTACATACAACAATTATATCAGGTGAGTGGTCATTGGACATTTACAGTTACCGGTACTTAACCAATATTTCTGATTCTTAACCAACTGAAATTCTAACCTTCATATAATCTAAGTTATTCAAAGGCATCAGGAAACTAAGCAGATGTAAAATATTTTCAATTAACAGATATATTCCAATGAGAATACTACCATCTTCAGTTTTAATGAGGAAGTAATTAAATTAACTACACAACTTTCACAATTCACACCATGTTTTCACGGTCGGCCAGTCGTGTCTAGGAAGTGCTTCTCACCTGCGGCGGAAGGTGTCGCGTAACTCAAACAATCACTTATCAAACGCACTTATCTTGAATGGCATAATAGACCATATGAAACCAGGTGTGATGACTGGGCGGGCGGCAAGAATGACAATGGTGTTACCTCCGTCATATTCCGAAAGGGTATCAAAGTGTATACCGTGATCGTGAGGTGAACACTTATGACCTACTTGAACACTGGAGAAACTCACATGGAGCGGATCACATGAATTACATGGCAATATTCTCTGAAATGCCTCATGTGCATAGCAAAATTATCTATGCACAACAACGTAATTTTTTCCATAAATAATTGGATAATATAATTTTTTAAATAATTGTGTTCCTTAAAGTATAATTTTTGATCAGAATAATTTACTTAAAACCTTTAAATAGCAGATAAATAATATTGTTCATATTAGTTACTTTGAAATTCAAATGAACACTACTCTTGATAGGATAAACCTTTAAAAGTCTGGTTTGAGGCAATTAATTTTTCTTGAATAGACCTTTTATTTGATACCAAACTCGACCTAGGATTACGTTGAATATTGTCATTCAACTTCTTGTGGGCCGTCCCCCTGAAAAGATGAAATATCGCTAATGGTGTCAAAAAGTATGTTCTATGTAACCACTATCATTTACAAGATTTCACTTTTACAAGTGAAGCAATACAAAGTTGTGAAAGAGTTTCCATATTTTTTCCACCCTGTATAGTGTTTACGTTACACTCTATGCAAGTCATTTCTGTGTTGTATTTCTCTAAACTCATTATTCATCATCAACAGTTTCCTGTGGTTTATCATCTTCACCTTGATCATTAAGAAGTTCTTGGATAGTTTCTTAGTTCTGATAGTTTCTTCTTCCTAATTGTGAACACAAACTTTACACGTTTTCTTAATGACATATCATCAATTCCTTATTATTACTATCAAATGGTCGGATGCGTAGTTAGTTAAAGTCCAGCGTCATAAGCTACTGGATCTCAGTTCGATCCCAATCAGAGTCATACGAAATTTTGATAGTGATCAGCTGATAACAACCGGTTGTTAATTTGTCATTGAGCTATCAATTAATGACACTTTCTAAGGAATGGTTGGCCTTGGTTTGTAACAATGACTACATTCGCTCATCTGCACTTATCACACTCATTCGGAATCCAATGTGCCAAATATTACGATCGGTATCTTTTTGTGTACCACCTTCTTACTTTTGTGTAGTGAGTTCACTGACACCATAGTTTTTCAAGCGGGAGAGTCAAATCAAAATTGTAATTCACCAAAACATAAGATATATCCTAAAAGTTAGTCATATTCGCGGCGATTATTTTGTTTTGAAATACATCCAGAAGACATTAAGGATTGTATTGTGTTCGATGGAGATTCACAGGTATTTGTCTACACCTGTATGGTACATGAGCTCCTTCTATAGTCTCTAGCTGTTTGCGATGCACAAGACGACGCAGGACGATGTCATGTAAAGTGCTTCAGGTGCTCTCCGGCCGTGTCCTGCAAAGGATGTGCTGCCCTCTTTATCGCCGCTGATAACACTGACCTCCACCTTCGACCACTTCAGAAATCTTCACTTGAGGTAAACTTCCTAGTCTTTTGTAGGTTTTATTTAAGATAAATCCTGGATCTGTCTTTCAATACATATGGATGATTTGCACTTTAAACACGAATTAAATGTAAATTCAACATCAAGTTCGTGTGTAAACACGCAAATTGTGAACATGTATTGAACCAACGTTCTAGGGTTAACAGTCTTGATAAAAAAATAACCTTTGTTTTTTTTCTAACATAACTTAATAAATAATTTTTAAACGCGGTTTGAATGGTGCTATAAGGTACGAAGCTTATCAAAAAGCTTCAAATTTTCATATTTAAGGCTGTACGAACCTGCATGACGAATTTCACCTCTCTAGCGTATCAGGAAGTTATAGAACTTTTTGTACCTGAGTGAGGGAGGGTATTGTCTTTTAAATATTTTGATCAGATTTATTTTATAATAATATGGTATTTTTCATACGCCCTAATGTTCTTTTTACATTATTTATAGAATTGTTAAATAGTTGATAACTCATAAGTTCCCCGTGCAGCACCATCGAGAACGCCCGCACCGCACCGCACTATATATAGAGCACGAGCCACGCTGCTCTGCAATTACAAGAGACTCGTGGTCTTGTTTTGTTTATCGTCCTGTCAAAACCGGTGTGGTGGCAGCGGGCGTGTGTCCATGACGTGGCGTCAGGATCATCCGGGTGTTGTGTCCTTGGTATTTGGGAGGTTGATAGATGCCAGCAAAGACACAGTCTCTTCTGAGAATGTATAACAATAAAAGGCTATTCTGTCTTACTACCAAAATATTAATTGAAAACTAAAACTAAAGTTTACTAAACGAACTTTGAAATAATTTATTGGGGTGTAGATTGCAAGAGGAAAAGATATTTTGTCTATTTTCAGCAAATCTAAAGGATTGGGGGAGGAAAATATGACATAACACTATACATTATTTGAAAATACTATTCTCATTAGTAATATAGTCCCAAATTATGGTACTAAATAATAATAATGAAAGGACTAACGTTGCAGAAAGGTTATTCACAAAAAACTTATATTATAAGTTAACACATTTGATTAATTTGAATTTAGTTTTTTCTTTACCAAAATGTTTGGTGCATAAGCCGTTAAACGATGTACCACATTACCCATACTTAGAACTGACATTTTTTAGATTCATTGTGGAATCCTCTTTTTTGGGTACAACGCAAAATTCCACAGCGTTTGAAATAATTTCATTGAATTTTAGTTACAATTTTAATTTATTCAATATTAGTTTACAGTAAAGTATATGCTAAGCACGGTCTACTCAATATAGTCTTCAAGTTAATTTCTGAAGTACTGTATGCGTGTGAGAAAGGAAGTCTCGATCATAAGAATAAATTAAAGTCCCTCTCACACGTTAAATGTTTGTGTGAATCAATTTATTATTGAAAATATTTTAAAACTATTTATGTCACCATTTTTAAAATATAGTTTTAAAAAACTATATTTTAAAGTTTTTTAAATTACCACCAGCGTTAAAAAACAAAAGTTATATATTCTTCGTGTCAAGATTTAGATAGTTTTTTAGTTAGCATAAAATTGAGTCGTTGAACACAATTTTCCATTCTTTTGTGAATCCCTATGGTCAGGAAGGTGGGCGTGGTTCACCGAAATCGATCACCATAGGCTAATATTTGTGCATTTTGTACTTGTATTGTAATATATTTGTGCATTTTGTGCTTATATTGTTTTATAAATTTGTGTTGTGTGACGTTTACTTGTACTGTGAAGATTTAGATGTAAGAAAGACCCACCGACCTAAAGTTACAGCTTGGCACAGACAATATCGTGGAAGGGCCTTTCAAACAGTGGTGGAAGATTTAACAGGCATTTTTAAGTTAACAGTAAACATTGTATAAAACTAAATCATTAAAATAGTTTCTTTATACCGTTCAACACCCACCATTGTACGATATGGGCATTGATAGTAGGACTTGGTGTGATTGCTACAGCCAAAACTGGGTTCAGCAGTTTCTCACACACTCCCCACGAATTTGTACCTAAACTTTGTTTGTATTCAGTGTTACTAGTTCGATGTCTCATTATATGAAAATGAAAAAGCCTTTATTTAGTGGTGAAGTTAGGCTTCACTTAACCACGTCCTAATCCATGTGGTTACTATACCCATATGACAGGAATCAGCAAATAGTTTTAGTTTACGAAAACGGAATTCATAAAAAAATATTAAGGATATTTGTGAGTAGTATTATAAAAATCCATAGCCAATGAAAACCAGGAGTACGATGGTGCATAAAGGAATGTAGGCCAAATACTATAGTATCAATTTTAATATTGATTTCCTAAATTTTTCAGTAAGTTTGCTAATAAGTTTAAACGTCATAACTAACTTCTTTTTTCACACTACCGAGGAAAATGTTTTAAAATATGTATTTATGATTTATATCAATATAGTAAGTTAGTTACAAAAATTATTCAAATGTTCCATAGCCGTATGAAATTAATACAATACAGTTTTTTACTTAAAATATGCAATGATCAGTATGGAAATTGATGTGGACGGCACTTTATTTTTTTTATTACGCAATATCCCCTTAAACCGAACCTTGAAAGAGTACTATCATGTAAGTAAACAAAGTATTGCCCTATTTCTGTACATAATGCATCCTCTATGTCATTAATTGAAAGTAATGGATTAAGTCTCCCAAATGTAATCACTTCTTTTCATTGGCATTAATAACTTGTATTGAATGTAAAATATTTAAATTGTTACCATGATCTTTTCACGTCTTTCATATTCGCTTATCAAACTAGATAAAAACAATTTTCTGTTCATAAGAATAACTTTAAAACTAACTTTTAAACCCGATGGGGTGGTGCAAGGCCACACTAGGGGGCCTTGGGTGGTGCCATGAGGTGCGAGGACGATCAAAACCTTTGAATTTTCCTATTTGAGGTTGTACAAACCTTTGCCAAACGTCACCTCTCCAGTGTACAGGAAGTGAGAGAACTTTTGGTACCTGAGTGAGGGTATTGTCTTTTGTATATTTTGATAAGATTTATTTGATAATAATATGGTATTTTTCATACGCCCTAATGTTCTTTTTACATTACTTACAGAATTGTTAAATAGTTGATAACTCCTAAGTTCCCCGTGCAGCACCAACGGGATCGCCCGCACCGCATCGCACTATATATATATAGAGCACGAGACTCGCTGTTCTGCAATTACAAGAGACTCGTGGTCTTGGTTGTTTACAAATACTTGATACGGCCTCCCCACTTGACAAAACGATACAGGTTCCATAAAGGATCTTCCAACCACCCTATATACTCTCCCCAGCCAATCTATCTCTTGAAGGTTCTTCAACTCATGTTTTATTTTCTCTTCCTCTCACCCTGCTCGTGGTCTTCCCTCAACACTAAATTTAACACCTTCTTAGGACTAGTAGCCTACGTCTATGGATTGGTGGGTCAATAGCATAGTAAATTTATGGGTGTGTGGATGACCGATTCTCACCGTATATGCACGGATAGGAGAGTTGAGCCATTATACCACCGTACATGTATGGGTGGGCGAGTGGGTCAATATCACTGTAAGTGTATGGGTGGGCGGGTGGTTTAATACCATCAGAGTTCTATGGATGTGTGGGTAAACACCACTGGGTGGGCGGGTGTGTCTATACCACCATAACCATACGTGTATGGATGGGTGGGAGGTTCGTGACTTTCCTTGATATCTAGGCCGTTAAATAAGACATAGACGAGCTAAGTGTTTACAAAAGAGAGGCTTGTACCCGGTATCTCGTTATTACCAATGTTAAGTCCATACACACACCAGTTCCCACGCCGCGGTGCGCAACACTGGAGCGCCAGAAGGGGGCGGAACTGTATAAATATCGCTCATTAGTGGTCGACCACACATTAATTACAACCATAAACACCTTGTTACCCCCTCCACCTGGTTCCTGATTGGCCGATAAATCTAGCTCGTTCGGCCAAACCATTTACTGCCGATTGTAATCGTCTATAAATATAGTGAGTAGAGTGAGCGGCGAGCTGAGCGAACTACGTGGTGTTGCTTATCGGTCGACTGTTTCCACAACGGGCCGCTTGTATTTGGAGATGGAATCACTCACTCCACTCGGAGTGTTTGGAGGTCGCACACATCTGCTGACCGACCAATACTGCAAATACAGTGAACTGTACATCTCTTGTCAGAATTTAAAAATACATTGAAATAATAAATCTTACTCAAAGCATATTTATTGTTTTTATATGTCAATTTTAATTATACGTTTTAGGCCATTGCGAATTCACTATGTTTAATTTGCATTAAACATATACAGTATATAATATCTGAATAATTATATTTATAACATATAAATAATTAAATATAATCATCAAATGGGATGTTTGATGATTATATTACAATTAAATGGTTGAAAAATTATTATTCATGTGAATAATTTTGTTAGAATTTTAAACTCTTATTTTCTTTTACTGTATTTACATTCAAAATAAGATTTGTTCAATTTTTCTGTGTCTTTCGAAATCATAACTTTGGACATTAATATGTAAGGACTGAAATACATTTTTAATGTTTTTAAAAGGTCTCTTTTTCTCAATTTGTTATTACTGCCATTGTACTTATACTGAAAAATATATTTGGTTAATTTTAAAATGTTCAATAATTTCAAAGTTAAGCGCTTAGATAATAGACATAAGCATACAAAGAGTTGAGCAAAAGTCTGGAATATATTGATTGATTTTAAAACTATTACAAAACATTTAATAACACTTTTTTGCTATGTGCATATCTATATATAACATTTTTAGACATACTTTACTCGTTTTCCACATAGCCAGGGGATGGCCCACGAAGGAAGTTTTAAAAATATTAAATGTAAGCCTACCTCTAGTCATGCCTCATTTTAAAGTCTTTATTTGCACAACACAAAGTGCTATTCTGTTTAATATTATCCCTGTTTGAGATCTCTGTTGTTGAGTATGTTGTTGATTATATAGTCTACAATAGTAATGAAAGAATGCGATATAAAAAAACTACGTTATATAACAAAAATAAAAATAAGAAAAACACTTTTGACAGTAAGCGTACAATCTTGTGTACTAAAAATAGTTTAGGAAAATTATTATAATAATTTGTTGGATATTTTTTGGTTAAAATTATTTAATGTCTCATATTAGGGGAATGTCAATTATAGTATAGCTGTAAGCAGCAATATACAATAACTATCCTATCCTTGTTCTTATGAAGTATTAGTTATATGACATTAAATTCTTTGAGTGATTGTATTTTCTGACTGGGTCAACCTTAACTCAAATTTGCACTTTTGTATTGTACAAAAAAGACCTTTAAAATAAAATATAAATTGAGGTATGCTTAAATTTACATTTTTTAAGACTTCCTTCATGGGCCATCCCCTGACTATGCGAAAACGAGTAAAATATGTCTAAATGTTTGGTATAGTGACACATACATAACTACAAAGTTTCATAACATTTCTTTCAATAGTTTTTAAATTATTAAATATATTCATACTTTAGCCCAACCCTGTATATTTTAACTACACTGTAGTAAATAGTTAAATTTGCATTGAAATTAAACATGTCACAAATTGATTTTATCATTATTGATGGTTTAAACTTTACATTTTATGTTATTTACAAATCATAAAGACAAGTGGGATAAAATATTATAGACTATAGATATCAAAAATAATTGGTGTCTTTCATTTTATTGAATTATTAATTATTAAATAACAGTGAAATATTCGTCATTGGCTGAATAAGCACGAACATATTTTTAACTCCTTTAAAGAATTGCAAGTGAAAACAAATTTTTAAATACGTATACAATTTTACGAACTAGTATATCAACAATTGATTAATTGAATGTAGGCATTTACTATTTGTCTGCCCATTATAAAGATGGCCAAAAAAACTTAAAAACGTGTATGTCATAGCATACACTTTTTGATTTGTTAATACTCTTTTTGGTCTGGTCTGCCGTTTGGACCATACACCTATTGCATTGTTACATAGAGTATACTCTTTTTGGTCTGGTCTGCTGTTTGGACCATACACCTATTGCATTGTTCCATAGAGTATACTCTTTTTGGTCTGGTCTGCTGTTTGGACCATACACTTTTTGATTTGTTACATGGAGTATACTCTTTTTGGTCTGGTCTGCTGTTTGGACCATACACTTTTTGATTTGTTACATGGAGTATACTCTTTTTGGTCTGGTCTGCTGTTTGGACCATACACCTATTGCATTGTTACATAGAGTATACTCTTTTTGGTCTGGTCTGCTGTTTGGACCATACACCTATTGCATTGTTCCATAGAGTATACTCTTTTTGGTCTGGTCTGCTGTTTGGACCATACACTTTTTGATTTGTTACATGGAGTATACTCTTTTTGGTCTGGTCTGCTGTTTGGACCATACACTTTTTGATTTGTTACATGGAGTATACTCTTTTTGGTCTGGTCTGCTGTTTGGACCATACACCTATTGCATTGTTACATAGAGTATACTCTTTTTGGTCTGGTCTGCTGTTTGGACCATACACCTATTGCATTGTTACATAGAGTATACTCTTTTTGGTCTGGTCTGCTGTTTGGACCATACACTTTTTGATTTGTTACATGGAGTATACGGTTTATGGTTTGTTACTCCTCAGAGGAGAACAATAAGCAGAGGCCAGTCGCAATCGTATTGAAATGAATGCAGAAGCCCCGGGAGACAAACGGCCAGCGTTATCGGTTCTGTAAAAATGAACATGTTGTTGAGGTGGCAGCATTGTATTCACATAGGCAGGAGTGGGTGGCCAACCTGCATAGAGCATGCACTTCGATGAGTCTATTACCACATGCAATAGGGCGAATAAATAACAGTAGTTTGAATGTCAAGCGGTTGCGATGGGACGTTGTGATAGTAACTGCATCCCCTTAGTGGGGGTGCATCCATGCATCATCCTTTGTGCATCATTTCTTTGTTTTTGTCTTTTTTTTAAATAAACTATTTCAAAATGTTAAGATAAAAGTGTTATAGAATTTTGTTAGACATAATAAGAACATTATAACGTGACTTTTATATTTTCTTTTCACAAAAAATGAAATTAAAATTCTCAACACAAAATTAGCCATGTGCTACTATTTATTTGCACATAAAACTTAGCAGATATCAAATCAAATAAATATTTATCTTTTTCTGATTTATTTTCAAAACAGTATATTATATTTTAATTAGTTTAATACATGATGGTGTCATACAATTAAGTACGTCACTAGCATAACTTTATATATTTTAAATACTAAAAGGTGGTAATCGATTTCAGTAAACCACTTTTACCATCTTCAAATCCAAGGGAACTCTAACATTTATCATTTTGTACTTACATTGTAGTAACTTTCTGTTATATAACATTTACTTTTTTCGTCACTATCAATTTTCTCTATTGTTTAGTAAATATTAAAGGGTACGAAGTGTGATATTCTCTCCTGTCTTTAACTTTATATTAAACTATGTTCCTTTACACAACTTCGTCATAGCTAACATGTTACCTGCGTGATGTTATTGGAGAAATAAAAGTGATTTCACTGGACCTGAGACTGGACGCTTGTTAATATTTAAGTTTCTTTTTAAAGATACAGTGATAAAGTAACATGTAACTAACCGTAATATGGGTTACTCAAAACTTCTAAAAGAACTTTAAAGTTAATCCTCGAGCTCAGGGCTGGACTTCCCAACAGGCCTGTGCTATGGGTGCAAGCTCTCAGAGTGCGCACGGCCGAGAGAAAAAAATTTAATAATATCTCGAAATAAAAATAAACAGCCATAATTTAACATAGTTTTTAATTGATTTAAAAAATCAGGCTAATAAAGCATTCTGATTTTGAAGTTCATTGGAACAAATAATTTTTGGTAAGGTTAAACTATTTTTCAACATTATGCATCAACTTCGTTACAATATAGATCTCAAACACGGCAGAACTGGCTGTAGAGATGTCGTCGAGCGATACGCATCGTTGCCACTACCAGCCCCATGCAACTCCTATATCCCTCGTATAGAGGAGGGTGATGTCTTGGTGACGCCAAATAACTACACGTTGCTCCGTGGTTGTCCTCATTCTTCCGATTCATTCTCTCCGTGCTAATATAATATCGAATTCTTCATGGAACGGAACGTTTACCGTTCATCCCTCAATATTAAATATCAATATAAATAATTTTTTCCGGCTTTTCCTTCAATTTTTCAATATATAGGGAAAACACATAAATCATTAAAAAACAAACGTTATCAAAATACTTCATGTAAGCTATATTTCTGAGATTAAACGTATTTTATAATGAATTACAGAATTTTTTACTTATTTTCCCAGATGACTAAATTGAACAAAACTAAAGTTAATAACTAATATTTTGTTAATAGATTAACGGTATTTTGTTAAGCCCACAACCAAGTAAATTCCTCAAAAATCTTACAATGATAAAATTTCATCGTGGAATGGTGTTTAAGCAATTAACATATAGGCCTGATATAATTTGTCAATAAAGATTTTATTCAATAAAGGAAAAGATTATTGAGCCTTGGGGCAGCAAAATGCTAAATTCGGCTCTGCACGAGTTTTCAGCCAGTTAGAAGTTGATGACTCAAAATCTATCTGGGAGTAGTATGAAATGACTAATCAGTAACAGGGTTTATAGAAAGTGTGACATAAGAGTCTGCAGAAGCTATCAGCCATGTTAGTTTTAATCCAATAAGACAATGTTATTTGCGAATCTATATTTTTTTCGTTATTTATTGACCAAACGTTGTGAATGAAGTGTCACTTTAAACGTTATCATATTGAGCATTGGGTTTTCTTTTAATACTATGAATACATACGCATATTTTTTAATTTTTTTTTTTTAAATAGGTGAAAATAAAACTTCAAACTAAATATATTTTGATAAAATAGCCTACTAATTAGGAATTCTCAATGCAATTCCAACGTGCTATTTCATTCTTGATCAAATTCAAATTGTTTGGAAAACCCCGTTTAAAAATAACAGTTTGGTTTGGATACGCGTGATCGTATGTCCGGTTCGAAAATAACATTGTTCCTATGGGATTAAAACCAACATGGCCGACAGCCTCTGCAGTCTCTTAAACTGACCTTGGGATGCCTATATTAAACATAATTTCGGTAGAAAGCCAGTAGCAATTTTTTTGTATAATGTATAGACCAAGATGTCGCAACAGTTGTTCCTTCGATAAGAAGTGTGTGAACCATATCGTGACTGCCATAAGTTGGCTCGGCGAGGGAAAGCATGTTTATGGACATTGGCAGCTGTGAGTTGCGAGTGTCATCGCCTTCGACGACCTCATTAACACGTGACAGGAACTCTCTACTCAGGTTTCACTGGAGGTGAAGGGGGTGCAAGTGCTCATTATATTATCTCCAAAATATGATTGCAGTGATTGTGTTTCATTGTTAAATAAAAAACAAATGTTGGAATGTACGATAGCTGTGAACTGTGAAGGATTCTGTTCAAGGAGCATTTTGACGATGATGGGTTGACACACCTTGATGGTTTTCCAACTACAACATCAGAATCATGTTTGAATACCATTGTCAAACATAACAATGATGCACCGCAGGGCTAATTGCAACTCTGTCGGACTATGATGGCCAATTACTGGAAGTGTTTACTGTTAATTATAATTTTGTAAATAAGTTCGTTAAGAATATAGTTGAAACGTTTTCAAAAGAAAACAGAACAAACTTCAAAAAATGTGTGCAACATTATGTATAGAGTCTGGTTTATTGCTAATCTATTGATGATATTAAATACAAGAGTATTTATCAGGGAAAGTTGATATTAATTTATCATTTACAACAAAATAAAAGCATATTGACTAGTAGAAAATTATGATTAGATAGCAGACAACTAAAAGCAAGAAAATTAACGAAATCTTAAAGAAAAAATATAATACTTAAATGAACTACCCACCAAAGAAACCCACTTATGAAGATTTTTTAGACTTAGAAAGCAAGTATACTTGCACCATAATTTAAATATTTTATAAGCAGACAAAGTCAATACAGACACGAGGAAAAATAATAAAATCCACGAGAAGGAAAGTTTAGATTTTATATCAATAATAAATCACTATGCAATAAAAAATGTTAGCTGATATATTAAATATTTGTTATTAATGTCACAAGTAATAAGGGAACTGGATAATTCCAATATTTTAATTCATTATCGAATCAAATAACAATGAATACTTGGGGTATTTTTTTGCTTATATTAAATATTTTTGTTATAAACCCTTATTATTGATATATTGAGGATAAATATATATATATATATATATATATATATATATATATATATATATATATATATATATTTGTGGCTATGACTAGTTTGGCCTGATACTAATAAAACCAGCAAAGGAATTATTACCGAATAATATTATATTAAAATCTTGATTCATGTAACCAATTGATTTTTTGGGATCTGATTCAAATATTGGACTCAAATTGTTCTATAAATTATTACCGGATCGAATTAGACAATAGAAAGAGCAAGCACATAAAGAAGATTCAAGTTTTTTCCTCGGCAATTTTTATTTTTTATCTTCTTACTAAATTAATACACTTCTTGAATTATAATTAGTATATAATTCAATAGTAAAATTTATGTTCATATAAATTTAATTTTAGAAAATTCTAAATTAATATTATATTTATGATTTTTTAAATAGCTATCACAAAATTCCTTATTTACTTTTATTTTTAGAATGTCAATATTTTCATTTGACGTTTGTTGGGTACATCAAGGTTAAATAAAAACAGTTCGAATTTGATTGTATATATTGGAATCTGTAATGTAAGATACCACTGCAATAACTTAAAAACAAATATTAAAGATTATAAGACCAGAGCAAAATTGTAATAATTCTGACAAAACATAATCTAGATATTTGAAAAAATGGAAATTACTTATGGCTACTAAATTTGTAATTTATATCTTAAAAATATAGTATGTATAATTAATTTTACACTGGAGAAGAGCCAAATATCACCTCGTTGTTAAATCCTCGTGTTGTTTTTAAAGAATTTACTACTCCATATTTCAAATCTGTAATTATACAGAGAGTTGAAGATGTATGGACCGCCTTTCATTGTTTTTAGTGGATTCAAGTGAAAGATTGAGATTTATTATACCATAGTAAAAATGCTTCCTCTATTATGATGAAGAGTATAATTGTTTTCAACTAAGTAGGATTTTTCGTAAAAATATATTACATAAGATTATGTTGAGTAGCTCATCATCTGAAAGGCAATTTTCAGCGTAAGAAGCTGAACTTTTCAACCGAAAAGAATCACGTTTTCAAAAATGGTGACTAGCTAAGCAGTCTTTTAAGCCTAATAAGACAACAATTATCTCTATTTCATTTGAATGGGTTCAGAGATGGACGTTTATGGTTGCGCGACGTTTTCCTCTATCTTTGTAGATGTAGATTTATTTTATTTTTTCAACAGGGAGAGGAACGTCATAAAACGTTTTAATTAAAGACTATTGAGAAGCAAATCGTTTTGAAAAATGTATTTTTCTAAATAAGAAGATACAAGTTTCAACTAAAAACGATCACCTCTATTGAAAATAGTGACTGAATAAAGAAATACAAGAAGACGATTGTGGTTGTGGTAGAAATACAAGAAGACGATTGTGGTTGTGGTAGAAGTACAAAAAGACGATTGTGGTTGTGGTAGAAGACGATTGTGGTTGTGGTAGAAGACGATTGTGGTTGTGGTAGAAGACGATTGTGGTTGTGGTAGAAGACGATTGTGGTTGTGGTAGAAGAATGGAGTTTTGCAAAGTCATAATAAATGGGTGTGAAAAAGATGTAACTTTTTAATACTCTTTAGTTTTCTCGGATAAGGTCTCTTTTATTCTAAATGAACATCTAAAGCCACACAAATGTAGATAATGGGTTGATAAAAATGTCCTCTGAATGGTAGAATCCCACAATCAACATTCAAAAATATTTAATAAATAATTTTAACCACAAACTAAATTATCTAAATTTTCTACCGGAAGTAATTCAATAGAAATGGATGTGGTCTCTTTTAATTTGTTGAACTAGGCCTGTAACTTAGCTTAGAATAGTTAACCAGACACCACTTTTGATAGAATTGTCCTTTGAGTTGAAATTCTGAGGTGATTTCCTAGAAACAAATTATCTTTAAGAGTCTGTTGAGATAGTCTCCATTTTTTTATTCATATCCTATAAGATCAATGTTAAATGAGGTACAACACAGTGAATTAACGACTTGGCGGAAAATTATAATTTTAATTGTAATGAAACAGCGTAAAAGTTAAAAAGTGGGTCCACTTTTTTATTTTCAAAAATATATTGATTATTGGTGAAATACAAAATAATGGATTTTAATTTGTTAGTTTTCAACTTTTATAAAAATACAAATGAACACTCAAAATATAAAAGATTATATCCACTATTTACTTTTATGCACTTTCAAACAATGTACAAATTATCAATCGAGAAATCGTTGAGTCTGTTAACCACATTTAACATTGCTCTTATGGAATATAAATCCAATACCTCTGCAGACTCCTGAGTTGATGAACCACTCAACACAGCATTTCGCTAGACAATTTTTAAAATCCATTACTGGTCAACCCTTAAAGTTGAAAAAATAATAATAATAAATTCTATAACAAAAGTTATATGGAGATGTTCTACACTGGTGTAATAAATATCAGTGTTTTACTTGTACCTTCACAAAAGAAATTAAGGTGGTTAAAAACTTCTTCAATCCCCATTTTATTATTTAATAGCTCAACACAAGTTTTACAAGAACAAATAGATTGTTTTATTTTCCATTCAAACTGCATGCGTACAGAATCAAGTTTACCTGTAGAATTCTGAAATACTTGCTTGCTATTCGGGTGGAAACATCTATCATTAGTCAAACAACAAAGTTAGTCAGGAACTAATTGCTTTCAGTATTTAAATATTATAATAGTGTGAGATTGTATTTAGTTAGTTTAACAGCAGTCCAGAGAGAACAGACCCCTTTCAGGCAAAGCACGTTGAGGATTACCATTATAAAATCCTATAGTGATCTAAGTTCAAGAAATGTTGCCTTCAACGATTCCACATTTGAATATTACACACAGTATTTAAACTCATGCAAAACAATGCAAATAGGACTCAAACCTTAACATTTTAGATCTAGAATCTAAAAAATTACTAGCTTTGTAACTACTAAATTTTATGAAATATTTTTAAACTGGACTTTAACTTTTATGGTAATATTAACATTTACTAAAGTTTTGCGATTTCTCAAGGATAAATCATTGAGTAACATAATCCTACATTTTAGAAGTTACAACCTGTAATTGGCTCCGACCAAATTAAGAAATGGGCCTTTTCTTAAAATGAATGTAAGACACCGAAAACAAAACACTTGCTATCTAATGTAATTTGCTTCGAATTCATCGATCTCCGTCAAGTTCCAGCTTGTTCCCACGTGATGACAGTCTCCATTAATTGACAATTACTCCTGAGCCGGTCAAGCCGACCGGACCGGCGCTGACCACAGAGCGAGCCAGGCCCCGGGCTACGTTTACAAATGTATTTAATCTGCGATGATGATTTGTGTAGCGCAGCGCAGCGTGTCGAGGCGCGCGTGCGCAGTGTTCGGTGGATAAGGCGCATGCGCATCAATCTCGCGCACTCCAAACATTACGCGGGTAAACACGTCTAATACGCGCATGTGCAGCGTCCCACTGCCTAAGGCATGCGCACAATGATGATACATTGCCGGACTGCGCAGGTATCAGAGATAATCGTTCCAGCAAAACAGAGGTCGGTATTACAAGATGAGGGAGGACATTGAGACAGAATTAAGACGAACATTGGGCAGAAAAATTAAAACTACTATAGGTCACACAACCAAAATCACTGTATGCAATTCTGCTAAATGACTATATTATATTTACAAAATATTATATTGTGCTTCTTTTTAATAAGCCTTTATTTGGAGCACATTGCCTGCAAATGAACACAGATAAATATTTATAGAACATTAAATTGTTCAGTGTTTATTTAGATTGAATAGTTACATAACCACAATAAAAGAGGAGTACGAATGTTGTATCGTTCCCATAATAACTTCAAGTATTTTATGGCACAGTTTTTTTTATCATAAACTACTAAATAAATATTTGAGCCGTTTGTTTTTCAACTATACGTTATTCACATATACATAACAACACAGGAATTTCAAAATAAAGAAACAAATAAATGTTTTATTAAATTTTAATGTTTTAAATATTTAGTTTTATTACAAAACGTTGTTTTATTGTTTACATTTTGGAACCAATAGAACTATTATCATTTCCCTGTGTTAAATAAAATTAGCAACAGTGCCTTGAAAACAGTTGTTACAATGTTGTTCAATAATATGCAGTATTTCTTAAGAAATATACGACCGATTTGAAAACACACAGTTTTCGGGAAACGGCGATGAAAATGATATACGTAAAAATATTATTTTAAATACCATTACCATTTTAAAACTGACCAGCTCCATAGTTATGGTAATCAGGGACTTCTTCAACATCTGAAATCAATGCACGTTATAAATAAACTGAAGATCTATAACAAAATACAATTCAGATTTTCTTGCTACAATATTTCATACCGTATAATGTTTTTTTTTCAAAATATTTTTATGTGCTCTTGGATAAGGCGTTACTGTATATGATGTTTATATATATATAAATGTTCTTCATTTACTTCTAATTCAAGAAATAGACAAAAGACAATATTTTCAGTTGTTTGCCCTTTTGTTCAGATTACATTATCATACTATTTAAATTATGACTTAGTTGTACCAATTCTGATATTAACTAGTTGAATCTTTTTTAAATTTTAAAATTATCTAGTAAAAATTCAGAATTGCTGGACCGTTCTAGATCAGTTACTTAACGCACTCTGGATTATGTAATGAACATTCACTTTTTCAATCACTGATTAATTAACAAATTACAGACACTATTTACTGTCTAAGTGTAAACATCAAACCTTTCCGTCTGAATTTCAAATTAAATCGGCGAAAATAAGCAACTCTTATGGCGAATAATGACTATACTGTTCTAACCTGACACAATAAAAAACTTGTTGTAACTCGCTGATGTTAGTTAATAAGACAAGTAATAAACCACTCATGTCGGTTCAGTGTGACAACCAAGGAAACTAAACATAAACAGCAATACAGTACTGTAACTGTGATTATGGTACAATAAGATATATGAGTTAGCAATAAGATGCAATCTAATTTAGCATAACGTATATAAGATAAGATATAAAACTAAATGTTTATCAAAATGGAAGAAAAACAACGTTGTTTTTATTAACACAGAAACGTATCGCCACATACAAGGACGGGTGCATACAAATAAAGCAATTTTTTTAAGCTTACTGACACACTGTCACTCATTGCATAGTATTTGCATATTTTACAATAAAATCTATGAATTATTCTGATAAATAATAAAAATGATTTTTTCTTAAATAGGCCGATGAGACAAATGTAGATCAATTGGCAGATTAATTAAGTTGTGTTCACATCACTGACTAAATTATTTAACTAAATGTATGGAAGTTACATTCTTGTTTCAACAATTAAGTTTTACTATAAAAAGAAAAAATCCACGCTTGCAATGATCACGTTTGGAAAACATTAATGTACTCTTGAGAGTTAAACTAATATATTTTTTGTTAGTATCTTAATTGTTCTGTTAGATACTATATTTGCGAATCCATATTTGTTTTTATTTATTGACCAAAAGTTGTATATGACGTGTCATTTAAACGTTATCATTTTGATACTTAGAATGACACCTAGTTTTGAAAAATAGGTAAAAATGAAAACATCACACTAAATTTTTTTATATCAAACTAATTAGGAATTCGCAAAGCAATTCCAATGTGCAATTTCATTATTCATCAAATTCAATTTATTTTGAGAAATCCGTTTGAATAATAACTGTTTAGTTTGGATACGCGTGATGGAATGTACAGTTCGAAAACAACATTGTTCTTATGGGATTAAAACCAACATGGCCGACAGCCTCTGTAGACTCTTTAAGTATCTTACTTTGCATGTTTATAAATTTCTTTAAAAAATGGGAGACATTAAATCTTTGCATATTTATTGAAAGACGTCAGTTTTATTTTGTACGTTAGCATGCCTAGTTTGAGGCAACAATCATTTCAACATTTCAGAAATATTCTATCTCGAGACATTATATTCTTTCCAACTCATATTGTTTATTAAAGTCCTGAAATATCTTTGTTTATGGCCACCTTTTCTATTCTATGCACCAAATATTTTTTAAAGGGATTTCAATATCTTATTGAAAAAGGACTTATTTTAATACATAAAATCTAAAACTATGCGCTCCGTTTACCAAAATACGGATTCTGTATGGGGGATGAACATTTTATAAAAGAATGTACATAAAATATATTATATGTATATACAGTACATACAGTTTATATTTTTATCTTCAACAACAAGTGGATGTATTTATTTTAAATTGATCTCATACAACGATGTAAGTAACGTTATTTTGAATTCAGATTACAGCTAATGTAGGCCCACATCTTAAGAGATCTGTAACAACAATCTCTCCGAGATTAACAGACAGGGAAAACGCATATTGAAGCAACAGTAAATTGGCAACAGAGGATTAGTAAAGAAATATCCAAAACCACTGAACAGATTTTGATGAAATTTGGGGGGAAATTAGCTTTTTGTATTAAAAAGACCCGTTAAGAAGGATTTTTTGAAATTCCATTCATGAGGCGTAGAAATAGCACCTAAAAGTTTTGTTTCTTTCATAAAGTAACATTGGCACTAATTTAATAATTCATTTCAAACAGTTATTACAAATAGCACTAACAATTGTGAAATGTTTAAGATCATTTCTACTAGCTCTGACATGATTGCACTACTTTGCAACCGCCCAAAGTAGACCTGTAGGGTTTTCTAGGCTATGAACCGTTGTTATCTGTTGTTTATTTGTTATCTTTAATATGCATCAGGCTGAGCTTTTATACTGATGAAATGGTTTGTAGAGAACCATGCAGGGAAAGGTAAGCAAGCGTAGAGAATACAATACAATATACAGCTTTACTTATGGGTATTGGCGCTAGTCTATTTTCGTGAATTGCTTCATTCTTGTGCAATCTCATTCCTTGGGTTCTGGCTACCTCTAGTGGAACCCATTCACATTCCTCGGTGTCCAAGCTGTGGTCTCTGGACACCTCTGTTGAGGATTAGTATATTGAGTACTACTCCTTCCGGAAATACCTAAAGTGTTTCTCCAGCCGCATGCTACGCCGTTAGCCGCCACTAGTATGCCAGGCCGGGCGACGGCGTAAGGCTCAGCTTCCTGCGGCAGACGGGTCACGCATATTTTATCTCATTAACACATGTTCCACATTAGCCGGGACTGCATACAAAATGCCGACTAGTGGTGCTGGACAGGCCGGTTAATGTGGGAGATATAGTCGCATAACAATGAGACGGACGTCTGCCAAAACTGGAGACGGTCCGAGGAAATCAACAGAGCGTACAAGTAGGCTCAAATACAATTCAATATTACTAATACTACTTCACATATGACTGTAACTAAACTTCATCTGCAATAATCCTTACATATAAAACGTGAAGCAGTTTTTTTCTTAGTGCAACTCCTCCCTTATTTCTTGATCAATTTTAAAAATTGTCAAAAAAGTTGCCCTTGTTTTCGTAATTGTGCAATAAGGTCTTCATTGTTCAATATTTTTACCCTGAAGGGCACCACGGTATAAAAACAATATATGTTATTATACTGTGCGGGCACTTTGATACCCTCAAAGTACGTTTTTCGTCCATAATAATAACATTGTTTATAATACTGAAAAGATTATATATCTTTCTTAATGTTAAGTTATTGATTCAGTGGAAGTAGAAGATGTGGTGGTCATATTTATAAATAAGTTGTAACACAAGTCAGTTAGTGAGCTACTGCACATAAATACAGTATTATGATTTTACTTAATACATTTTAATTATTAATATTTGTAGTTAAAAGTCATGTGCCGAGGTGTCACGCGAGGCCTTCAGGGGTGTCCCCCTAGTAAATTAATTAATTTGGATTAGACATAAAATTTAATATCTATGGCTACACCTTAAGTCAGATGTCACTAGGCAATTAACATATGCTAGGCTATAAAGATTCCTCCTGATAACAACATATCAGATATATTTAATAATGTTTAAGGACATAAATATTGCTACCCCAATGTTCTTTTTTTTCGAGAGTCGTAATTTGTGAACCTCTCGTTCATATTTTTCTTCAGTCATCATACTACTAAATGTCTTGCTACATTGCTATGCATATGATGTATCATAAATCATTGTTTTCTATGATTTATTATTTATTATTATTATTATATATTATTATTTATTTTTGCTCGTTTATAAACTTGTTTGTCATTTTATGCAAGTTACTGTGATATTTATCATACTATGCTTTACATTGTTTTTTTATTCTTGTTGATATTGATTGATGTTCACCAAATGATTTATTCTTGGTGTAGTAAATAATACCTCCTACGGTAAGGATCGGCGTCTTATGAATAAATAAAAATAAATAATAAATAAATAAGGATCAACATTTTTACGGTCACACGTTTAATATTTGGTCCATTTTTCTCTATAGCAAGAAATTAAAAACCTGTTGAGTTGTAACTTAAATAATAAGTATATAGTTTGTAGAAGTAAAACTCACATAATACAATACAAATTTATACATTATTTTCTAAAAATTAAAAATATATATCCAATATATGCCTTTTCTTTATAATGAGTCTGATAAGTAAATCAGGCAAAATTTAAATGTAAGTAAAAGGTATTTGGTTTTTTTAGATATAAGGCTTGATTGTGATTACACTTAATACAATTAATTAATGTAAGAGCAAATTAATTATAAGACAGGAATTTTGTAATTCTATGTTCGCCATGTGTGCCATAACTGTATTGGTCTGTTATTGGGCTACTCGTCTTCAGTGGGCAGTGCAATAGTTTGTCGACCTCCCACCGTCGTGCCGTCCACCCCCGCGACAGGGGTTTACGGCCAAGCCACAGATACGACCACCGATGACCCTAGGACCTCCGGAGACGATCTCAAGTAAATCCCGTGCTACCGGCCATTGTCATTGTAGTCGCAGTTTTTATATTATTATTTCCAGCACGGTATTGTTAGCATTGACTATCGTTTTGTTTCTCTGGGGGACGACGACAATGCGAGGTTTGTTTCTCCTCTTTGCTCCAGCCGTGATTTACTCGCTGCCGCGGTCTCCTAGCCCGGCTGGCTCGGACCTGCGCCTGGCGCCCAACCTTCTAATTGCATTCTTATGGCCTATCACAATATTTGACATTTCTGTGCGTTTTATATCACTTTAATTTTTACTGTCCAACCAGTTGCATCTTATGAGCAAGGTTATGATAACCCCCGAAACTAAAATACGGATTCTGTATGGGGGATGAATATTTTATAAAACAATGTACATAAAATATATTACTTGTACACACACACATTTTATATTTTTATCTTCATCAACAAATGAATGTATTTGTTTTAAAATGATCTCATACAACGATGTAACTAACGTTATTTTGAATTCAGAGTACAGCTAATGTAGGCCCACATCTTAATAGATCTGTAACAACAATTTCTCTGAGATTAACAGACAGGGGAAAAAGCATATTGAAGCAACAGTAAATCTAATAAATGTACCAATGAATAATTTTCAAAGAAAATGTTTCAACAATAAAATGAGAAATAACCCACAGAGAAGATATAAACAGAGGTCGAATCGAATGTGTGCTGAATGTGTGTCGAGTAATTTATTCTTCACTATGTCATGCGATGGCAGGGCATCTAGTCAGTCCCTCCCTCATTCCCCCCAAATCCGCAAGGATTCTCTATATCAAGGCAATGAATACACATCTAAAGATAATAAATGAATACACATTGATTAAGGCCACTGAGGCGTTCGCTATGGCCATAAAAAAGAGACCTGTGTTTCCATTTTCTCTGTAACAACCTAAGCAAAATCTTATTTTCAAGGACAAGACCAAAACTTGTTGTCTGAAGTGTGCTTTTAATTAGGGACTGAATGGAATCAGATAGTGAACAATCTACATGTCGGCCTACCAATTGTGAGAATTTAGACAAAATGTATTTAATCGTACCTGTAATATATACAGATATAAGATAATATAAGATATATTATATATAAGATAATATACAGGCATTATATTATCTTGTTTGAAGGCTGATGCAAACACAAACACCAGCCTCAAAACACAAACTATCTGTACAAAATACGGGCGTACAGAAACCCTACTTATAAGCGTGAAATAATCAATGAATAGACATATTAAAAGCGCGTCTTCACCAACCGAACATATTCCTCAAACGTTGTTGGCCAACACAGATTTGGTTTACCAAACATGTCCATAGCACTTTTTCAATAGTTCGCGGACAAACAAATCAATGTTCGTTGCTAGAGACGGACATTGTGGTTTGTGAAGAGTGTATAGAAACAGCAACGAAGAACAGTCTACGAAGTAATAGAAACAGCAAAACAAAATCAATTACTTGACTGATGGGCGAAACATTTTCAGACGAGGTGAATGAAAGCAAAAGAAATACCTTCTAAGCTGCCATCATCGTCCTGTTCCAAGTACGTAACAAGCACAACTTTCATATTCAGATATGGGTTCCCCTGATAAAGAACGCACAGAATTTGAATTAATAACAGATAAATAATTAAGTGGATTATAATAAATATATCTTTATTAAGGCAGTTATTTCCTTGATAACATTCTCTCCCCATATTAAAAGCTTCATCTTGTTTCTGTTTTCGAGTTTTCTTTTTATGGGGCAGCTTAATGCTGTTGTCACAATATGAAGACGGCAGATCAATGATTGGTGAACAATCTTCACAAGCTTCGGTTGCTTGTGATACTCCTTACCCACTCAATCTTCTTCAGTAAACTCGGAGCTTGAGGTGTTGTGGTCTCCGAAGAAACATGTACCCACCAATGGTGTTTCTGGCACTTGTGACCATTCCAAACTTGGTCACATTCTTCTTCTCCCTTCGATATTGGACTAGAACCCTTCCTAACTTATCTCAACATCAAATACACAACTCTGTATTTGAATGTCTGTAGCAATTTCCATAATTGCGTTTGTATCCATATTTATAAAGTTATTCGCCGGGATTGTGAAGTAGAGGAAGTAGTTCGTATGTTTGAATCAAGCTAAATGATTTTTTTTTTGCCACAAATAATTGTTTATCGATACTCCCACTTTATGCTGAATCATTAATTTTACTCACTTAGCATAAACAATATAAGAAAATTGAAACCAAATATTCATTTTTCAATAAACTGTACACACATTCCACTAAAAATACCAACAAAGAAAATTACTACTGGTTGTACGAACAGACACATGCGTCGCACTGAAATGGTTGTGTCTGTGAGCGAACTTTGATAACCAACAAAATGTTCGACACCTCAGAATGTTCAACAAGGCTTCAAACGAACATCACATATTTTCAGTGAACATTGTCCGGTTGGTGGAGACGCGGCTTAAGAATCCTGGTTGTTTTATGAATAACCAAGTTATTTATTGTTTACCTATATACATTTTAAAAGTGATTATATTACTTTTTCCTAGCAGTGCTTTATTTGTTGATATATTTATGTTAAACACCATATTTTGGTTACGTGATTAAATTACAGTAATGGCAACTAAGTGCTCGTCGATAATTTCGCACTTTTCTTAAAATTTTGAAGTTATACCTCTTTGCGCCCGTTAGACACTTTGGGATGGGATATTGGTCGAGAAACCGCGTCACGCTGAAAAGTAAGAACAAATTTTTAAGAACTATCGATTAATCGATTGTTAATCGAAGAAATTTAATCGAAGAAATTACTGATAATGATAATATAGGTGTATAATATAATAATGAAGTCACGTATAATATATTGAAGATAAATATATTGAAAAATTTCTTATATTTCATTTATATATCCTGTCTGTTTGTGTGCGTGAGTGGGTGTATGAGAATGGCCAAAGAAGTATAACTTCCACCGTGTGGTCCGACGCACACCCAATTTTTTTAATATTAAAATGTTACATATTTCATAACAAACAATAAAGTCTAATGGCTTTATAATGTTTTATCTAAATTGCTCTAACGATGGTTAGCTTATATTTGTGGTAAAATTTCATATTCGGAATTTTAACATCTACTTATTTTTATTAATTTAACTACTGTATTTAAATATTGTTTTAAAGTTATATTTTTTGTGCTAGCCATCATTTACTTGATGAGATGGCTAGAATTCCGTTGTATAAATATTGTATTTTTGTTATTTTATGGAATAAAAGATTATTCTATTCTATACTTCTTTAATACGTCTTACATAAACTCTGTATATGTACGAATACAGTAAACTACCTTCATAAGTAAACGATACACTTTAAAAATATCTTAGACAAAGGCATTTAAAAAAACACTACATATATTCATAATGAAATGTCACATCTTTGTTTTTATATTCTTCTATCTACATATATAATTCACATTAATATATTTCAAATTTACCACATTTTGATCCGTAAAACAACGTGTGGATTGTGCTAGAACCGGTATCAAAAATATCATTCCAACGTGGTTCAAAATCGAATCCGACCAAGTGGCATGATAGGAATACCAGCTGGCGATAACGGGGCTGATAAAGAAAATTAAAATGCACTATATAACTGTAAAGCATACAGAGGTACTTTCCTTTTCCCACAGATAAAAACCCTAAATTATATGTTTGGTTACGAATGTTGAAATGGAATAAAAATACTTTAAACCTCAGATAAATGAGAAAACAATGTTAGCATTCACAACTCTCCATAAATATAAACAGTTGTAGCATTCTTCTCACTTCGTATCTACTTGGAATACTTGAGTGTTTGACAAATACCAGACCACGAAGTCTAACTATGTAAAAACTGATTTAGCTACAAGATTTGAGTCATTAATTGGCTCTATCTAAGTTCACATACAAGCCAAACTTGCTCTCCCTGCCGTTCTCTCGGGACGTAGCAACTGTTAGACATGAGTGCAACAATAGTTCAGATATTTGAAGCCCCTAAAGGCAAAGTGGACTAACCCACAAATTTTCAATTTTGAGATTGGTATACCTGCTGGTGAAGAAAAATCAGCTCTATCTAATGGTAAAACAAGCTAAGCTCTATCAGCTGTATTTTTTTTCTAGAACAAAAAAATGTTTAGTCCAAAATGCATTATCACACATTTTCTTCTAAGCAGAATGGACTAACCCACAAAATTAAGTGCAAATTTGGACTATCCCCCATTAGAACAATGTTAATCCAAATGTCATTTTGTTGTAAAGTCAAAATGGACTAAACTGTGACATGCCTTTTATTTTTTTGCTCTATTCTCATTTATACTCTATGTAGGTCTTACATAGTTAGGTGTAACAGTAAAATGGACTAACCTTAATGTTAAAATGGACTAACCCACAATGGACATGGAAGCAAAACGGACTACTCAATTTTGGAAGCCATTTTGGAAATGAAATATTGTGTTTTTTAAAATAATTTACCAAACAGTATAATTCTATGGGTTTAATCTGTCAGATTACAAAAAATCACAATCCAGATCAACTTCTGACCTAAGATATGATTTTTTAACTTTAGCACTTAATATCTCAAAACTTACTTTTTGGGGTTAGTCCACTTTGCCTTTAGGGGCTTCATTTAATACCTTTATAGTTGTATCACGTGGTCCTAACCAATAACCCCCTTAATTCAACACGAATAAACTGAGTTGATCAAACAATTCTTCAGTTTGTTCCTCTCTTTATTGTTAAGTCGTTTGAAACATGTATCTTTTTTGCAACATCAACTCTTATCTTTGGCCATATGCTCTTTTCTTCCCATTGCACAACATTTTTTCAATTTGCCTTCTCTGTATCCAATTTCAATTATCCTTGCCCACATGTACTTTTCACTCAACTGTACCATCTCCACATTTTTATTATTTCAGTCTTGGACGGCTCTTTAAAATATTCATTAAGTATACACATTTTAAAATAGCTCATTTTATTTCTCGTATTTTTTTAATTTTTATTTTGTTTGTTTTAGCTAACTGCTACAACCTTTGGCTTGTACTTAAAATTAAGCTTTTGTTGTCTAGTAAGCTTTATTTTCTCACTATAACGTTGATAAAGTCAATAATTACTTCTTCATCTCATAATTGAATCGTTGTTATTATACTTTCACAACTGTTGGTAAAGCCATACCTCAAAATCTCTTTAAAATTTTGAACTGATTTACTTTCAGTTATTACCTGAATTATTTATATCTTCACGAGTTTGAAACTTCAATACGTTTTTGAATAGGCATATATTGTTACGGTTTTCAACGTCTATTGCATCAGTATTAAGAAATATATAAATTAGCTTTTATATAGAGATAGCTTTTATCTATTACTATAGTTAATTGGTGCGTTCATAATTCATATATCCATTTTGTTAATTAACACATTTCCACTGCAGCCTGTGAAGTGATTAGAAATTCAAAACACTAAACATTCTTTAATTTTATAAATAAAATTGAATTAAAAAATCTTCAGTGTCATATTTAAACTGGAATGGGGCGAGCATACGAAGTAAAAATACAAACTTTCCTTAAGACGACAGCTGGATAAATTATATAAATAGCAGACAACTGGTTCGACAATATCGCTTTTATAAATTTCTGTGCATCAAATTAAACAAAATATTGTTACTTTAAGGGGAAAATTACACAACAGGTAAAAAAGTATAAATTCTTTTATTGTACGAGGTCATTGTGAGTCATCAGGTTTGTCAGATTCCTCTATGTCCTCGGCGTCTATCTGCGGCAGCCTGGCCCATTCTGGCGGCAGAGTAGCACAGCTCAGGTACCCCGTGTGTCCAGGCATGGTGGCAGGTAGAACCATACACGGCATAGTGAACACTTTGGACGTAGCTCCTTCTTGCTGTAATCAACAACGAAAATCAGTTATATTTACAAATTGAGTGTACGTAAAAGGAAAATATATATTTTGTGAGTTCGAGGACTGTCTAAATATGTTGATTAGCCTAATAAATCACAAGTTACATTTATTCAAAAATTAATAATTTTGACAAATGTACAGCTATTGCATATAACATATATTACAAAAATAATATTTCCTGTTTACTTGAATATATTTCACGCTATTCCATAAGTCAAGTTACTACAACATACTACCAATATTACCACCACTAAGATGGTATACCTACTACAGTATGAGACCTATCACTATGACAAAAGCGTTACAGGAAGAAAGTGGCTTCAGTCCTGAGTTAGGGTGTCTCAGGACCATACACGAGCTGGCCCCATCAACCTGCTAGACTTGGAGAGGAAACAAGTGGGGCACTTGACTTTACCAACCTTTGAGTGCGCATCGTGTAAGGATGACAACGGCAATGGGAAGGAGAGACAAGGCGAAGCTAATCTGCACCTAGCAAGGGGATGAAGAGGTGAAAATTTACCACATATAGTTCCTCGCCAGCTATGGCTACTTCCGAGCATACCACATCAAGACGTGTGTGCTTACGGGGACACCGAAGAAGACATTGCACTCCTCACAATCTTGGATGGGCAGACCACAGTAACTAGAATTATATAATGTAAAAAAAGGCAATGCCTCGAGCCATTATCTCCATGTTTGTAGGTAAGATCAGCCAGATATACATTCAACTACTTCTGCCAGTGCCAAGTTGGAAGGTAAGATAAAGCACACATACCTCCATAACTACTCCTAAGAAATTAGTAGATAAGATAAGCCAGGCATAACTACAACTACTTCTGCCGGGTTAGTAGGTAAGCCAAGCATACCCCAAATGCTTCTATCAAGTTAGTAGAGCCAACAATAGAGCCGAGTAAGAAGGTCAGTTCCAACATCCACATTACAAACTCCCACAACGTAAAAGAATATCGACATAAAAAATGAGACAAATGGCTGTTATTTACAATGCACAAGGTTTATTAGTGTTTGGGTTTTCTCCCTGACTCCCTCATTAGCAACTGACCCCCACTGAGTGAGAAACAACCCCGATTATGCGGGTTTTACCACCATTCACAGTACATTCTTATTTATTAAGTAAATCAGTGTAGTTTCCAACGTTTCATCTATCCATACCACTACAACTCCAACTGCAAATACTGCACCACCATAATTAGTCGGTAATAGAATCCCTATCTAGATGGGATCCCTGATCTCTAAAAGAATATTTTTAATGACTTCTATCACGCAGTTTATTTTAACAGTCAATGATTTCTTATTTTAATACGCTGTCAATGCAAAATCAGATATAACATCTAAACGTTTTAACATAGTTTTTAATAACAGAAATAATGTATTCACCAAAATAAAAACGACCGTTTATTTCCAATGTTACCCGTGATGCTATATTGTTTATATGACATATAAAACTATTATTCAAAACAAGCGACAATACAAATAACACCTTGATGTATTAAATGTCAGACTTGATTCGACTAGAGAAAACCGCACAATACACGTTTTAACAAGTTAACAGCTATCCCATGAACGACACAATAACGTCGTTATACATATTACTTACTTTCTTTATTTACTAATACACATTTTAATTATTTATGAGGGCTTCATTGATTTACAGTTAGTGCCTACAATCAACTGTAGGCAATCTGTTGTTCACACATGTAATTATCTCAAAGCTCATTCTTCAGGCGTTACAAGTAAATGAAATTAAAGGTAACTGTATTTTATTATTTTTTCTGATGACTTTGTTTACAACATTTAAAAATCATTAGATTTAATCACTAAATAAAATTAAAATAGTTTTTGATTAGCATAATACGTGTTTGTATATATATATATATACAGTACAAGTAAACGTCACACAACACAAATTTATTGCAACATAAGCATAAAATGCACAAATATATTACAATACAAGTACAAATATTATGGTGATCGATTTCGGTGAACCACGCTCACCTTCCTCAGACCAGAGGGATTCACAAAAGGTCATTAAAATGTGAACAATTAGCAGTTAATGAAAACACTTGTTTATAAACATCACTCAGACAAAAGTAATACTTTAATAATTAATGTAAATTAACGTTTGAATTCATAAAAGTATTAGTTGTCTACAATGTTTTATGGAATAGTAAAACGTTATCTTTGAAAGTCTTATCTGCTGTTTATAACTAAACATTAAAATGTCAGTAAACATAAACAAAATATATACCGTACGTTAGAAACTGGCGACTAGGGAAATATGTACACTGTCAAATAGGCTACACTTGATTAAATCACACTTGCAATAGCGAATTTAAATAAAATTAATAAATAATGCAATACACATCGCAAAAATCATAGCTAAAGGTGGTTAGAGAAAACTTGTAACTATACAAAATACGATTATATAAAAATAAGTGAAAAGGAGTAATACCGTATGGCAAACGTATAATACTGTACATATTCAGATATAGTGATTTAACATTCATTTTTTTATAAAGTTTTTGTTTAATCGAACTACCGGTGCCACATACACTGTTTGGAGTTCACGATGAAGTACGACCTACCTTGTCCTCCTGGATCAGCGGGAATGAGCGGTTCTGGACGCTGTATTCCCTCCGTAGACACTCCAAGGTGGTTATCTCTGTGAAGCCGGCTGCATGGAGCCGTTCGCACGTCTTCTGGACTTGCTCTATGCACGGGGAGAAGGAGCACAGTCGACCTCCTGTGCAGTGAACAGTGAAAAGTGTTGTTGATTATGCCAACCAAAAAGTGTTTTCAAATACGCGTTCATGCTTAATCGCTTATTATCTTATATATAATTTTTTTTCTGTTAACATGTCGTTCAGTTTTGTGTCTCCACATGCCTCTTACTACCAGTAGTCATCCAAAAACCTTCAGATACTTAGAATCGTTGATACTATATTCAGAGCGGGTTTTAAGTCATTTACTCCCCAACTTGTTTTCACAGTTTATAAAATATCTACTTTTTGACTAGCCATTAAATTACTATTAACCCACACTACATTTAGAGTGTTTCAATGTTATTAGGGATCACTAGGGGTCCAAGATCTAGGAGTAAACTTGAACATTTTAACTAGGACAATGGTCATGTGATGTGTTATTTAACATTGCGATTTCATGATGAAAACGATATCACAATCGGAATTAAAAAAGAGCCTGTCATTTTTTAGTTATTAATTATTTTGTTATTGTATTTAATTGGACATCAGAAACGTATTTTCCTAGTTAAAACTTATTTATCTTGGCAAAAAATGTGTATTTTAGTATTGTTTGGTTTAATTTGGTTTCTTAGCCGTGAAAAATCATTTTAATCAGGAAACACGTGATGACCAATTAAATAAAATGTCATAATAATTAACAACTAAACAACGACACGTTCTTTTTTAATTTTTATTGTGTTATAGTTTTTAGATGTAAATGGCCATGTTATATGACACATTGCATGACCAATTTCATATTTTAAATGTTGAAGTTGATTCGTAGAACTTGGAACCCAAATGATCCCTAGTAACATTGAAACACTCTAAATGAAGTGTGGGTTAACATTGATTTAATGGCATATTCTAAATGCAAATATTTTATAAACTGTGAAAAGAAGTTAGAGGGTAACTGATTTAAAACTCACTCTGTATATATTTATATTAACGATAACCTGAACCATAGCCATAGTTATACTGTTATTTTCAACAAGGGTGTTTGTGATTTGTTATTATTTGTTGTGCTTATAACTCCAATAACTTTCACGTTTTACACACATATTTTATAATTAAGAATAACCAACAATGTACTGTATTATGTTGCCTCTGATATTATGTACGACTATATACTTAAGCCCTAAGCCATAATCCTTGCTTTCCAGAGTAACTCCACTCCAGGGAGTCAGGCTACCCTATAAGTAAACCCTTCGAGACGGATAGAGCGATGGTAACCTTCCTCTAAGATTGAGACCACATTAAAAGGTGAATTACGACCAGACAGAAACCCAGTCTCTCATGCTACAGTTATTTAACATTATAAGTAATAATTTGGCTAATAAAACACATTTTGCTAAAGTAACTTAGATAAACTGTATATTATGAACACTTCATACAAATATTTAATTCAAGATGTTGTAAAAAACATTTCATTTGTTAAATATAACTGACAATATGTAGAATATGAAAATAAATAAAACTGGGTTTCCGCATTATTTTCCATTTGTATATTATAAGAGGAAGTATAGGTATTCATTTCTTAGATACAAGAAGTTTTCTGAACAAAATTTTATTTGGGAAGCTTTAAATAATTTGTAATAACCACGGCCAATTTTACCCAAAACTACTAATGAGACTTTAGTAGTAGACTGAAAAATAACAATTTAAAGAAATTCACATGGATATTTGATGTTTACCTTTTCCTGTTCT
This sequence comes from Stictocephala bisonia, assembly GCA_035578905.1. Taxonomy (NCBI): domain Eukaryota; kingdom Metazoa; phylum Arthropoda; class Insecta; order Hemiptera; family Membracidae; genus Stictocephala; species Stictocephala bisonia. Next base: position 1,052,709 of record JAQJVL010000294.1, read on the forward strand.
TAAAAAAAAGTAGTCTATTTTTCTCACTCTATTCAATACAAAACCCCAAAAAGATTTCGACTCGAATGAGTCAGCAAGAATGTGAAAGCAAACGGACAGACAGAAGTAATGAGGAGTTGTAGGTTCCCATGATCCCACGGGCTGATATCGCTGAATCCACACAGAGCAGATGATAACGTTCAGCCCAGTAGCGGGCGTGCAATTTGAATAATATCGGAGGCTGGGGTCGGTGGTGATTATTAGGCTGCATGCAACACACCCCTGCCTACCTTACTATACACATAACAACAGCTGATCGCCACTTATTTGGCTTCACTGCTACTGCTTCAGTCTCGATCGTAATAATTCGATTGAAATTTGTTCGGTGCTATTATTTTTATGATTAATTTCATTCCTGTTCATGTGAAGACTTTCTATTGGATAATTTTGTGCTTTTCAAGATTAACCTACTTGCAATACAAACAGCTATGAATATTTTATATATTCCAGCGAGGATCCGAACTACTTAGCTGTATTCATAAAGCTTTTTGTAACGATTAATAAGAAAACAATTAGATAAAACACTAAAATAATTTTCTGGAGTTTAAACCATCGTTCATCAATAGTTCCGTCCATTAATTAAAAATTATTCATTTAATAACCATCTTCAATGTAAATAATTAAATATACATAAAGCAACAAAATAATGTATAGGCCACTATCTAAAACGTGCACAAAATTGGAAGAAAGTTAAAAATAAAATGAACAACTAATCAAGCAAAGAAAATGTAATAAAAAAAGTTGGGAGTGGGATCAATAGCAACAATACGTGTTACAGGTCAAAGAAACTTGCATCAAGTTTGCCTGTATAACACTAACAGAGAGACGATTGTTTTATGTGATTCGTGGTGAAAAACTGTTGCACGATTAGTCTTGTTTCCTGTTCATACAGAGCTCTTCATCCGGCAAAAGTTGGAGTGGGATCAATAACAACAATACGTGTTACTGGCCAAAGAAACTTGCAACACGTTTGGCTGTATAATACTAACAGAGAGACGATTGTTTCATGTGATTCGCGGTGACAAAACTGTTGCACGATTAGTCTTGTTTCCTGTTCATATAGAGCTCTTCATCCGGCAAAATTTGAGAGTGGGATCAATAACAACGATACGTGTTACAGGTAAAAGAAACGCAACAAGTTTGGCTGTATAACACTAACAGAGAGACGATTGCTTCATGTGATTCGCGGTGACAAAACTGTTGCACGATTAGTCTTGTTTCCTGCTCATATAGAGCTCTTTATCCGGCAAAAGAAACTATCCAAATATTGAACAAGAGGATATTTTTCCGACGGCCTGTGCTTGGAGCAGTTGGAGCTGTGATAAATTTAAAATTACATATAACGTGAAAGAACTACAATTTAATCTCTTCATAACCTCTAAAAACAAATTCTCAGGACAAGACATCTCGGTGTCTTATCATCTTCAGAGCATCAGACTGCGTGTGAGGTATGATTTCACAGTTGGACAATCGTACTTTCCGTTTTGTGCATTGAATTCCAGGTAAATACGGATTAAGTACACGAGGAAACTAAAGCATATGTTTAGATGATAATAGAATATATTAATTTAAGTGATAACCTCTTTCCTCAGGTGCAAGAAGGTCATTCGAGAGACAAACCCTTCATACTTGGGAAGGTTGATCATAGGTGGTTGGCTCTTAAAAAATGAAATACAATTAATTTGTAAAATATTAACTAATTATCAGTAATAGAGTCATATTAAGGGGACCGAGAATAGTTGTTCCACCGTGGGCTTTACAGATGATTCACAAAGGACATTTTGGTATAACGAAGTATAGGTTCAGAGCAATAATCAGCCTGTATTATTGCTGCCTGGCAGTAGACATTAATCAGTTTGTTGGCCAGGTATGTCTACTGCAATAGAGAATATCGTGAAATCATCCGGTTCAGCCCTTAGGGAACTGTCATGAATCTTTCATTCCTTATCCATTATCAGACTAGCAATGGAAAATTGTAGTTTTGGACCTGTTCAAAACTGGAAGTGTATGGTTTATGACTGTCACCATATAGAAAAGAAAAATGTTACATAGCAGAAATAATTGTTAAGTGTAAAGCTTGATTTTGCAAGCATGATATACCTGAATATGTTCGGTCTGACTCAGGATAGAACAACGATTTAGAGCAGTCGATCAGAGTTCAAAGAATGTTCAAGACAGTATGGTTTCAAACACATACCCAGTAGTCCAAAGTAACTATAATCTATATTTTTCGGTGACAACCGCGTCTTGGTCCTATTTACACTACTTACTAGAAAATCAGATGTTATGTGGCATCCTCAGTGGTATCACTGAGCCTTTGATCTGATGGACAAGTTATGCTTAGAATACAATTTTTCACGTACTAACTTAGGTGTACTGTTTATAACCGTCCGATATTCATTCACCTACAGTACTACAATTCTTCAACACACTGTGACGACCCATCCTACATGCAAGGTTACTAGAGTACTCTACATCCTTGTCCTATGTGTACGTTGGTAATTAACGACCCACTCAACTTAACACATTATGATCGTCTGTAACACACACTACACGTATTCTCCTCAACATCCATCCATCCACCACTATACACACCCATAGATTGTTTGATGTCACAAGAGTGACATTTTTAACGGCCTTATACTGTAATAGGTAAAATATCTAACCTAAATGGCTTACATGTCCTGAATGGTTGGGGTAAAACGTTACCTCTCTCATTACGGGAATTGGAGAATTATTTATGATTCGAACGGATATTTCGATTTTATATTTAGAGATAAACTATAAAACCTTATAGGCTGTCGATCTGTATTGAAAGTTGACTTTAAATAGCTGATAATGGTAACAGTGTTGCCAAGATTAATTAATCTGTGACAAAGTAATATATATTTGTTTAAATTGACGTGTATTATAATTTATTACACTATATTGTTAAATAATGAAAAAATAATAGCTAGGCATACATTTTCCAAATGTTTGTTGTAATTTTTGAATATAAGATCAAATTGTTTAATGCACATTAAACAAATGTTTTATCTCAATGGTAATCTCCATAAGGAATGTGAACATTTTGAGCTCTCATATCTACGATATTAGGCAAAATATCGAAAACTGCCAAGAACAAAAAAAGTCTTAAAATTAATAATTCTATCCAAAACAATCATAAAATACATAAAATTAGGGTGTTCCATAAGAAGAAAAAAAAAACAAACAAAATTGAACACCATATTGGAAAATGGAAAATTGGAAAGTTTTTAAAATTTGAAATATGTATTTTTAATTATATATAAAACAAGATAAGGTTCCCCATTTAAAGCTTTTTGTCAGATTTATGGTTTCCAAGATCACAATGTTGGCCCATTTAAAAAAGACCATATTATTACCATATTATCTCCACCATGTATACATTTTTTCCACGTACACGCCTTTTGTTGGGTAGAAACTCAGGCTTGCTTGTAAACGAAAATCAAAGTAAGTTTACAAGAACGTTTGGCGCATATTACGTTATAATGAATACAACAAAATAGTCTAAAACTAATTTTTTATAAATAAAAATTTAGTTAAACGGATTAAAATCATTGCCAAAAATATCAACTGAAATTTCCAAATCAGAGTACACGACACATTACTGTCTCCGTCACAGCGATATTACACAAGTGTGTCACGAACACACACTAACGAGGAACGAATGTTAAAACAATGGAATTACTAACGTCCAACGATGAGTGGACCAAGTATCGTAAAGGGCACTTCCCTAGTCGAGCAAACAGACAAATAACGTGAATGGAGCAGCTCACAGCAACGTTACATCACAATAACATTATTAAACTGATTAATATAAGACATTTAAATTAATTTGGGTGCTGGTTTAACCACGTGATTACGAATCATAACGATGGCTGGATTTTTTGCAGTACTCCACCAATGGCACCAACTTACCAGTAGTTTTTGGCCAGCAGACACTCGTTAGGGCGATGCTATCTCCCATAAACTCTATTTAAAGCACTGTCAGTTGGTGTGATGGTGTGGGGTAAAGCTTCGTGGCCAAGGACGGCCTAAGGCGAAAATTGCAAGTGTACAAGAGTCACATTTTATGTCCTTACCGAGGGGGTCTGGATGCCCATCCCTCCAGGAAAGGGGGGGGGCGGAAAATGATTGAAATTTAAGGTCTAAAAATACAGTCTTTGTGGACTTTTGCGCCTTTTGGAACTTTAAATTTATGTCTCTCAATTTGATTTATTACTGATTGACTTGATATTTTTAATGCTCTTTCTTCTATCTTAAACCACTATTTATTATGTTAAATAAACTAATGAAAGCTTCTGGGTCACGTTATAATTATTTTTACACTTATATTTCAAGTAGTCTCAGAATAAATAGCTTATGCGGGAATCACCATCCGCCAGATCTAAGATAAATTTCCATATCTCATAGATAAAAGAAAATAAAACAACAGAACATTGTGAACCAATAATTACAGAGTTTATTAATGGCACGCACACAGCAACAACAGTTTATTAACTATTAAGATACCTACAAAGTCTCTTTTCTTATACATTCATACAAAGGCTTTTCTTGCTTTCATTAATTCGGAGAGTGAATTAACTAAGTCCAAATAATCAATTGACTGAGACAGCTCGTTTTCAATTGATAAAACTGAATGGCTGCTAAGTCTTTCTTGAGATAGTGTTGACTTGAGGAAAGTTTTGTACACTTCAGCTTTGAAAAGCTTCGTTCAGCGGAGGCGACCGACATTGGCATTGTGGGTTACGATCCGTCCTGCTATCCACAGGTTGACATAGGAATCCGTGCTTTCCGGTGACTTATAAAAAGTTTAGGACATCCATTGAAAACTTTTGACCTAAAATTAATAAAATTATATCACGAAACTCTTCAAGTGTCATTTTTAGAGAAGATATCATGAAAAATAGAATAGTTTGAAGTAAAACTAGAAAAAAAGTACAGTCGACATAGATTAATTATGTGGTAAAATTCTAAGTTTAATTCATTTATCTGGTACAAAATAATAGGATGAGGTAAGAAGTGAAAGTTAATTGTACATAAACCTATCAAGTTTAAATAGTTAATTTGGTAAAAAAACAAACACAAATACATGCATATAAGATGAAACAAATTATATGGAATTATGTCTGGACTATAATAAATATAGATAATAATGGTGGAATATAGAATAGTAGAATACAAAACCTACCTTATTTCTCCACGTCACTGACTGTATAAACAACATTCAACTGTCCGTACGAACACGAGCTTGATTGGTGAATATATCAAGTTACAGCGTAAACTACTGTCAGATTCAAAAAGCAATGTACTCAAGTTTGAACCTCTGCTACAAAATAAGTACTCATCCGATTTTATTGTGTTGTATAAAAAAATTTAGCTTCTTTAGTTCTATGTAATATCAAATAACTTACGGGGTTTTTTTAACTTAAAGAATTTTTTATAGCGGGTAGAATAAAAAAACACGAAATTTTAGCACTTTTGGAGTATAGCTCAACTTCAAACATTTCTAAAACGAAAAAATATTACTAAAGATAAGTCAGTGAAACTTTAACCATATGGAAGGAAGGTTGTTGTTTGTAGTCTGTTCAAATTATAGAGTTTTTACCCTTTTAAAAAATATTCTGTTGTAATTTTTGTTAACCCTTGCAATCTTATAAATGGCTGATAGAAAAATAAAGTAAGATTATAAAACGGTAAATTATAAATTTTGAGTACATTAAAAAATCTTGCGATTTTATATCACATAATAATTCAACCGACATCCATGTGCGATAACACACGCGATCGGTAGGGCCACCGGGCGCGGTGTTGCCACGTCATGCAGCTGAACTCCCACCCCGTGTTAGGGGACTTGTTAGCTATGAATTACAGTAAGACATGTTACTGATAAAGGCTGATGAATCACTCACAGTTACTAGAAATTTGATTAATATATCCTGCAAATCACCAATATAATGGGTGGTTCTCATTTTCAAGTTATATTCAGCTTGTTACATGTGAAATTTACATAATTGTAAATACGGTAAATAAGTTATTTTTTAATTTGACAATTTTTTAGAGCTATAACATTTTTAAACCTGTCGTTGGAGGTCCACAGCACTCATGAGAAAAGGTAACGGAAAATAGTTTAAATTTAGCTAGAAAACATGATTGATTAACTGTTCAATACTTCCACAGTAATAAACCGTTCGTGCAGTGTTTTAAATGTTTCCAGGCACAATGCTCAGTAGAATTTGGCTTTGAAGTAGCGGACGCGCGAGTTGCTTACACATGACGGCACATTGATGTTTGTTGAATTATCATGTGATATAACATCGCTAGATTTTTTTTATCACACTTACCGTTTTATAATCTTACTTTATTTTTCAATGCGGTATTTTTGAACCGTTTTGGTAGTTTGTATGATCAGCTATTTTTAAGATTACAAGAGTTTACAAAACTTACAACAATACATTTTGTAAAAGTATGAAAATTCTTAAAGTTTCACTGACCTATCTTTAGTACTTTTTGTTTTAGAAATATTTTGTAAAAGTATGAAAATTCTTAAAGTTTCACTGACTTATCTTTAGTACTTTTTGTTTTAGAAATGTTTAAAGTTGAGCTTTACTTCAAAAATGCTAAAATTTCGTTTTTTTTTTTTTTTTTTTTTTTTTTTTTTTTTTTTTTTTGGTTTTATCCGCTTTAACAGATTTTTAAAGTTTTAAAAGAAAGACGTAAGTTATATGATATTACGTAGAATTAAACAAGATAACGTTTGGTGTACAACACAACGAGATCGGATGAGTGTTTATTTTGTAGCAGAGGTTCAAACTGGAGTACATTGCTTTTTGAATCCGACAGTATGACAAAACAACAAACAGCAAAACAAAGAGGTACAAACCCGCAAAACGCCAAGACCTGAATGACCTGCACAATCGCATATTGGTTGCTAGAAAAACAAAGCTGTGGGAGGGGGCAGGAAGATGAGTTACACCCTTCCCGTGTCCCATCACAAGGGCAGACAACTGCTCTACTGACCTTGGTCAAAGACATGAGACTACTAAATTTCAGAACTAATTGGGGTAGATTCTCGGTTTTCACCTTGAAATACAACAGCAATAGTTTTGAGATATAGTTCATTATAGTTTATTATAAAATGTTTATCCCCAACATTTAAATCAAATTCTAAAAATTCACTAAATTTATTTTCTATTTTTGCCAAAATCTGCCAATTTTATACCCTTCCAAAAAACTTGAGTGTGCGGCTTCATACGTCGCATAATCTGTAGCATAATGCTGCAGCCAGACAAAACAGACAGTCATAATTATGCCGGGTCCACACCAAACCAACAAAAGAAAAACAAAACAGCAACTCAATGTTTCCCAACATTTTTGAAACAAAAGCGAAACATTTCGGCAACAATTTTGTTTTGTTCGTGTTTTCAACAACTTTTTGTTTTCCCGTCGCCTGGCGGTAAAGATCAAAATGTTGCTGTTTTGTTTGTGTTTCTGGCAACTTTGTTGGTCTAGTGTGTACGCTCTCCACAGGAAGAAAACAAAACTTAAAATTTGTGGTTCAGTTTGTCTCGTGCTGTGTGCAAAATGACTTCATCGGGAAAAGCAATAAAATGGAGTGTTGAAAATACATGTAAATTAATCGAACTTTATAGAGAAAGTAAATTGTTATGGGATGCCCGACACCCTGATTATAAAAATCGTTATAAAAAGGCAGACGCCTTAAAGGAAATAGGAATATTGTGTAATGTTTCTTCAGAGGAAGTAGACAGAAAGATAAAAAACATCAATACCCAGTACCAAAGAGAATACAGAAATTATCAGTTATTGAAAAAATCCGGAGCTGGTAAAACTTTCGTTTCGAAGTGGTTTGGTTATTCACTATTAAGTTTCTTAAAAGATAAAAACAAGCCAAGACCAAGTGGGAATATAGGCGGATTATCGAATACACAGGTAGATATTTATTTATTTATTTTTATTTATTAGATATAAAATTTACATATATTTATGCATTATTTATTTACTTATATTTATTCATTATACATTCTATCATTTTATCCTTAAAAATCAGTACTTTTGCTCAATAGATTAACAAAATTTTAACTGCCATGGAACTTGTTATTAGTTATTAATAATTAGAATAATAAATCATTAAATCAATTAAAAAATCATTTTCCCCTAAAAAATCAGTACTTTTGCTCAATAGATTAACAAAATTTTAACTGCCATGGAACTTGACCTTGCTCAGACATAAAATATTCAGCAAATTCTTTTCTTATTTCCATAGCTTCTACAGATGATTTTCTTGCAGTCTGTTGTAGATTAAAAAACGACTGTAAAGTTTGTTGATCTTTTCTCCATGCGCCATTTTCTAGTGTACCACTATCAATATGTTCTACATCAAAGCTGTTTGGTGGATTATATTTATTTTTCGACAAGACACACCTTAGATAATTATGCAAACAAATGCATGCCAAAGTCACTTTTTCTACCTTTTCTGGTTGTAACAGCATTGGTTTGCGAAACACTCGAAACACAGACGCTAAAATGCCAAACACATTTTCAACTATTCTTCGAGCACGTGAAATTCGGTAATTGAAGACACGTTCTATTGACCCCTTATCTTGATGGCCGCTATATGGTTTCATAATGCATGGTTTAAGGGGGAAAGCATCATCTGCGACTAAAACATAAGGACTTTCTTTGTCCCTTCCAAGAAGAACACGTTTTTGTGGCAAATTTAGTTTTCCTTCAACCAATAGTTTGTAAAATGGCGTATTTTTAAAAACACCTCCGTCAGAGATTCGTCCTTGACAACCAACGTTTGCATACAGAAAATTATAATTTGCGTCAACAACAGCAAAAAGAACTACACTGAATGTTCCTTTATAGTTAAAAAATTCACTGCCACTGAATGTAGGTGCCTCGATTACAATGTGCTTTCCGTCCATTGCGCCTATGCAATGTGGAAAGTGCCAAATCTTGTTGAAATCATCGCTAACTTTTTCCCATTCCTCTTCACTTTTAGGAGTCTGAAATAAAATACAAATTAAATGTAATTGAAAGTTCTTATTATATATTTTTTTTAATATACATTTTTTTAATATATTTTTATGCAGTTTTTAATAACATACATTCTTTACTTTACAGGAAAGTGATGATTCAGACAGTGATGAAGAGGCAAAAGAAACCGAAACAAATGACGATGATACCGCTAGCGTCAGCCAGAGTACAAGTAATATGGGAGAATTACAAGAAAACTACGAAGATTTGCAGGCTCAAAAGGAAATTACTGATAAAAACACCAAAAGCTTAAAAGCAAAATCTACCACACCAAAGAAAAGAGTTCTAACCACTAGTGAGAAGCAAAATGCAGAAGTTTATGGAATGCTACAAGAAGTATATAAAAAAAATCAGCAAGGAACATCTGTACAACCCGATGATTTTGATATATTTGGTGAGCTAGTTGCTAGAAAAGTGCGAAAACTTCGTACTCCTTATGCGCAAGCTACTGTGCAGCATTTGATCAATGATCTTCTCTACAAAGCAGAAATAGGAGAATATGACCAACCAAAAAACACAGAAACTCAAGAGCAATTGACACCGTTCCTTCATTTTCGATCTCCAATTGCAGTTCACACTAGTTCTACAGATACAAACAACCACAATTATATGAGTCCAGATTATTCAAACCCACCCAGCGTTCAAACCTCAAATCCATCCAGCGTTCCAACCTACGAGATACTGACTAGTCCGTCTTGCTCATCGAATCAACATACCACCCAGATTGATGAATCCTGGCCAGCTACGCGGATAACAACAAATGAATCAGCTCAGTCATACATGTAATTTTCAGATACATTCCAAATAAAAGTTATTTTAAAAAAATCAGTTTATTTTTTAACAGCTACCTATTAATAATGTTAAATTTTACCTTGACATATGTATTTAGGGCACTTATGAGAGCATCGCAGGTTTCTGGAATTATTACTGATATTGCCTGTTTGGATACTTTGAAAAGATACATCAGACTCTGGTAATACTCCCCAGTTGCCAAAAATCTTAAAGTAATCACTAAACGTTCTGTTACACTAATGGCATTTCGAAAATTTGTATTTTTCTTCTGTATCGAGGGTCCAATGATTTCTATTAGATTTTCAAGATCAGTACTGGTCATTCTTAAAAAGTTTTTGAAGCTGCATCGCATTTCTCCACTAATACCTCTATCGTCTTTTCTTAAATCTTCCAATAGTTCCTCAACATAGTTTTTTTGTCGGTTCTTCAAGCTCGGCCTAACCCAAAAACGTTTTTTCTTTTTTTGGTTTTGGAATAGAAAACCAGCTGCCATAATAAATAATTCATTGTTCCTTTGTAATTCCAAATTTCGAGCTCGCCACATTTTCTATCGGGATCACAAAGTTGACTGATTTTTGTTTTCATATGTGGACAGCAGTTGACAATTAGTTCCTGTTTTCGAAAACTTGCAGTTTTGTTGTGTTGCTGATTTGTTGGAGTTTTTGTTTTGTTGGTTTGGTGTGGACCCGGCATTAGATACCTACGAAAACATCTTGAATCTGTGACCAACACTGAGGTTGTATTCGTTATAAAGGTGACATATATATATATTTATTAACGAAAGACTAAGCATGATGTATTCATTATCAGGATACAACATTTTTGTTTAAATATGGGACACCCCAGCACGCTTCGCGTGCCAACCTCTTTGAATGGTAACAATGACTGATATTTATAATATACCTAATTTTAGATATTTTAGAGAAGATTTTTCAAACTCTTTTTTAGTTCGCATAAACTTTTTTATAGCCTATACAGAATATATGTGTGCCACGTTTCATTATTTAAATCTTAAAGTTTTTGAGAAATTACGATCAGTCAGTAAATATTTGACTTTATTACACTTATTTTCGATTGTCAAACTGTAATAACATAATTTCCGTACAGGAATACAATGTCTTTTACGTATTGTACTTTAGGCGTTCTCTAAAGGTATAAAATATTAATGTAAAATCTTTTAAATTCATAATTCAATAATTTTAACGTTAGATTGTAAACATAATTTCAGCGATACCAATGATGATGCAACATCACAGCATGAGCGAAACGTTTGGTTATCTTGTAAATAGTGAAGATAGAACCTTACGAGGTTGTGACCGGAAAATATATATTTTTGATAATTTCTCTGTTTTAAAATAACTGACGGCTAATACCATCGAAGAAATCGGATTAGTTTAGCCTCAGCCACCTAACATTATTCTTACAGGATACTCTGAACTATAAAATATAATCTATAATTTTACCCTTTAAAAAATGAGATACTTGTAAACGACCGTAAGCAATTATCACAACTGGCAAGACATAAATTTCGTGTACAAACTGATAATTGTTATAACATTTAAAAAATTTAAAATGCTTGCATAAAATGCACAATTAAAAAACCCCCTTTACGAAATCACAAATCATTCTAAAACAATGCGATTTTATTATACTAAAAACGTCAAAACAAATAAAGCGATTCAAGAATTTACTTTTATTTTCGGAATTGTAAATTCTCAGCAATTACGTCCATTAGGGTCGATGACGCAACGTACAAACACTCCCCGAAGATGTTCCCACAACACTCACACACGCCTGGAGGCCTCTGGTATTGGTAATCGCCGACCTCAAACCTAACCTAAGAGCTCTCTCAGATACGTCCCTACATACTAAACATAGAAATTAACAGCCGGTAGTGGAGATCAGATAGGAGAGCTACTGGATAATGGACGGTCTGTTGAAGATGGAAGATGCTATCTGACAGACAATTAGTATCCAATAACACAGCTTTACTGCTATATATGACATCTGTAGGCATGTGGTCGATCACGATACGGCTTGCTGGTACCAGAGACCATTTTCTCACGTTATTGTTTTACACAGAACGAAAACACACAAATTTGCTCAACAACGCCCTCCCCTTTCATTCTTGATGAATCTCTTATCCTTCCTGCTTACATTTGTCTTTAGATAAACTTCTAAACATTCCTACATCTTCCTATTGTTTTTAATTACCTCAACCCCCCTACACTCAACTACTGTTCCCTATTCACCCTTTCAAAAATGACTTTATGGCCCTTAATATTTTCACAAGTAAACCCCTTAATCTCAATAATTGTTACTCCCTTCCCTTCATACTTTCTTGATTTGACCCTTTTCAATGTCCTCCTCTCCTGATTTAATTCCTGACGACCTCTGAACCCCCTCCTTTCTGATCGACCCTTCTATCCCCTATCGAGTACCATAAATGTTGTAATTAAAGAACCATCTACTCTCCAAACACGTATTATTTAGCAATTCTGTCATTTATAAACACGATCTCTGACTCTTGGTAGTCCGACCACACAAAACAAATGACTCACTCTCTCTCTACGTTTGATTCTTGAATCACCTCTAAACTCTCCACCACCTGACTCCCTACATACGGCTGTTGGTAGTCCACCACCTGCAACCTGCAAATTACTCTCTGTGATCCTCTTGTCTTATTTAAATCTGACTCTTGACGCCGTTTCTATCGTCTCAAACTTGACCTTCTCATTAACTCCCTAAACATAAATATTTGTGACCTATCAACTGTCCAATGAAATGGATTAGCAAATAAACAGTACACTAACATGACTTCCCACATTTGAGTATTTATATTACAACTAAGATTATTTTTAATTATTACGTAGTGATGGTAATATAGATATCATCATCATAATAAACACTAGTAATGACATTTTTTTACAATTTCGTGGCAGCTGAATCGTGATAGGAGGTGAGAGTGGCAAAGGAAATAATTGAACACTGTCTACTTTCATCATAATATTAATTAGTCAAAATAACTCCTGGGGCTGAACAAATTAATTATGATAACAGAGCAGAATGGACCAACGTTTATGAACAACTAGGAGTGTGCAATGCGTCAAAATGCATAATAAATGACGAATCAAAATGTCGATGCATCGATAGTAACAAAATGCAGCAGCAATCGATGTCTCAGAATTATTCCAATGTGTCAAAAAGACGAATAAGAAATATGAAAATGCTTTTTTATCAATAATATTTATTGACGCATCTTTCTTTTAGAATGAGAATGTTATAAAATAAAACATTATTAAAATGGTTAACACTGCAGTTTATTTTCATCCCGTATTGTCGTTCCAAATGCGATCAGGCGTAAAACCTGATAAGATTGCGAATACAGAATTCGACCGGGGATGCAACTCACACGGACCTTCAATCAATGCGTATGGTACCGTAATTCACGTGCGTGAGGTGTACACGGATCAGTAGAACATTCCTATACAGACAGACCATCTATTTCAATTAATCACAATTACTATGGGATCTATATTTAATAAAAAATAACAAGAATTTACTTGAAATAGTTAAATGAATCTACTGTGTTTTTGTTAAGAACACCGATGAAAAACGAGTTCCTTCCACCGATAAAGAGCATTGTCTACAGTCAACCTCTTTTACTAAACATTTCACATACAAAACACGATCCCATATTGTTTTCGTTTATAAATTCAAATGTGTTGCGTTTTTAAGAAATCTCGAAACGATTCAATTCTGCTTTCCGTCTGACCATTGGCACTGTGTGCTAAAAAAACACTTCTCTTTTTTCAAGATTGAATTAAACGTTAGTTCATTTCAAAACTAATTAAATTAAAACCAACGCTTTAACAACCAGGTTCAAGCTTTTATTGGAAAATATTTAAAATTAATATATAAACTCTAAATGTATTCAATAAATTATTGGGGTATGTTGTTACTTTTTTATTACTTTTAATATATTGAATAAACAATGATGGATTTATACACCTAAATCAAAATTGTGCTTCTTCTAAACATAATGCTGTGACATTTTATTTAATTATGCATGCATGTAACTTTACATTAATATTCATTTCAGTCAACATCATCATATGTTAGAAAAGAGAAACAATAGCTGTTAGTAACTGTAATTATGTTGTTTTCAATTATTATATCAATTCTTCTTTTTGCCTCCGAAATATATTGTTTATACCTTAAAATATTACATTTGGACAGTTTTGACCAGTTACTTCACTCCTACACTCTGTACAACTATTGATATTTAACTGTAATTAAATTTATGTACTACCATGAAATTCCTTTATCCTGATTTTATTTATGTTTTTTCTTCTTTTTACTTGATTATAAAAGCATGCATATTGTTACAAAAACTAATTAAGCACTGCACTTTTATTATAAATTAATTGTGATATATTATCCTTAGCTGCATTTTGTATAGCCCAACACCTTACAGTCCTTACTCGTATTATTTTTAATTGAACGTCTTACTTATAGTGTTGGGCAAAAGTCTGGAATATATTTATTTATTTCAAAACCATTGAAAGAGATGTAATGAAACTTTATAGTTATGTACATGTCCCTATAGCAAACATTTAGACAAATTTTACTTGTTATTAGCATAGCCAGATGATGACCCAGGAAGGAAGTCTTAAAAATGTTAAATTTAAGCCTAACTCAAGTTTTACCACATTTTAAAGGCCTTTGTTTTTAAAACAAAAGAGTGCAAACCTGAGGTCATAAAGATGACCCAGTCAGAAAATACAGCCACTCAAAGAATTTAATGTCAGGGTTGGGCAAAAGTCTCGAATGTATTTATTAATTTTAAAACTATTAAAAGAAAAATATTGAAACTTTGTAGTTATGTACATGTTCCTATACCAAACATATGGACATATTTTATTTGATTTTTGCATATCTAGGGGATGGCCCCAGAAGGAAGTCTTAAAAATTTTAAATGTAAGCCTACCTCGAGTTATTACTCATTTTAAAGGTATTTGTTTGTAAAACACAAGAGTGCAAACCTGAGGTCAAAAGGATGACCCAGTCAGAAAATATAGCCTTTATTATTATGTCGATTATTTGGGGGTGAGATTGGACGGTGGTCTCAGGTGGAATGAACATATCGATAAACTTGCTAAACAGCTGGCTACATACATTTTTGTTCTGAAAAATATATCCTCGTTAAATAACATATCACTGTCTAAACTGGTGTACTTTGGCTTGATTGAGAGTCTGGTTAGGTACTCAATCATCCTTTGGGGTTCCTCTAGTATTAGTAATTTAAATAGGATTTTTGTCCTTCAAAAAAGAGCAATTAGATGTATGTTGAAACTTAGACCTGGTGACTCATGTTTTGAGCATTTCAGAGAACTGCAAATTTTAACTGTACCTATATGTTTGAAACAATAGTCTATGTAAAAGAACACAAACAAATCGCTGCTCATCAGCATTCTTACAATACCAGAAATCATAATTTTAATCCTTCTGTACATCATAATCTTAAGCTCTTTGAAAGAAAGCCGGATTACATGGGTCTCAAGCTACTTAAACAACTTCCTCCCAACACCCAGATTAATAATATAAAAAAGTTTAAATATGAGCTTAAAAAATATCTTGTAGACCAGTGTTTCTATCAGATTCCACCTTGCCTGACCTGACTCTCATTCCTGCATTGGTTACAACCAACCCTACCCCCTCCTGATTATCTCTGCCATGAAGACAAGCATCAAGAAGATGTGCCTAATATGAAACGAGGAAAGAATAAAGAATGACTGGTCCTATGCCAAGTGGTCAATCAGGACGACGTGGGATATGTATGTATATGTATGTATGCCTTTCAAACAATTTAATGTCATATAACTAACACTGCTTAAGATAAAGGTAAGATAGTTATTATCTATTGCTGTGTAGAGCTATAATTTATCTAACTGAATATGAGAAATTAAATTTCACAAAAAAATAAGTAACAAATTATTATAATAATATTCTTAGACTATTTTAGGTGAACCTACTGTCAAAAATGTTTTAATAAATTTGTCTTCATTTTATCTTAGTTAAATAGCATAGCCATTTTTATAGTGCAGTTGTTTGTTACGACTGTTAAAATCAACAACATAATCAGCACCTGAAATTGTTAAATAAATAGCTGTATAACTGAGAATAATTAGTAATATGACATTCATTTCTTTAAATCACTGTATTTTGTGAATGAGTCATCCTTTTGACCTCAGGTTTGCACTTTTGTATTTTACAAACAAAGCCATTTAAAATGAGGTATAACTCGAGGTAGGATTACATTTAAAATTTTTAAGACTTCCTTCATGGGTCATCCCCTGGATATGTAAAAAACAAGTAAAACATGTCTAAATGTTTGGTATAGGAGGGACATAACTACAAAGTTTCATTACATTCCTTTTAATGGTTTTGAAATTAATAAATATATTCCAGATTTTTGCCCAGATCTGTATATACAGTTTATTGTTATATTTCTGTTTTATATATACAGGGTGACAATTAAGTATTAGGGTGACTTTATAACTTTTAAAAAACAAGAGATATCACAACCAATATGTGAATCCTACATCATTTTAAAGATCTAGTTAAACTGAAAACAAATCTAATTCAGAAATCTTTAGGAGAGAGAGAAATTGCAGCATGTGCCTTCATAGATATTGAAGGGGCTTTTGATAACACCTCACATGAAGCAATAAGGAGAGCCCTGGAGCATAGGGGAGTTGGAAGGGCAACTTCTAGATGGTTGATGAACCTCCTGGCCTCAAGAAGGGCTGAGACTGTGGTCGGGAAGAGCATAATTCAGGTGAATACAACAAGAGGATGTCCACAGGGCGGAGTACTGTCTCCCTTGTTGTGGAGCCTGGTCATAGACGAGCTTCTCAGGATAATCACTGGGAATGGTCTCATATGCTTCGGCTATGCAGACGACATCGTCATAATGGCCCGAGGAAAATTTGAAGAAATTCTCTGTGATTTGATCCAGAGAGGTCTAGAGGCTGTGCAGAGATGGTGCCAGGGAGTAGGGCTTAGGGTTAATCCTGCCAAGACTAATCTGGTACCATTCACCAGGAAAAGGAATCTACCACGTCTGAGAGCGATCAGATTTGATGGAGTAGAGATTGAGTGGAAGGCAGAAGTGAAATATTTAGGAATCACACTAGATAAAAAACTTCTGTGGAGGAGACATATAGAGGAGACCATGAGTAAAGCAAAGCAAGCACTGATGGTGTGCAGAAGGATTGCGGGAAATTCTTGGGGCTGTCAACCAAGGATACTGCACTGGATGTACACGATGATAGTGAGACCCTCCATCACTTATGGTGCTATTGTATGGTCGGGGAGAACGGGTTTGGACACCGTTAAAAAAGCACTCGGCAGTGTACAGAGGCTCGCATGCATTTGCATTACGGGAGGGATGAGGTCTTGTCCCACAGCAGCTATGGAAATGATTCTCCACCTCGCGCCCTTGCATCTTCACGTTGAGGAGGTGGCGAGGGTGTCTGAGGTGAGAATAAACAGGATCATTACCAGGCAAAATATGAACTTCGGAACTCCTCGGGATTTCTGGGATTTTCCGAGGGACTCTATAGTCAGGAAGTTTGATTTTGAACGATCGTTTCAAAGGGAACTGAGCACAAAAAGGGACTGGAGTGGAGAAAGCATCCGCACAATGTCCAGCAGCCACATTATGTGGTTTACAGATGGTTCTAAGACTGAGGAGGGGACCGGTTCCGGTGTGTTTGGGCCAGGTACCAAACTCTCGGAGGCGATGGGGGAGTTCCCTAGTGTATTTCAGGCGGAAATTCACGCCATTGATACATGCATTAGAATCAATCTGGAAAGGGAATATAGGGGCAAGATGATTGCTATAATGTCGGACAGTCAGGCAGCCATCCAAGCACTGAGTTCTCCTATTATCAGGTCGGGGATGGTTTGGGAGTGCCGGCAGAGACTTAACTTGCTAGGGAGAAGCAACAAGGTGACACTTCAATGGGTGCCGGGACACATTGGTGTTGAAGGGAATGAGAAGGCAGATGAGCTTGCAAGGAAGGGGGCATCGACCCCGCTTGTGGGACCAGAGCCTTTTTGTGGCCTTGGAGATGCCTTCTTCAAGGAAGAAATTAAAAGGACAATGGTGGCCAAAAGAGACAGACTCTGGAGGGCCACAGCAGGGCTGAGACAAGCTAAGAAGCTGTTGGGAGGCAGGAACTTCAACAGATTCAAAGTATGCATAGGCCTAAGCAAAACCAGACTGAAGAGGGTAACAGGCTTCCTTACTGGGCATTGCCTACTGAGGAGGCATGCTAGGAATCTGGGTCTGGTAGAAGATGCATCATGTAGATTCTGTGGAATGGGAGAGGAAGACCCTCTTCATTTACTGGAAGAGTGTGATGCTATAGCGACAAAGAGAGCCAGGCATCTGGGTCGGTACCAGATTAGACTGGAAGAAATACCACATCTAGAGATCATCCAGATCCTCCGATTCCTAGAGGATCTGGGAATTGATGAATTGTGACCGAGCAGTCTCGGGCAGAGCATGGGGGGCAAAATAGATCTTGATAGGTCCAGTTGCTTAAATTTCACCCCAAATCACAATACAATACAATACAATACAAACTGAAAACAATGCCGCAAACCGGACTTAAAGAAGTTGATCCAGTCCAAAATAATTGCTGTTCAAAGTTTTAGAAATGTTTAATATATTGTACTTTAATAATATATTTAATATATTGTACAAATAAAAGAAAATTACAAGTTAAAGGGAATACTTATTGGGGAATACTTGAAGGGAAATTTAAATGCCAACAATTATCAATATATGCTCCAAAATAAGACAGTTCTTGCTCTATAAACTAGTCCTGGCGCTGACGTCCAAACATGTTTTTTCTAACAACACGCTACACTATGGTGTTCAAGTGAGGCAATACTTACATACAGTATTCCATCAACGGTGGATTGGAAGATGTGGAGCGATTGAGTGGCTGGCTCGTTCTCCTGATCTAACTCCGCTGGACTACTTTTTATGGGGTTATTTCAAAGACAAGTTTATGAAACTCAGCCTACAGATCTGATTGATCTTAGACACAGGATAGCACAGGAGCTCAAGCTCTTCCACGAGAATACATACAAAAAGCAGTAGCTAGCTTTTATAACCGGGTAGCACGTTGCCAGATGGCAAACGGGAAATATTTTGAACAACTAATTTTAAAGGAGTTCAGTAAGTATTCCCTTCAACTTGTAACTTTCTGTTATTCGTAAGTACAAGGTATTAAACATTTTTTAAACTTTGAACAGCAATTACTTCCGACTGGATCAACCTATTAAGTCCGGTTTGTGGCATTGCTTTTAGTTTAACTAGAACTTTAAAATGATCTACAAGTCAACACAGGCTGCCATTGAAGATTTTCTTCTACTCCTAACGGGCCCACCCCCAAAGATGACATCTGATCACCATGTACACAGTTAGGTAGCTAACTTTTACCAGTAACAGTATGAAAATGTTGGTTGTGATATCTCTTGTCATTTAAAAGTTATAAAGATGTACTAAGACTTCATTGTCACCCTGTATATACTAAGGGACACCCCTACATGCTTCATATGCCAATCCCATCCCTCGCTCGCTGCGCTCGTAACACCTCGGCCTCTGCATGTGACTTTTGACAACAAATGTTATTGGTTAAACTGTATTAAGTAAAATAATAATATTTAAAATTATTTATAGTGGCTCACACATTGCACTTGAGTTGTAACCTATTTACAGTTTAAATATAAACAGCCAATGGTATTACGAAGAATAAGAAATATCTATAACCTTCTCAATAGTATAAACATCATTATTTACATTTGACCAGCTGTTATTTTTTTTACTCTCTCCATGTTATTTTTATGGCCAAAAACCCAACTTTGAGGGCTTCCTATACCCTTCAGGATAAAAATATTGAAAAAATGAAACCTTATTGCACAACTATGAATAGGTCAAACTTTTTGACACCTCAATGGTTTTAAACATTGATAAAGAAATTGGCGAGGAGTTGCATTGACAAAAAACTGCTTTACGTATTATATAAAAGGATATATGCATAAATAATTATATATATATATAAAATATTACTTAGCTAATATTTTTGTAATCAATACATTTATTCTTTAAACTATCATCCTTTGTACAGTAGCTGGTAATGCACGCGTACTATCGTTACTCTACCACTTTTAAAACTTAAATAATAATAATGAATGCTGTACTTGTGCATTGAATCGAATCGAAATTCTTGGAATCACATCTGTGCATTATCTTGATAGGTTTATCACCTATAATAATACCTATCAGATTAGTGGTAACATGTTAGAATCAATTTATGTTCTAGTTAAGGCTTTTATCTTCAAATCTGTGCTACATTCATTTGATTGTACTACAAGTTATTTTATTTTTAGATACCTTTAATACAAATCTAAATAAATGTTATTGTACACAATAAACCAGTTTCCTTTAGATTATTCATAACAGATTAACTATTATAATTATCAAGCCTCTTTTAGAAAAGCCGGGGTCGGTATTACGGGAACGAGCATAGAACCTTTCGCCTACAATCTCCTCAACAGTTTGTCCCCAAGAAGTATCTAATAACAAAAATGCCTTGGTTTTAGCAGTGTATACAGATTTCCAATTATTCATTTAAAAGTTATTTATGAATTATTAATTACATTTATCAAATTATTTTTACAAATTTTAATACTTATTAATTTATTTGCACAAAAAAACTGTTAATAGTCTGCAGAGGTAGTCGCCATATTAGATTTACATCCTACAAGGGAAATGTTACATGCGTTAAGGCAGGGGATTTTAACCTGGGGGTTGTGAAAGACCACGTTGGGAGCCGGGGAAGGATTGTGGAAGCAAAAAAACTAAGTCTTTTTCATAGCATTCAGATTCAAATTTTGTTAGAAAATAATAGGTATTTAAGTGTAACAGTTTTTATAGGTTAATGGGTAGATTCGAGACCAGCTGTATGATTTTGTCTTAATAGTAAAAGATCGAACTACATGACATATACAAGGGGTAAACAAAATTAAATATACTGATGAAGTCTGTTTAATAGTAGAATATTTTATTTTATTAAATAAAGAGTAAACGAGTAATAAAAAAATACCTATTTAATGTGAGCCTTGAGCTTGTTTAGCCCTGACTATTTTTTTTAAATGTCTGGCTTGATGTTTGTTATGCACATAATTAAATCGTTTTCTAATGACAACCTGTTCTTTGATTTTTTTTTTTTTTTTTTTTTATTGTCACCATCCTTGAAACCCCTTATTCCCACAAATACGAGGTTGGAAATTGAATCAGTACTTTTAAAGCTTGAGACACCAAATCCAGATACTCGTTTTTTACACCTAGCTAAATTTAGTCCACATAATTGCTCTCATACAACAGTTTTTTTGAGTGGTCCGTTGACAACTCTATCAGTTTGTGATGAAGCACAGCGTCGAGTCCTGCCTTTTCCACCATCTTCTGATGGAATGAATATAAAACCCATTGCAACTCCAAAGTGTCCTCATTAAGAATATAGTCAGAATACTGGACATTTAAAACTTCCAAGTGATTAGTTATCAGCAGCAAAAAAAATGTCAAATCAACATTATCTTGAAGACCAATAACAAATTAAATAAGTTCGAAAGTCAGAGTCGAGGAAAGTTTTTGAAATTTATGTCCTTTACTCTTTTCATCCAAAGTGATATTTTTTTGAAAATGCACTTACTTTGACCTGTGCAAATAAAATTGTTTGATCTGGTCCTTGCAAACTTAAGTTAATAGTGTTTATTTGAGAAAACATATATCGGCCAAGTATGCAGCTGAATTAACGATTCTTCATAGGCAAAATATTCTGCAAGTGAGGATTAGTATCGTGAAGGAAAACCAACATTTCTGATCATAATTCAAACAGTCTGCTCAAGACGTTTCCACGGGAGAGCCAGTGCAATTCTGTGTGAAGCAACAGATTTGTATGTAAAGAGCCCATCTCCTCACACACAGCGGATAATGTTCTTTTTTCAATGGACACATTTTAACAAAATTAACAATTTTCATATATATATATATGCTCATATAATGATTTATATGAGCATACAATTTGAACGATCAAAATTTTCAAAAGTGGATCCACTAGTATCTTTTGCACTCTTTCAAGTTATGTATTTTAATACAAATATATAATTCATAGTGCCATGCCACATTTAACAGATATCAATCACAACTTTAAATTGTAAATGGTAAGCAACGAAAGGTAGGTTCCACTTCCGTGTAAGTGGCAATGGATACCACTGTACTTTGTACTAGGTGGATAAATACCACTGTTCAGAACAAACAATTAGTCTGGATGCATGCCCACTGACAGCTGGACATAAACGAGGAGTGAAGAGGGGAGTCTTTTGCAAAAATATTGGTGTATACAAACAGTTGTCCTAAAGCAATGTTTAATATCTATTATTACTATCAGCTGATGTTCATTATTGTGATATTTGTCAGTAATACGGCTAGTAGCAACACTGGTAAGTCCACAAACTAATTGTTCTATCAGTATATGTTGGGGTGGATGGGTGGGTCCCTGGGACATTGAGTAGAGAGAGTTCCTATTTTATCATAAATAATTGTATATAGACCCACCATTGTACTTTGTAAGGGTAGCTACGTGGATAAATACAATTAGTCTGGGTGCATGACCAGTGACAACTGGACATAGGCAAGGTGTGAAGAGGGGGCTCTTTTACGAAAAAAATTGATGTTCACTAACAGTTAGTTGTCTTGAAGAAGTGTTGAATATCTATTATTACTATCAGCTGATGTTTATTATTGCAATTTTTGTCAGTAATACGGCTAGTAGCAACATCGGTACGCCTCAAAACTAATTGTTCTATCAGTATATGTCGGGGTGGATGAGTGGGTTCCAGGGACCTTGAGTAGAGAGTTCCCAATCCCATGTTATCGTAAATAATTGTATATAGACCCTATTAATCAGTATCCAAGATTTTAGGCATTTTTCTTGTAGTTTTAGACATTTATCTCTTTTTAGAAGCACAACTTCATCAAAAGGCCTAGTGTAAATAACTTTAAATATCTTGTAAATATAACTAATATTGTTTCTAGTTTTAGGTGGACAAATGTAAATACAAGGCGTGTTTTTAAAGTAAGTACCGTTTTGGAATCCCACCGCTGTAGCGCTGCGATCGGCGTCCAGCACATGCGTGCTAGATGCTACTATCTTTTGGCAAGCCACAGCCGCCGTTACGGACCCATTTGACTGTATTTAAGGTCGCTTATGACTGTTTAAAATTCCTCCTCTGATTAAAATTGCCGTCAACTGTAAAGTACATGTTGTGATAAGTTTTCGTAACAATAATGACATGATAGCATAAGCTTCACATTCATCGAGAGATCTGTGAAGTTTATTGAGAAAACAGAATGAGTGATGGGATAGTATGGAAATGGGTGAGAGCTTTTAAGGTTGTGCGAATGTGCATGATGATGAACGAAGTCAGAAACCTTCACTAATTACTGATAACTTGGTACAAAATGTTGATGAAAAAAGTCAGAGAAAACAGACGCTTTATAACTGCATCATTATTTACTGTGTCTTCAAGTGTCAAGAAGTGCGATTATTGAAATTATGACAGACTGTTTGAAGTACCGAAAGTTATGCTTACGGTAGGTTCCTAAAATGCTGACGGAGAATCAAAAAACACAAACGTTTGACAAGAATCACACAAAAAATGTTCAACCAGTTCTCTCACATTCCTAGAACATTAAAATCGTGATGGTTACAATTTTTTTAACCAAATTAATAGTCACTGTAACATACTCACAATGAGTGTCAGCTGCTTCCACACCCTTAGCGTTATGAAAATGTACACAGCGCATAATTCACAGTTGGCGGCATTTTTAACAGGAGGAGGAATTTTAAACAGTCATAAATGACCTTAAATACAGTCAATTGGATCCCTAACGGCGGCTGTGGCTTGCCAATAGATAGTAGTACCCAGCACGCATGCGCTGAACGCTGACCGCAGCGCTACAGCGGCGGGATTCCAAAACAGTTCTTACTTTAAAAACACGCCTCGTAGTACTGATATTGTCAAGGTTATTAATAAGAAATTTAAGGTGTCCAACAGCAAAGAAGTATATAGTATGACTACAATCTTTTTAAAGAGGGTAATAACACTTATAGCCCCTATATGTAGCTAGTTGTTTAACAGCTGTTTATTAGAAGGCATATTTCCAGAAGCTCTAAAAGTAACAAGGACTGTTCCTGTTTTTAAGAAAGGATCTCGCTCTGAAGTGTCCAACTATAGAGTTATTTCCTTGATCCGTGTAATTACCAATGTTTATTTATTAACATATTCTTACATATGAGACGCCGACACAACGCTGTTGGTATTTTAAGGGGAATATGAATGATTATATGAGTGTAGGATGAGTGTGGATGAGTGTAGTCTGGTTACTAACTGAGTTCAACTGTTCCTCAGAAAGGGCAATTTATTAATAGCCCAACAGCCAGGGCAACTAAGGGACTTAGAGCTATACGTGGAATCCGAACCATGTAGTGCTGGTTTGATTTTCAACTAACTTATAAGCCTGATACTCAGTTATCTCCCCCACACAACATCGGTACAATGATTACCACCCAACATGGACACCCCAGACTTTTCTAGTAGTGTCCACGCCGATAGCAACCATTGAGCGGACGCCATATTGCTATAAAATACCATACACGGCAAACACCATTTTTATAAAATAAGTTTATAAATTGGGACATTCCCACAAAGATGGCATAAATTGCCACAAAACATGTCCACCCTACAGCAATAAATAATTCAACATAATGAAAGAGCAAACAATAACTATAGCATAAATAACAACAATATATAGGAATACTACACTCACAAAAAATATATATATACAAAAATATAACAACCAACACAATAAGGCATACACATCTATATTATATATATAAAAGGCAAAGCCCTCACTGACTCACTCACTCATCACTAATTCTCCAACTTCCCATGTAGGTAGAGAGCTGAAATGTTGTACACTGTTTCTTTAGACCTTAATAAACATTTTCATTAAGACCAGAATAAAGTATTTTCATCTTGATAAAGTACTCCTAAGGGGTAGAAACCACCCTTAAAAGATTTCTCCATAAGGATAACATTGAGTTGATTTTAGTAAATTAATAACAGCTGGTTTGTAAATAAATAAACATGTCTATTTTGAATGTTTGACATTATACTATTTAATATTTTACTATGAGTTTAATCTTCAGCTGTTAAACAAAAATAAATGAAATGAACACTCTTGAAATAGGCTAAATAGGTGGCAAAGCAATTAGTGTGAGTGAGATACTGTAACTAAATTTAATATTGTGATTTTATGTTATATAGTTAATCTCCTATTTTTTTGTATTGAATAGTTACATGCCGAGGCCGAAGGCCGAGGAGTATCAATTGCAGCAAGCATCGGGGTTGGCATGCGAAGCATGCAGGGGTGTCTCCTAGTCTAAATATAAAGAAACAACAATGAAAATAAATAACAATAAAAGAATAAATAAAAATACACTTGCAGAGTACTGCCACAATATATACAACACAGCAGAGCGATAAATACTAAGAGCAACAACAATGCAATAACTAATAATAATAAGTAAATAACATACAAAAGAACTTCATAATAATAATAATAATGTTTAGTCGATTGTGAGATTATTTTGAGTCGCACGGCCTACTGGTCCTGGCTTAAAAGGAGAGCCTGCAATGCTTGCTGTTGAAATCCTACTTGAGAGAATTCTAAATTCATTTGATCAAAAACCGTCTACTCTGTCATGCTCAGTGATCTTTCATGTGCATTTAATTATATCTCTCATGAAATTCTTCTTGCTAAATTAGGTAAGTACAGACTAGAGAGTTGTGCGCTCAAGGTGATCAGTCTTATTTGGCTAACAGAAGGCAAGTTGTTTGCTGGAATGGTGAATAATCTGACCCCAAACTAGCAAAATATGGAGTCCCTCAGGGATTTGTGTTGGGCCCTCCCTTGTTTGTCATTGCAATCAATGACTTCTACAACAGTGTTTCTGGTAATGTTTTGTTATTTTCAGATCACATGTTGTTTTTCTGCCACTAAGATTTAAGACTGGCTCAGTCAGCAGTCTTAAACATCTGTTTGATGTTTCTCCCTTTGGTTTACGGGCAACACACTGATACTTAATGAGTCTAAAACTCAGAAAATAAATTTTAACCTAATTAAGAAATGTTTTAATTTTGAACCTGTAAAACTGTTAGGTTTTGTCTTGAACTCAAAGTTGGTATGGAATGATCATGTAAATCATGTATGTATAAAATTAAATAGATTATTGTATTAAGGAGACTCACAGATGACTTATTAATTAACAATTTAAAGCAAGCATTTTTTCTGTTTTCCAGACCCATATTAGCTATGGAATCAGGTTATGGGACATGTTTCCAATGTTAGCAAAATCTTGCTTTTGCAAAAGAAAGTCATAAGGCTGATTTCTAGAGCAGGTTACAGAGATCATTGTATACCTCTGTTCAGAAGTAACAAAGTACTCACAGTCATTAAAAATCTAACTGGCAATTACTATTTCCTAGAATGGCAGGCCATTTTTGCCTAATGTTCAGGCGTTTGTTATAAAATTCATAAAAAATGGTTATTTACTATAAACCTATTTATATTATATATCAATATGTTCATAAGTATGCAGGCTATCATATAAATTATGAATCATATCCAAACAACGTTTTTCCTTTTTACGTAGTATGTAACATATATGTAAATTTGCTATCTTGAGTCAAGGAAAGGGGAGGGTACCTCAAAGAAACAATGTTAGGATAATAAAATTAAAAAATATGAGATAGCCAAAATATCCCAAATTTCATCTAGTTTCAGGAAATGCATACATCATATAGGAAAAAATAAATGTACTTGAAATGTATACCCACAAACACTAAATCAGCTGATCATTTGTTACCATTGAAACAGTAATATTAAAAAATGTCCTACAGAATTTAGTATAAATACTAAGAGGTTCATTTTTATACTAAAATTAAGCTAAAATCATGCTCTATAAAATAAATAAATAAATTATCAGGTTATTTGAATATTTATAGCTCTAATAGTTAGATACAAAATAATAACCTATCTGGTAATGACATATATAAATATTTTATGACCTATTTTTTTTCCTTTTATATTACACTGATATTTAACTTTATATTATTATAATATCACTAACTACACTCCCTTATACAAACTGAACAATATATAAACACTAACAAATTCTAGGTCTTCGGGGTTCGACCGCGTCAATTGGCTATGTACAAACATTGCAATGTTTGTACACAGCCATACATAGGCAATGTTTGTACATAGCCAATTGACGCGGTCGAACCCCGAAGACCTAGAATTTGTTAGTGATAGTGACGACCGTGGAAGCCTATCCATGAAGAATATATAAACAGTCTAAAACACATAATTACATAATAAATAAATTTCCATGGTCATATATTTATGTACGATTAGCAATCTGAAAACGGTAAACTTCTTCTACACGAAATCATTTTATAGAAACCCTATTTTCCGTCAGGGGTCAGGACCATGGCCGTGACGGATTGGAGAATAGACGAACTATAGAGAATTCAACCACTCACACTTATATCGCTGGAAACTTATTATTAGTGCTTACACACGTTAAATTTTAATGCTGTGTAGTACATATTGATTAACGAAATGAGATTGAAAAGTTTAAAAAGAGGCATGTTACAGAATGTATATACTGCAGGTCACATTTACGCTTTTATTACATTAGGCCTAGTTTTAATGTAAAACATAAGCGTTTACATTATGTAATGAGCACAAAAATTCATTAACAACATTCTTAAAATTAAACTGCAGTACAGTATAATATATTAAAGCCCAATTCCCACAGCCAGTGTTTTCGCAGACTTCAGGCGGCCTGATGTCGGTACACGGATAGCGTGTCGCCTGTGCATCATCAGACATGACCGTTCCAACGGCCCGTGACCTGTGTAGGCGTCGCGGCTTAAAACCTGAACTCCGACCACAGGCCTTTGTAGTGCCGCCTCTTTCTCCATGTTGAACGGGATCTGTTCAGGTAGCCCCAGACGGCCTGTCCGTACATCAGGCGTACACAGGCGAGCTGTTGCAACAACCTATTATCTGGTAGACAGCAGACTGGACCTTACGGATGACAAGCCGTTGGAACTAGGCTTATGAGGGCTAGACGGCTGGAAAGGGAAATTGTCATCTTCCAGACATAAATCATATGGCAACTGTCATATCGTGGCGCGACAAACCCAGACACTGACGGATAACAGAACCTGGCGGAAAATAGGGTGACGGACAATCGGGTTTTTACTGTATCATGTCAAATATTCAATAACCAGTGCATATCACTGTAATTGGCAACTAATATAGATTCCATAGCAACCAAAAATGTTGTCGTAGCTTGATAAATGTGTAAGATAATAACAGGTATCAGTGGCCATGTCAAGAGTGCGCTAAAAGCACACTCTGCCACTACAGAAACAAAAACAGTGTGCTAAAAGCGCACTCTGTCATTTTGAGAGTTAATATGTACATATACCAATCTCTTGCTGAAATTAAGGAGAACTATGACAAACTAGTAACCAATAATAGTATACACATGCATGTAACTAGAAATGATGCCAACCTGTTTGTAAATAGATATAGACTAGATAAATGTATAACATGTTTTCCTGTCACAAATATTAGATTTTAAAGTCTTCCACTCATGTGCATAACATCCTAAACCAAAATTTCAAAAGAATATTAAAGATTGGCTTACTAGTAATCCTATGTCCAGCCTAAAAGAATTTTTCAAGACTGAGACCAGCTCAAAAATCGTGCCCAAATAGTGACTTGACTAAGGTATAGGTTTATTTTATTATAATTGCATAGTGTGAAGTGATTGCTGCTCTTAAGCCTCGTTTTCATGGCGATAGTATACTCGTAATAGTGCTCTCATGACACTCGCCTCAATAGTTGGTTGTTTGAGAGTAGCTTCTACACGGTGGAAGTTGTTTGTGTCGATAGTGATAACTAGCACATCCAAAAAGACTACAATGAGTCGAGCTAGCTGATAGCTTAAATGTAGTACATGCAGGCAGAAACAAACCTTAAACGTGAACCTGGAAATCTGTGTCTTCTGAACAAATAATAAGGTTGGTAGGGGCTTTGAAGGCATCTGACAGCAGTGATGTCTATGGCATGTCTTGTGTCCTTTAAAAGAAAATTTTGCCTGCAATTATAGCTCCCTTGACTGAAGTTATAAACTTGTGTTTGGCCAGTGGCGTATTTCCGGATTCTATGAAAATCGCAAAAACCATGCCCAGTTTCAAGAAAGGTGACCCAAATCATCTCGGTAATTACTGCCCTAGCTTGGTTCTTCCGATACTTACAAAAATATTTGAAACAATTATGAAGAATCAAATAATACACTTTTTTAAATTAATCATCTTTTCATGATCATGCAGTTTGGTTTTGGAAAGGATCGATCAACGTCAGACGCCATTGGGACTTTGGTGATGAAGAAACTTAATGAAGCCTTTGAGTGTAGATAGATAGATAAATACACCGGGTTGTGGTCCTGTCACCAAGCCCACCGCGCCTAGACTCCATGGCCCTTTGCGCCCCGAGTCTGGCAGCAGTGTCACAAGAGACCAGTCCCTCTTATCGTGACACCATGATCGCCTTTATTGCCACCTGACTATCTGAGCAGATGGAAACAACTCCTCCGAAGCTACCTAGACACATTTCTTCCTGTGCAGCAGTTATGATTGCCATCAACTCCGCTTGGAAGACGGTAGCATGGGTTCCAAGAGGTACAGATAGAACTTTCCGTATACTCCTCCCGTACACCCCAGCGCCCACACCTCCTTCTGTAAGTCCATAAACCAGACACTTCCTTTGACTTGTGCAGGCTCGGTACTCCCCATCCACTCATTTCTGCTTGAAAGGAAATCCCTAACCTGCCTTGTCAAATCTATACCTAGGTGTCATTGAGTCTGTCCCCATCACAAGCAACAGGTCCAGAACAATGTCCCTAGATAATATTTCGCCATGGAGTCCTAGAAAATATTGGCCAGGCAGCCAGACACCACTTGCCCTTATTCTTAAGGCCGATTTACAAGCCTCCTCCTTTACAAACAGGTCCATAGGGCGGAGTCCAATGAGGACCTCCATCACCGCCAATAGGGTTGTTCTAATTGCGCCTGTAATTCCTGTAATTCCCAGAGCCTTTGAATGTAAAGAATCAGTCTTGCTTATTTTACTAGATTTTAGTTAGGCTTTTGACTGTGTGTCTCATGGTATATTACTTAGCAAATTAGAAAAATATGATGTTAGAGATGCAGTCCTTCGCACCCTGTCATCATATCTTGGGAACAGAAAGCAGGTGGTTTCAGTCAGTGGAGCAGTGTCGGCAGCTTGTGGTGTGGTGCATGGTTTCCCTCAGGGGTCAATCCTCGGCCCCCTTCTATTCTTAGAGCTGGTAAATGACCTTCGGCTTGGCGGCAGAACTTTGTTGTTTGCCGATGACACCACCATCATTGTCAGAGGCGTAGATGCTACAGCTGCCTTATCAGAAGCGGAGATTCTTTTTCACCAGGCCAAGGAGTGGTTTCTCAGCAATAAACTTAAGATGAATGAGGGAAAGACACAGCGGTTACTCTGCACTCTGAGTAATGAAATGAAAATAAATTTATTCCCCAAACATTCAAATGTATACATCAGTAAGTTAAATGATATTGTTCAACATAATAATACAAAAATACATTGAAAAATAATACAAGTAATCGCTAAACAAACTCTCTAAGATAAAAACAAAAATAATAAAAACCGTACAGTAATTCCTTTTCATGGGAAAAGCCTACATGGGCATACTGCCTGTGCGTAGGCTGAGTTGCAAGTATTGTATTCAAAAAGGACTAAATTGTAATTGTTCTATCACAGATTATTATATAAGGGGAAAATATTTTAAATGTACGTCTATAGTAACTAAAATATACATAAATAAGAATAGAAAGTAAACAAATATTTAAAAAAAGGAAAAATAGGTAATATTCATAAATAATAATAATATAAACTTTGAAATATGGAAAAAGTGGTAGCACAAATGAATTTAATAATTAACACTTCAATGACATTGCAACTCGGAGGTGAGGCAATTATATCCAAAAAGTAATCACTGACTGTATGCCAATTTAGGAAGGGCTAGAGAAACAAGTGCATGCAGGATGAAGCCCTATGAATACTTCTCGCAATGCCTACAGAACTGCAGTCATTGCTTCTCGTCATCCAGCCTCAACACAAGACCCTCCAACCAAAGGCCCACTCATATAGCACCGGCCTCGGCCACAGTTCACCAGTGGGGGGGGAGGGAGTGGTGTGCATCAAATCCGCCCGTAGACACTAGTAATGACATTCTCTGCTCCCTCCAAACCTATTAGATTGATCCAATCAGTTACCTGTGTTTTGAATATAGATATTGAAGTACAAGAAAATAAATTTAAATTTGGGTTATTCCGTCTGAGATTTAAAAGCAATGCATGTGCAATGTAGACCGGAGTAGTAGTTGAAAATGATTTACTAATAGTTGGTGTGACAAAACCTACATTAGCAGAGTAACGTGTGCTGCAAGTGTGTAAAATTGGAGAGAATATAGAATTATGTTTGAATATAAATACCATCAAATGTTTAATAAAGAGTTGATGAATATTAAGGACTGATAGGCCATCACAAACCAGTATCTAATGACGGTCTGCTATGCTTTGATGTAGAGTCATATAAACTATGGCCTAGTTTGGTGGACACATGCTTCTGGCTGTAAAAGAATCTTAACAATTCAGAAGAAAGCTATTAGGCTGTTAACGGACTCAGGCCCTAGAGACCATTGTAGGCCTCTTTTTAAGCAAACTGGAATTTTGACCATCTATAGTCTAAACATGCTAATCTTAATTCACAAAAATCTTGACAAGTTTCAGGTAAGAAGTAACATCCATGCGCATGTGACTCGTCATAGCTCAGATATCAACATGCCTCGCTGTAGGCTTACCAAGACACTAAATAGCTACCCAATGAGAGCCGTCAGAATGCATAATCTGATTTCCGTCACACATGAAGCCCTTGGACTCAAGCAGGATTGTCCTTAAGAACATCTTTGTGAACAAGCCTCTATATTCTCTTGACGAAGTTGATAGGGCCCATTTTCTAAAATCTTGCCACTATCTTGCCTCTCAGTTAGTCCTAAAATTCTTTGATGCAGTCTATCCAGCTGTTGCCGGTCACCGACTAAGGAAACAAGTATCACACAAAAGATATTAGCAGTATTCAGAATGAGAGTAGGCCTCATTGTTCCTGTACTATCGTGAGAGCATTCCACACTATCTAGTCAGCCGAACAGTGCGAGAGTGTTCTCACGACAGTGACTTTCAAACTGTTTATACGGTGACAGTTGTTTCGATAGTTACTATTATGATAGAAACTATCACCGTGAAAACGAGCCTTTATGCATGGTATGTTCATAAATAGTGCATGTATTATGGTTGACCTGGCCTATTGTATATATCTATGCTTAATGGCTCAATAAAAATCATGAATTATGTCTATACTATCATGTATCTCATTTATACACCTTGATACTGTCTATTTCTTTCCAAAAATATTGTGAATACTATCCTTTGACCTAATTTTTTTGTCTGAACACAAAACAAAATATGATAATTTTGATTATATTTAGTCTGATATACTTGTTTAGTTATTTAATTTACCTCCATTGTTGAGAATAGGCCTTGAGGATACAGAGCACTATTTATTGGATCTACCTTAGGGATTTGATCATTTATCAAACCATAAAGATGTATGTGCGCATATTCTATAAAACATTCAACATTCCAGGGTTTCTATGCTGAACTTGAATAATATCTCTACTTTGGTACATGTTCTTATAATACTTTAACCAATACTATAAAGTCTATATGACCTACACTTAAGTACTTTTGCTGTAAACTATGACCTATTTTATTGCCAGTTAGTTCTGTCATGAATGCACTTCTTTTTTTACCAACAGAAAATTATCAACTGATTTAATTCCAAAGTTAACTTGGTTACAGTTAAGGTTTCAACTTGCATGGACAAAAATAAATTTCTGCATCTTGAACATGTGACATTAGATAAGTAAATTTTAATATTAATTAATTACTAACCTGATCTTTTCAATGCCTTTACAGCAGGATCTATGACAAGCCATGGGTGCGGAAGATCCAAAAATACAGCATCGGCTTTTCCTTCCACTTCCTCGCCAAACCCTTGGAGGCAGACATCCCTCTGTGAACAGGTCACCAATTCTTCCAAACCATGGTCAAAAAATTCTTCTCTTGCTAGAGTTACTCGATGCTCATGAAAATCGTAAGTGTGAACATGACCAGATGGGCGCACAGTCCGTGCTAGTGCATGTGTAAGCGAACCACTGCCAGTCCCTGATATGACATATAATAATAGGGGAGTTCAGAATGAACAAATTGTAGAGGAAAGAAGACATTTAGTCACAAATATTTAAATGATCACACCATTGTTGATTCACCAGTTATCACAGTATTTCTTTCATCTGATAATAAGAATATTGTATATAAGAATAATAAGTTAATAATAATAATTTGAAAATAGATGCTAATGTCATGAG
Organism: Stictocephala bisonia; assembly: GCA_035578905.1. Lineage (NCBI taxonomy): Eukaryota > Metazoa > Arthropoda > Insecta > Hemiptera > Membracidae > Stictocephala > Stictocephala bisonia. Next base: position 1,086,443 of record JAQJVL010000294.1, read on the forward strand.
ATGATTTTTCTTGTAAAAAGATAAACATCTAAATCAAAGTGATCCATCATTTGTTATCATCATCTTAATATAGTACATAGATAAATTATAACTAAATCATTAACAAACAATGAAAAATGTTCCATTTAGGTACCTGCATTTATATACCTAAAAATATTGATTAATATATTTTAATTGTTAAGTTAAACAAAAATAAATAATTTAAAGTGACACAATTTGATTTAAATGGTTTTCTTCACACACAACTGAAGGCCTCCAACCCATTAGTCGTTTCAATGGTAATCTAACAGAGCTGTTTTAATTATTTAACTGGTCATCAGCTGATTAGTAAACACATATTAAATAAAAACGTTTTGAAATTGGATAAGTAATGCTTATTGAAATTTAATTTCAATAAAATCTAAATACTTCCGATCATATGTTTATGCCGTAGCAAAGCACGGGTTAACAAGTAGTACTATACATTAAACTATATAATCCTACTGTCAAGAATTCGTTTAGGTCAATGCAATGTTTAGAATGAAGAAGATATAAACTCAAAAACGTAAACGTAGGGTGTCATTACCCACACACCTACCCATACACGTACACTGTCATTGACCCACCCACCCGCCCATATACGTATGGTGTCATAAACCCACCCATCCATCCGTACACACACTGAATGTGTGTGGGCGGGCGGGTGGGTCAATACCACTGATTGTCATAACTAAAGCTGAATCATTCAAATCATCCAATTGTCTCATTTAAGATTAAGGTGTGGCAATCTCATAACAGATTGGGGTGAATTAACCGTGATTTAATGGCAAGTCAGCTTTAACAGACTAGAGCCTGTCCCATACAGTCTGTTAATTCAAGAGTATATTGTACAAATAAAAGTAGTAACAGACACATTATTTTAGTTTGGCCAACCAAAAAGAGGCCAAAATATGTATCTAGAAGTCTTCTATCTAGCTAAATTCTCATTTGACATAACTTATTATATTAATGGTTCACTTTAATATGTGAGGGATGTTCAAAATGTATCAGACCTTCTGTCCTCCCATGTAACCCCTGGCAGCCAAGCTTAGTGGGGATATGGAAAGGAATGTCATGCACATGCATGCACTGTTTAGTTTTATGACAAAGCTTCAGTCGTTCAGTCACCAGCAGTCAGCATAGTAATGTTGACCTCTCTGTTGTGCTCAGCGGTTTTTAAGAAGTAATAAAATGACAGAAAAACTTGAGCAGCGTTATTGCATTAAATCTTACCAAAATATTGGCAATTCGCAAGTGGATATAATTCAGAAGATTCAACAGGCCTTTGGGGACTCTGCCATGAGCAGTTATCAAATAACAGAGTGGTAAAATCAATTCAAAAATGGTCAAATGTCAGTGGAAAGTGAATTACGTTCAGGCAGGCTATCGACAAGCTGGAACGAGAATGTTATTGAACAAGTGCGAACTATCAGAAGAAATTGGAGTCAGCGCTGGGTCAGTACATTGGATTTTAACTTAGGATTTGAAAATGAGAAGTGTCTACAAAATTTGTTCCAAGGTTGCTGACAATAAATCAAAAACAACTTCACCTTGAAATTGCACAAGACATGCTGGAGAGTACAAACAGTAACCCTGACTTCCTGAATACAGTGATCAATGGTGATAATGGGGGGGTATGGGTAATAGGGAGTGGTGGTACCTTTCCAACCTTTCCGACCACACCTTGCATGCGGGTTGGGTTCGGCAGACTGGTGCACACCTGGTATCAACTCTCACTTGTTAGCTGCGTAGAGCTACCCTCTGCCACTGGATGTTGGTCGACCTACAGAACCAAGAGAGGGGGCTAGACTAAGGTGTTAAGCGACCCGTGCCGAAAGTCTAATGGTACTGGGGTTTAATATTCAGTACCTTAATGGAGCCTTCTGGGAACCAGGGAGCACTCAGTTATAATTACCCCTTACCTCCCTAAGCGGGTCACTGGGGAGGTGGACAGCATCAACAAGGTACTCGTGAGAATTGTATAGAAGCTGACACTAATACAATTGATTTGTTGACAGGTAGGGTAACCTCCGAAGGCCTGCTTATGGACAACCTCAGCTTGTCCTCTCCGGCGCCAGCTCTGCCTGCAGGAGAGGAGGATGCGGTGCTTCGGTCTGAGGATGAGAGTTCTCAGGGTAATCTCCACCCTAAGAGAATGGATATGGGTGGTCCACTTAAGAAGAGGATGCCCCGAAGACTTCGAAAGGAGGAGGCTCTTGCCAGAGACGAGAGAATTCTTTTGAAGACGGAGAGGCGACAAACGTGGGAGGAGAAGCACGGTGCGAGGAACAAGCCGTCATGTATGTCTGGCACCTCAGGGTACCAAGATGATAAGACAGCCCCCTTGTGGGTAGCTACCCCCAAAACCAGTCAGCATGCTTCGTTCTCTGTCACCTCCAAAGGTCCCGATGTGAAGAGGTCGCGTTCGCAACTGACACCGGAGGAGCTTGGAGGTGAGAAGAAGAAGGTTAACTTAACCTTTGCCAAGGGCTCTCCTTTGCTGAGAAGTTTTGGGTGGAAAAGCTGGCCGTTGTCAGGCAAGAGCACTCCGAACAGCTTCTGACGATGGTGCAGGCGGCCTCTGTTAAAAGAGAGCTGACGTTGCATGCTCTCAAGGGAGCAAACGTTAATGTCACAAGTTGCCATGTTAAGGCTGGAGCGGTCGTGATTGGTTGTGCCAATGCTATGGCCAGGGAATCTTTTCAAAACCAGGTCTCAGAGATGAGCCCTTTCGAGGGTGTACAACTGAGACTTGGACTGGCCAAGAACCTGGTCAAGATGGTGAAGCTGACTACGTTCGTTCCGGTAACAACTTGTGATGTTACTACAGCTGATGTCCTTTTAGGCCTGAAGAAGCAAAACCAGCTGAACACTGATCACTGGGTGGTTGTTGGGAGCACTCAAAACCCCAATGGTCTATTCCTAGTGATCATGGTTGATGAAGACTCCCTTAGGAGACTGAATGCCCTCTAAATGCGGCCCTTTCTGGACTGGACAGGATAACATTCAATCCTAAGGGAGGAACCAAGGCCCCACAGAAGTAATGGCAGTGCTACAGATCAACCTTCACCACTCCAGAGCGGCCACAGCCATGCTCTGCCAGAAGATTCTCTCCGACGACGTAAGATTGGCCCTGATTCAGGAGCCATGGATCGTTGGAGGGAGAGTGATGGGGCTCGGCACTGCTAAAGGGACACGGCTGTAACTAAGGTATACCTGCCAACAAGGCAGTGATGTCAGAATCTTGTTCGCATCAGTATACCTGCCTTACGACTACGAGCAGCTCCCACCGTCCCCTATGTTGAGGAGGATTGTAGACTACAAAGTGATGCACCAATGACACCTGGTGGCAGGGTCGGATGCCAACGGCCATCACACTGAATGGGGGAGCACCAACATGAATGCTAGAGGTGGGTCACTGTTAGTGGTACTGGGAAACGAGAGGGCAGACCACTGTGCGAGGAAAGGCACTGAGGAACGTCTCGTTGGCCCAGAGCCGGTACGCGGGGTTGCTTACAGCCTCGCCAAGAGGGTTGCCTCTACATGGGTCTCCGGCAAGTTCCAGGAGACCTGGGAGGCAACGCCAGGTAACAGGCAAGCCAAGGAAGTCCTGTTGGGGCCATTGTACTCCAACACAGCTTAAGCTCTTTCTCTTGCAAAATCAGAACTGCGAAGGGTGGTTGGTTTTATAACTGGACACTGGACGTTTCGGGCACACATGAACAAGATGGGGTTCCTAGCCCCCATTCTCCTGTGTAGGAAATGTGGGGAGGACGAGTCTGGACGGCACATCCCTTTTTACTGCCTAGCCCTAGCTAGGAAGCGGCCTCTCACCTTGGGCGGCGATTTAGAACATGGCCAAGGTGTAGCATAGGAAAACCTTATCAACGCAATTTCAAGGTTTTCTAAGGATCTTGGATTGGATGAGATTTGAAATCCTGTAAAGGAGGGCACACAATAAGCCTTTTTGGCTTAGGAGCCGTTACCAGGTTTGAAGCCTGGCCCTCCAAATTGTGAAAAATTTTTTAAAAATTGTGATTAATCCTGGATTTATGAATACGACCCCGAAACCTAAATGTAATCATCACCGTGGAAACACAAGATATTTCTAAGACCAAAAAAAGTATGGCAAGTTTGCAGCCCAGTCAAGGTCATATTGACAGTCTTTTTTAACAAATGAAGTGGTGCATCATAAGTACGCACTACACAGCCAAACCAATCACAAAAGAATACTATCATGAGGATCTTAGTCATCTACGTGTTGCTGTGTGGTGCAAACAACCAAATCTGTGGGCAACAAAAAATTGGCAGCTCCATCACAACAATGCACCTGCCCATTCTGCACAACTTAACACTTCTCTAGTTTGCCAAGCTGGATATTTCCTAAGCTGAAAATGCCCCTGAATGAAACTCGATTTCTAGAATTCGAACATTAAACAGAATACAACAGCCAAGTTTAACAGCATTCCAAAAGATGCCTTCCAAAAATGTTTTTAACAGTGGCAGAAGCGATGGGAGAAGTGTGTGCATTACCAAGAAGACTATTTAGAAGGAAATTAAAAGTTTCTAGCTCTAGTTCAATAAGTGCACTTTTAATTATCAAAAGTCTGATAATTTTGTAACAGCTCTCGTATTGCAGAGTTAAGAAAGTTGCATCTTTTTGTATTTATTGCTAAGATACTGATTGATAAGATCTAAATAAATATATAGTGTTTTGAAAAGTCTGAAAATGCTTTAATATATTTTAATCCATACTAGATAAAATTTCTAATCTTTGCAAAGTATTATACAGTTACAGTAGCCTACTTAAATATTTTTTCATGCAATAACCATCATACATTACTCATAAATTAGATTACTGTAATAATACTCATGAAGAGTGTATTATAGAAATCTTAAATGTAAATATCGGTCGAGTTATGAATTATTTTAAAGTTCTAATTTGGTAGAGTTTGTGTCCATCTGATTTATGTGCATATTATACCCAAATCATATCCGTAATTTTACTACTGTGACAAGATGATTGTTTCTTTATGAAAACAACTGTAACTTAGGTACTTCATTAACATGTTCACTGCGGGTGGCCCAATACTGGGTCATAGAACGACGTGCTGGTTGTACGTGGCCCAGTACTGTGCCAACCACACTATCCACTATCCAGCAAAATAGTCAGTGTGAGCTGAGGATCAATCCAGGGTGGAAAGTTGTGTATTTTTCTGTTGTTTGGGTGTCTCTAATATTACGTTCAGTGTGGTTCCAATACCCGATACCTGTAAAGTTGTGTTAATTGTATAAGGTGTTTGTGTTAGTGACATTGTAGTTTTTCAGCATGTTGGGCTGTGTCGATATTGGTTCCGCAGTGAACGTGTTAAGATAAAATCAAGTAAACAGTCAACATTTATTTTTCTAACAACTAAAGTCTAAAATAATGATTAATAGTTCATTTCAGACTAACTTACAGCAAAGCGTGGCCGGGTTTAGCTAGCACACACATAGAATTTAACAACGTAAATATATTTTAATACTATTGCTGAGCTGGCTTAGATTTGTTTTGTATTTAGTATTCTTTATTTTGATTGGAATAAAGCAGGTACCCGAAGAATAGGTTTTTCAGTTATAATAATAGGTTTCGTCAGTTATAATAAGCAACTTATTGCAGAAATAATTATACAAAATTTGATACAAATTCAAAAATTAAATAGATTTCCTTTTGAGAAACAGTTGATAACAGCAAAATAAGTTACAATAGAAAATCAGCAGGGATACTGAATTGTTTATATTCTTGCAATACTTGTGGTATGTGTAGAATTATATAAAGCTACTGGATGAATTACCTTAAAAATTCTTATTACAAACCAATATTTTCTTATACTAAGAGACCAGTACTTAACAAATGTCTTTATTTCTTACCAGATTCTAGAACGATACTTCCTGGCCTTAATTCCAACTGCATTATGACCATACTAATATCTGGAGTATAGATAATTTGAGTGCGATGCGGAAGTGTTAGTGTCCAAAGTTCTGGTGTTGGATGCAGAACATATGCCCAACCTCGTGATAAAGTCACCTTTGATCCAAATTCTTTTCCAATCAACTCTTTCACTTTTAAAGCACCATAAGTTGTTTGGAAAACGTTATCAATGCACTTTCCCAACTTGTCAATTACAGTAGGCTCCACTTTAACAGCATACATTGAGTTGGGGTTCAAATACAAAATGATTGTGTCATTTTCTTCAATTAGTTCTTTGTATCTCTCAAAGCTCATTATTGTGCCTGAAACTGTAATACGTCAAAATTAAACTTCAGCGTCATCTCAAACATGATTTATAACTTATAAACACACATGCTACACACTAATTAATATGTTCATTGCCTATTTATCATGCATATTTCTGGTTTGATAAACTTGTCATATTCTCAAATAAAGCTACTTATTACTTGTTTGTTAATTACTTATTTTGTATAAAAATGTATAGAAGATTGATTCATAAATGTTTCCTTTTTACATCCACATTAAAATATCATAAAAACTGTTTAGTTCATGATAAATATAAATCAATCTTATAATTAGATTAACATAATTTATGATATCATATTAAGGTCTCATCTTGAAACTTTATTACATACCATACAGAACATACTTTTCCTCACTTTCTCTGTTAATCAACTGAGTTCACTTAGGCTGACTTGACAAATTCTATGAGGTTTGGTTCCATGCTAAAATGTATGTCTCTTGACAGCTGACAGAGGCAGGTATACAACAAGCCTGAATGGACGTTTCAGATTGGGTGGAGCGAGAAGTAAAATTCAATCATACTCAGTTCCACATTAGCTATGGCTGCTTGTAAGCATATCTGTATAAGACGACCATTGTTCTAAGTCACAAGTGTTAAGCCTTTATAAGTTAGGGCTTCGGAACAGGAAGTCATTTTTCACGCCTTCTTTTATAGTGAGAGATAGGAGGTGGAACAAAGAAGGACTCAAAGAAACCATTAGAACATTTTCACCAGCTTTTGTCCAGAAGATCTCTAGTCGCCAAATGTAGGTCCCTACGTATTCCTTACTACTGGGTTATAAATGAACCTTCTTAGGATAGAAGACCTAAGTAAAATGATGATCTCTACTCGGCAAGCCTATCTGTCTTGCAGCAAAATTATAAAGATAAACATTAGGTTCTTGTTTTGAATTTATGCCATTTATATGAGTATAAATTTCAGGATACCAAATGTAGCTAATAAATGTATAAATTAAAAAAGGTTGTTGGCTTTTTGTTGAAGCTCCACCTCACACTAGTCAGAGTAAAATTAAATTGGAATGAGGACTTTCCAATTTGGCAAAATAAAGGGAGATATTGAAGTCTTAAAAAATCAAACTGGTATTTTGAGAAGCTTATTTTTATCTTGGAGTGTTATAAAGATAATTATAATAAAAACCTAACCTTCAAAATAAAAAAAATTAAAGCATTGAATGAGTATGTAACCTGCTTCTTCCCAACTGTCTAAGTGGGCGTCCAACCACGGTAAATGATTATAGAAGATAATAATTCGAGTTAAATCAACATAAAACGTACATACTTCCAATTGCAAGGCGAGTCCACTGCCAAGCCAGCTATAAAAACATAAACTTACAATACAGCAACAGCTGAGCTCATAGCTTATGTTTGTTATATGTTTAGTGTCTCTTCTTTTTTAGTAAAACATCTGACAAAAATAGACAAATAACAGCAGCTGACTATAACGTCACTGAGCAAAATCAGCTGCTTTGATTATTCTATCAAACACTTATCTTAGTTGTGAGGCGGAAAGTGAAAAGGGATACCTTGTCGGCAATTATCAATTTTGAGTTATTGGTATTTTTAAATTAAGCATAAAATTATGAACAAGTTAATGTAAATTCACGTCTCTACGATTGTTTTCTTTTAAGTATGGAACAAGATTTCCGTTATCTGTATGGGGCATAAATCTTAAAAATCAATTTTTTCACAGGGGCAATTAATTGTATGTTGCCTGTTTTCGAGTTGGAAAACCATCATCATTATTTATTTATGCCTCAGAAAAAAAACTAAAAATGTTGTGACCGAAAAACAATGCTATAAACAATTTTATTTGAAATATGTTTTATAATTATTTCTTCTAATTTAAATTGAATGCTCATGGATAAGACAGGGAAACGACTGTCGGGTCAGCTAGTAACTAAATAAAAATATACCAATCACATCACGTAGAAGCTTTCACCTCCACTCCAGCTGTTATAAATTTACCTCCGAGGTGAGCACAACATGGCAACATTGTATGTCTTAAAGGATTGGCTCCTTCCTGTCCCATGGCTAATTTGTTTCCAGTCTAGATAAATCAAAACTAGGGCCTGATAGTTTTTATAAGTTAAATTGTGTGATTAACTTCGTTTTTTGAAATTTGTAAACAGTAAAAAAAGTACTTCCCAGCTAAACACTAAAAAGATTTGTACCTTTAACTGGGTAAAAAGAGTTGTATCCCATTAAAAAAATTAATTTGTACGGTACCTTCCTGAATTCTTCCCAAATGTGAGTCGCCGGATGTAAAATTTAGATAAGGGCTGTGGCGGTCTGGATGCGACATTGCCTAAGTCGATTTTCCAGTTTAACCAGCAAACCTCAGGGGTAAAGTTAGAACGGCTGGACTATAATAGTGAGCAAGCTATTCACCATAGATGGCTGAAATAATTGTAAACATAGAAATTAAAACAAGCCTATTTGTAGTTAATTGTTGTTCCAACCAACTGTAATCACCCAGAATCTTGCAATATCTTAAAAACCTCTTCCAGTAACTTGTAATGCTCCGAAATGGTATTCGATAGCAACCACTTGCGTGGTTCACGAAAGTTATAAGTTACATATTTTCCAGTACATTTTTACAAACCTGTAAAAATATCAGTTACAGGTGTTTCACAAACACAAAGTTAGAAGTCTAGTAGTAATAAGTAATAATTTACTGATTCACAAGTACATTTTCACCAATTCACTACTGTGTTTTTTACATTGTTACAAGTTAACTTTTTGTTTGTGAAACACCTGTAACTGATATTTTTACAGGTTTGTAAAAATTTACTGGTTAATAATATGTAACTTGTAACTTTCGGAAACGAGTCCAAAGGGTTCAAGGGTATAATAAAAGGTCTATAAATTAATAGTTCGAAAGATGGCCAATGTCACCCTATTTTCGGTGTTCGCAGTTATTGGATTAAACCCTTGATTATATACGCACCTAGATGAGCAACGAGGTACGGCTTTGCGTGATCAGACAGCACTAGCGATCTCTAGCGGAACGTGTTGGGACTATGGCAGAATTGTTCAATGCGCAGTGCTGCTTCAAGTAGACAACAGCTGAAATTGGCTGTACTCGGGCTCATTACCGACCGCGCTGGCGCTGCGCCTGTCGAAATGTATGTGGAATATGATCGACTGTTTGAAGTCAAGGAAAAGTAATGGTTGACTTACGTCACGCGTTGTAATCGTTTTTATTTATTACGCTTCATCCGTGATATTTGATTACTTGTTACAATAAAATACACATGAATAGACAAGTATTGTGAATAGTAACATATATTTAATACGCTTCATCCGTGATATTTGATTACTTGTTACAATAAAATACACATGAATAGACAAGTATTGTGAATAGTAACATATATATCATAGATATAAAATTGGTTTTGAAATTTACCTATTTTATACAGTGTAGTATTTTAACTGTAAACATTTTTATTTTAAAATAGGTGCAATATTTATAGTCTGTTTGGTTGCTGCCAAAACCATACGATATATTCAATGTGAAATGATCAAAGTTTTATGTAACTTAAATAAACATAGCAAAGCTAAATAATTCAGCAAATAATACTTAGAATTGTATTATAATGTAAAAAGAATTTCCTCGATTTTATATTTACAGACCTGAACATTAAATCATTTAATTAATTACTACAAATCATCCTTCTAAGATATATTGGTGAAATAGTCTCAGTACCGTATTAATAAATTACTAACTTTTTAGCCCCTTGCCTTGACAGTGAACGTCAATATACCAATGTATAATGTGACAAGCGTGGCAAGGGGCTTTGATACTAAAACCACGAAAACTACTGACGACGTAACAATTAATTTGATTTACTGAAATACAAATGTCTACTGAAAGAATACGGCGCGCGACCGTGTAGCCATCTAGGGGTGACGCATAGTACTTCTCACGAGTGCAGCCAACCAGAGCTCCTAGCGGCGCGTTAATGTACTATGTCGGCATTCGATATGGTTTTCAATCACTCAGAAATGCATTGGCTTGCTCATCTAGGTGCGTATATAATCAAGGATACTACTGTACGTGTATGGGTGGGCGGGTGGGTCAATACTACTGTACGTGTATGGGCGGGCGGGTGGGTCAATACTACAGTACGTGTATTGGTGGGCAGGTGGGTCAATACTACTGTACGTGTATGGGTGGGCGGGTGGGTAAATGTTGACATGTAATTAATAGAAAGCCTAATAGTAGTTGCCCTTGGTAGCTTAAACAAACTGATGTTTAAATTAAGACTAAGAAATTTTAGTTAGAAATTAGGTCAGAGGATGACAGAAAAAGAACAGGAACTAACTGGTTTAGTAAATAGAGCTTATTATACGTATTACCACAGTATAATATAGACAGTAGCGAAGCTTTCTCTTGAGAAAATGCGACCGGTTCGACGCTAGCGCTCCTAGTGGTCATGAAGTAGAAAACCCATGCATCCTTGAAAATTTGTCTGTGTTCTATCCTTGATTATATACGCACCTAGATGAGCAAGCCAATGCATTTCTGAGTGATTGAAAACCATATCGAATGCCGACATAGTACATTAACGCGCCGCTAGGAGCTCTGGTTGGCTGCACTCGTGAGAAGTACTATGCGTCACCCCTAGATGGCTACACGGTCGCGCGCCGTATTCTTTCAGTAGACATTTGTATTTCAGTAAATCAAATTAATTGTTACGTCGTCAGTAGTTTTCGTGGTTTTAGTATCAAAGCCCCTTGCCACGCCTGTCACATTATACATTGGTATATTGACGTTCACTGTCAAGGCAAGGGGCTAAAAAGTTAGTAATTTATTAATACGGTACTGAGACTATTTCACCAATATATCTTAGAAGGATGATTTGTAGTAATTAATTAAATGATTTAATGTTCAGGTCTGTAAATATAAAATCGAGGGAATTCTTTTTACATTATAATACAATTCTAAGTATTATTTGCTGAATTATTTAGCTTTGCTATGTTTATTTAAGTTACATAAAACTTTGATCATTTCACATTGAATATATCGTATGGTTTTGGCAGCAACCAAACAGACTATAAATATTGCACCTATTTTAAAATAAAAATGTTTACAGTTAAAATACTACACTGTATAAAATAGGTAAATTTCAAAACCAATTTTATATCTATGATATATATGTTACTATTCACAATACTTGTCTATTCATGTGTATTTTATTGTAACAAGTAATCAAATATCACGGATGAAGCGTATTAAATATATGTTACTATTCACAATACTTGTCTATTCATGTGTATTTTATTGTAACAAGTAATCAAATATCACGGATGAAGCGTAATAAATAAAAACGATTACAACGCGTGACGTAAGTCAACCATTACTTTTCCTTGACTTCAAACAGTCGATCATATTCCACATACATTTCGACAGGCGCAGCGCCAGCGCGGTCGGTAATGAGCCCGAGTACAGCCAATTTCAGCTGTTGTCTACTTGAAGCAGCACTGCGCATTGAACAATTCTGCCATAGTCCCAACTCGTTCCGCTAGAGATCGCTAGTGCTGTCTGATCACGCAAAGCCGTACCTCGTTGCTCATCTAGGTGCGTATATAATCAAGGGTAGTATTGACCCACCCGCCCACCCATACACGTACAGTAGTATTGACCCACCCGCCCACCCATACACGTACAGTAGTATTGACCCACCCGCCCGCCCATACACATACAGTAGTATTGACCCACCCGGCCACCCATACACTTACAGTGGTATTGACCCACCCGCCCACCCATACACTTACAGTAGTACTGATACTTATTACTCAGGGATGTAGGCTGATGCTCGTAAGATAAATGCTTTGTAAGATTTACTAACAAACAAACCAATATCTAAAAATTAGAAGCCTTGCAGTGAAGACTTAAGAGAGTAAAATTAGTGTGAGTGGCACCACAATGATAGGCTAATAAATTATTTCATGTTAGGCTTAATAAATATTAACACACGATATTAAAAAATTTGCCTGTTTTTATATATTAATACAAGTACATAAAGTAGGCGAGAGTTGTAAGTAATTTTCTTTTGAATAGCATAAACATTTTTAATTATTAACATTTACTATACAACCTAGAGAAGAAAATTATTTAAAACTTTATTTGACTGAAAATGGAAAAGGAATATAGATAGTTTTAGTTGATTATATAGCAATTAGTGAATCATTAATCATCTCAAATTGGACATATACTGCACCCTACTTACAATATAGTAACCACGAGACGCCGTGTTAGAGACAATTGTGCTACTGGTGGACACTCAAACGTACTACAGGCAGACCTATTTACTTGTACTAAATACCGTTAACAGACATTTCACTGTTTATGGCAAAATAACTGTAACCTAAGTTAAACGTGATGTAAAATCTGCATGAATCATAATAATCATGTTATATAATAATAATTATTAATTAAAACATTTTTAACCAGTACAATTTAGTCAAGCTAACAAATCTTAGGATTTCATCATATGATTGTACAACTGGACTTCCAAGTTAGGTCTACACAATTACCATGTCATTGTATTGGGTATGTTTTGATTTTATTAAACAAAATATTTATTTTGTTTGATAAAATCAAACATTAATTGAGGACTATTAATGTAACTGGTGAAACGATTCAAATTTTTACAATAATTCAAATTGGGGCATTCTACATTCAAAATATAATGATTACCTACACACAGCTGCACCATCTAATAGTTATGTGGTAAATTTACCTGTTCTGACATGTTGATTGAAGGTTGAAACTGAGAATAGCCCACAGGGAGATGATGTTCAACAAGAAGTACAGGCGAGGACTTGTAGCAAGCTTACTCCTAGAGCCAACCCCATGGTCTCACAACCACTTTACCCTGGAGAGGATGCAATAGATATGTGCCAACCTGCTACTTTTGCTTAACTGATGTAACAGTTCAATTTGCCAGTTCGCATCAGTTTAAATTAACTGATATGAAGTAACAGGAAGTCAGGCATTCAGTTACTGTTGAAACTAATCGCATCAGTTCAAACGATCTAGCAAGTCGTCTTGAGTATTCACAGAATGACAAATACAAACTGATTTATATAAGAATCGCATCAGTTTTCATATTTCAACAGGAAATCAACGGACTGTTGTGTTGTCTGATACTACTACGAGGTTCGGATTCTACATAAAGCTGTAACTCCCTTAGTTGCCTAGGCTAAATAAAAGGCCCTTTCTGAGGAACAGTCGAACTCAGTTAGTTACCAGACTACAACACAGGTCATCCACACTCATGTAATCATTCATAGTCTTAAAATACGCACCACTGGGTATCGGCATCGATTTTAAACACAAATAGATTTCCCATCCAATGTTAAATTTGGAGTCTCAAAATATCAGCTGTTTTTGTGGTCTATTGTGGAGCGCTAGTGTAGTCCCATGTATATGTAATGCAGTTTAAACCAGCTGTGGTTGCGGGCCACACAAACTAACAAAATTACACATTTACATAGTTACATAGATGGTTTATCTATTGTAGGTTTATATAATCAATGGTATTGGCGTCTTGTATCAGGAATCTAAAATATATATATACAATAACTGAATATCTTAATATACTGTAAATGACTGAATCTACTTTCTATACATATATGTTGTAATGTTTATGGAAATTATCTTTGTCAAATAGTTACTATAAATGTTTGGATTTAACCCGCTTTGTATTTTGCATAATCACATTTCTGCTTGGCTTATGTCACAGCAGGGTGGGAAAGTAAAGTTATGCTAAGCTAAATGTAATATATTGTGGTATTGTGGTAAGGATGTGGATTGCGCTAAGGATGTGTACATATTTTATTCATAAGGTTGTATTAAAATTTTGAAGGGAATATGTTACAATCCAACAACTGGTGTAAAATAAAATTGTCATTACTACATTAAACAAACCACAACAGGGCATGTATACAGCATAAACATTTAATTGGAAAAATCTCCCCTGTTAAAACGTTCTTTATTGTATAAAAACCATATTAAAGTGAATTTAGTTATTTATATCTAATTAACAACTCCATATTGTTCTTTTGTTCTTTCTGTAATTTGGAATATTTTTTAAATCTGATGTGCTCCAAATTCCAATCTTCCTGGATTATAGATGAATCTTGTGCTCAAAATGCATTCCTGTGGTGTCTCACGCCCTGTTACTTGCGGCTGTGGGGTAGTTGAACGTGTGGAACAATACAAATACTTAGTTATAATCAACAATACAAAATTAAGTTGGAGTTCAAATGTTCAATCCATTAAACAGAAATTAAGGAAAATGCGTTATGTCTTTGGTCAACGGTTACGTGTTGACCGATGAAGACTGCAGGACAATTTATGATATTTTGCTTACGTGCAGTTGGTATATCAAATAATCAACGTTATCCCTATAATCTACTCTTTACAATTTTTCCACTAATAAATATGAGACAAATTTAAAAAAAAAAATTTAATAATATTAATGGTTTTTACCTTATTACAACATAATTACGCTACTAGGAACCATGGTCTATTGAGAATTCAAATTCCATTAGTAACTTTCAGATTCCTAGAATATAATTATTTTCACATTGCCCATAGGCTGTATTTGAATTTACCTCCCGAAACATTACAAGCCGAGGACATGGGTGCTGCTGTCTCCGGTGGAGAGTGAGTGACCGGCTTTTGAAAATTGGTTGGGAAAGTGGGGAAGTTTTAGTTAGATCTCAGTATGCATAACAATAGAACATTTAGTGACTAACGTCCATTTGTATTTGTAGTGAGCCTGTCTTATACATATAAATAAATTACAATACAATACAGAAATTATATACCATACAGACCAGCAAAACCACTTTATTAAATTATTTTTCTAGTTAAATGGATGTTCTGGTGAATGTAACAATTTTGGAAAATTTAAGTTTCAAAGAATGTTATTGTTAAATTTGTAAGTTTTTCCATACAAATGTTGCTTTTATCTTGTACACTTAAGTTTACATTTAATATAGTTTTAGGTTACATAACAAGTAATGAATTAATTTTATGTATTAATTAAGATATGTTTTTTTAAAGTAATTCTTTACTGATACAATTGGACTGTTTTCGCACAGACTCATAGTCTATGTGAAAATGTATTCGTTATTTTTTCTGTTAATTTGAGTTTTTTCTTTTTTAGAATAAACATGCTTTTGAATATGAAAACGTTTTATGTATAACCTATAAACAACTAATACGAGTACTGTATTACCACAGTCGTTACTGTATATAATATATACAGTATATTATATACAGTACTATACTGTATATATAGTAACAAAGCTCAGCCGTTTTACTTACAACCGAGCTATGCTAGCGAACCTATTGGTGAGGTAGTAAACAGATGGCGCGGTTTTGTAGCACACGTTTTTGATGTTTATATCAAAAGTGATGTTGTAAGGCTTAATTAATACATGTCTACTAAATGTAGACATGTAACAAGATCTTACCTAATGAATAGGAAACAGCATGTTACGATTCCTTATATTGACAGATTAAGGGTACTTAGGCATAGCTTTTCTCATGTAGTACAGATGAAAAACGGTGTCCTCAGGGATCAGTTATTGGTCCTTTACTTTTTATTCTGTTTGTAAACGACATAAAATCAGGCGTTTCTAGGGCAGATATAAGCCTTTTTGCCGATGATACAGCTGTGTCAATTATTGAGCCAAGTAAACCCCTTTTGGGTCAAAGTCTTACCATTGAAATGAATTGTTTGCTTCAGTGGTTTAGTTCAAACAAACTTGTGGTTAACATGGAAAAAACTAGTATTTTAAATTTTTCTATTACCAAAAAGGAGTGATCATGGAATGCATGTTTTAGGAGATTCTTTAATATGCCCTGTAAAATCTGTCAAGTACTTAGGGTTGCTTATAGATGATGACTTGCGCTTTAATAGCCATGTAAATAGAGTAGCAAGCTTGGTGAGCTCAGGAACTTTTGCACTATCATCACTTTTGAGTTCTATCATCGCAGCTTGAGTCTTGTCATCTCCTGACAGCTTATTATGGGATAGTTTATCCACACCTCTCATATGGAATATCTATTTGGGGCTCTGAAACCAGTAGAACTAAACAACTATTCAAACTTCAGAAGAGAGCCGTAAGGATCATCTTCAAACTAAGAAGAATCGATTCATGCAGAGAATGGTTTAAAAACCACAATATTTTAACACTTCCATCCATTTATATATATCAAACACTAAGTTTTGTCATAAATAACCCTGACCTTTTCAGAATGGAACCATCTCAATGCTCCAATAGCTTCAACCTCCGAAGTAAAACAAATCTACCAATACCTAAACACCGGACCTCCTTTTTTAAAAAACATTTATTAATGAATGGTATTAAATTATTTAATTCTCTGCCAGCCCCACTAAAAATTAAAATGGATGCAAAACCTTTTAAAACCAGACTTAAAGGCTTACTTTTGAGTGAAGCATATTGTAATATAAATGAGTTTCTGCAAAGTAATTAATAGTTAATGTTGTAATTATTCTATGTATTATTATAATTCTATGAATATATATATATATATGTATATATATATATATATATATATATATATATATATGTATTCTATATACAGTATTGTTCACTAGAATAATTGACTCCTGCCCATGTACTAATTATGTTATATGGCAATAAAGTTTGATTGATTATTGATTGAAATGACCACTATGAGCGCTACTAGTGTCCAGCTGGATACATTTTTCTCAAGAGTAAGCTTTGCTACTGTATACATTATAATGTGGTTTTGTCTTATGTGTCCTTAACTAATTGATTGTTCTTGAAGGCGTATGTTCTTCACTTCAATTTTAGAGGTGGGTACAAAAACGCCAAACTGTTGAAAAGAACAGTTTGTTGAAAAAAATGAACAAACAGTTTTGACTCAGCCTGAAAAAACTGTTCTTTGTTGTTCACTGTTACTCACTGCCACTGCACACTGTTGAATGCTTCCCTCCTCTCTATCCCCTCCCCTCTGCGGCGCCTGTTGTTTACAACATATTTGGAAAGAACAGTTGTTTTTGAGCTGGTTCGTTCGCTGGTAGTCGTTTTCCTTGGCCTTCGTTTTCAAACAGTTCGGGACGCTTGTGTTTGTAAGAACAGTTTTCATAATACTAGTGTGAGTGAAACATATAGGATCTACAATTAAAAAACGAACTGTTTGCACTGTAATTTAACTCGATAGTGCATTTTATTTCCAAAGAAAAGGACAGTTTTATTTCAAATGCAATCTATAACTATTAATAATTTTTAATTTTTTTGCCTACATTATATTTGTTTAATAATTTGCAATATTGCAAAATTCATTTTTATTTTAATTTATGGTACTGATGTTTTTATTCTATGAATAAAATAAACTTTTTATTTTTGGATATATAATGTGGTTATTTATTTAATTCCTGGAAGTTCTAATAATAGGCTAATAAATAATTATTAATCCCTAGTATGGTATCAATGAGTAATAATTAACATTCCATATTAGAAATTAATAATTAAAAAGTGCAATGATTTGGTTTATAGGTGATTGTAAAGAATTGCAAAATTATTCAAATAAGTATAAATTTTTATTTAGTAAATATAAAAAATGTTTAACGAATAAATGTTTTAATAAATCGGCCTTTACAAAACGAAGGGTATGTCCTGTTTGTTTACAAACTGACCATCTCTCAAGTTTCATTCCACACTTTGAGAAAAAAAACAACCTGTTCTTTTCAACTGTTTCTCCAAACAGTTGTTTTTAACTAACAAACAGTTCGTTTTCATTTCGTAAAAACAACAGAAACGCCCACCTCTATTCAATTTAATTTTATTAACTCTGATCAAGAAGCAAGGAAAGAGCCTTTCAGTGAGTGAAGGTGATCACTACACTGATCGGCTGTCAAAAATTATTATTAACATTTTAAAGATACTAACATCAATAAAAGTTTGCCCCTGATTATATACTAATAACAATAAATAAAATAGCCGAGAGTCATAAGTATTTTTCTTTTCAATAGCATAAATTTGTTGTGTTACAAAATTTTTATCGAATCAAGAGAAGACAATGTGTTTTTATCTTATTTATTGAAAACGTAAAAGGAAGTTTTAGATAGTTTTAGTTAATTATACAGCCATTAGTAGATAAATAATCATCTCAACTTGGATATATACTGCACCCTAGTAGCAACATTGCAAACCACTAGACGCCATGTTAGAGACAACTGCGCTACTGGTGGACACTACAGGCAGACCTTTATATTTGTATTAAATACCGTAAAATTTGTTAGACTGTTTAAGGCGAAATTACTGTAACTTAAACCATTGATTTTACTATACATAGATAGTATAAATTTATATAGTATAATCAATGCTTAAACCCTTGATTATATACGCACCGTATATGCGTATATAATGAAGGATTAAACGGGGATTCGCAAGATTCATGTACCTAGGGAATTCTTTAATAATCTAGGGAAATTTAGATTGTTCAATTAGAAAAATGCCAAACTAAGTTGGCAATGCTGCAGTAAACGTTGTCTAGATTTACTACTATTAGAACTTTCAGGATTCGGAAACGTCTAGCAGGATTTTGCAACAAATTTTGATATTTTAATCTGTACAAAATGTCTCCTACTAAGATCGATGAGGTGAGTTTGTGTTAATTGGTTTACCATTTACCCACTGCTAAAATGTGCAGGTACTTAACCCATTTGAAAACAGTACTTAAACCCGGTTAAATTATTTGCCTCAGGTTATGTTAGGTTAGGTACGCTAGTGTACATCGATGTGAAACTAGACAGTAATTCCATTAAGAAAAAAGGGATAATTTGAGGGAGAATACACATTTGTATAGGAACTAATGTATTAAGTTTAATTTTGCTATCACAAATTAAATAAGTTTATCCTTGTATCTCCAAAGGACTATTATAGTGTTGTGAATTAATCTTAATTTAGGCTAAAATTACTGCCATAAGAATGTAGGCTGGGTGGCCAACATATACTTTTTATGTGTTAGGGAGCTACAATAACAAGTAGAATTATAGTTATGTTGTATAGCATTTGATACAATCTAATTTATCAATTAAACCATTGCTGTAGGAATATCCTTTCAGCAATCTAGACTAGGTGGCATCTGACAGCAGCACCTGTCAGCCTTAACAAGAAAATTTGTAGAAAGCTCACATTCTTACTTGGATGTAATATAATCGATTCTTAATTGCACATACTTCTACATTTTTCTGGTTTTAACTTTCATTTTTGAGAGACTTAAGTCTCATTGCAGCCCAGCAAGCCCTAGAGCCTTGAGCTTCCTTAAAAGTTGCAAGTGGGTACTTTTGAAAATTACTTTTTTAATTTCACAAATTTTTCTATTTATTAGCCCATAAAATATTTGAAAATGTATATTATTTTTTATGTTTCATATCAATAGAATTCCCATTTAGTGCTAAATAAATAAAATTATGTATAATATGACAAGGTTATGATAAATTATTGAAGGTTTTATATTATTATGCCTTTTCACTCTCCGCCCTCACAGCGATTGAAACTTCGCTGTTTGTAGGTAGGTCGTTGAACAACCACGACCGTAACACTACTGCTCCAGTATGTTATAATCAAAATTTAGATAAAAGATGAGGATAAATATATACCTAATTACAAAGTCTCGTTCATAATTTAGAAATAGGGCGCACCGAATTGGTGTTTGTGAAAACGGATATTAGCAGAGTTTGCTTCCGTGCCCAACTAGTAATTCCTTATTGGATTACTCATTTATTGTTGTCATGTAGTGGCTTCGTGCCTATCTACATCTGAAGAGACTAGAATAAAGTCGAAACAACAGTACACACTTCCGCCCTGAAAGATGGGTCGGTCGTATTTCACTTAGCGCAGGCTCAATCAATTTAGAATTTCCAGACCACGCCGTTACAGTAATAATATAAAACCTTCAATAATTAACAGCCTCTCCAAATAACATCAAATACCATAGTGTTATGATAAAATTACAATATGTTAGGTGTGTTTATGTGTGAGCCTGCAAAACCGTTCAAAAACCCCTTGACCAAATAGATTTTTTTGCCTGGGCCTATATAGGGTTAATATACAACTTGGTAACCATAGGTAGATATTTATATTTTTTCTCGTTTTTAAGAGAAATGCTTGCAAAACATGCAAAAATGGCTTATCAGTTAGGGAAAATATAGTCATCAGTTGTAGGGTTAAAGATTTATTGTTGATTTTTCCTGATGTAAAAATAAAAAATTTCCTTGCAGTTTGAATTATTCCAATAATGGTTTAATGACTTAAAACAACCTATTTACATCAGCATACTTAGTGCCTTAGTTATTTACGTAAATTGTGAGTTGTGATCTTGTAAAATAAATTGTGATTAGGCTTCAACAAACTGTTTTATATAGATCCTTGTATTTTTCTGAAAAAATCAAAATGCCATATTAACCCTTTCCACTCAAGTGGCGGGGCAGCCCCGCCACGCAACTTACCGCACTAACTCCAATGTCGGGCCGGGCCCGACATCTCTATAAAAACGTTCTATGATTGTATTTAGACTGACGTAGTTACATTATTGACCGCTAGGGTTGTTGTTTGATATGTGCTGCTATCTGTAGAATTTTTTCGGAACCGTTTGAGTTTAGTATCGGTAAACAAACTTCAGAAAATGTAATGTTTGTCGTCTGTGGCTGCTCTGTAAACAGCTGGCTGACTGCAACAGCTATCTGCACTCACTTTGTTCCGTCATATATGTTATCGTTCGTAATGAGCTTATAAAACGCATTATTGTTGCTAGGTTATCGTTGTTGTTTTACTGTTTATTCATAATATTTTTATTTTTACGAAAATGAAAGAGCGTTGCAAGTAGGCTATTAGATTTTGTCTGTTTATATTTTTAGCTGATAACATGTTTTGAATTATTGAAAAAAGCTTTACTTACAAATTTGGTCTAAATTATGTACCTTTTGACTGTTGCTAAGCAATAAAATAAAATTTATGGAGCAATTGTTTACTAGTTGCAGTGAAAATAATTTTTTCGGTAAAAATGTTGTTTTTCAAAAAAATTCGGTTTTAGAATTATATATTTTTTTTATGTATAATTTAGTCCAAAATATTTGAAAATGACTTTTTTTTGTTTGTAAGGATACAAACAACAAAAAAACAAACAACAAATACTATTCTTCCTATTTAAAATTTTTCAAAAATTCTTCTTGTATCCGTTTTTTTGTTAGAAATTCAATTTTGTTCCAATAAATATATATAATTAAAAAATTTTGAAAATAAAAATATATGTTTTATTTTATATTAATCTATACTTTAGTCATAGAAGAAACAAAGAAAAAATACATCAGCTTTTTGGAACTAACAGATATATGTTTTTCCCACTGAACAAATGTAGTAGGCAATCTTTGCTTAAAAGTAAATGGAGCTGATAGGGAAACTGGGTTCCCAGTAATTGGAGTGGAAAGGGTTAAAAAGTTGTTGCAATGAATCTGTATTATGTTCAGTTTACCATTATATTCTTATAGGCAATATTTGAATGTTAGGGGTTGATATATATATATATCAATCTACTTACATTCAAGTTTTATATTGTTAAGTAGATAGGTGACGCTTGGAAGTTGGTAAACGAGTACCTAAATCATTTAGTTATAGATCTCATTTGGGCTTTATAATAGAATGATAATTGTATTGTGTAGTCGAATTGAAAAAAAGCAGTTTTTAATTGTTTTGTTTATTTATTATGTATTTCAACACCATTGGTACTTTTTTGGGTAATTATACACTTTCTTGCCACCTCTGAAAATACGATTTCTTGTTGAAAAAGTAGTGAAATATAATATAATGAGTTTTATAACTCTTGAAGAGGTCGATTTAAACTGTAGAAAACTAGTTTTTTACTGAAAAATTAAAAAAATATACAGTACATTTAACTAAGAAAAGTCCAATAACCTAAGTCATGATAGTCTTATATCACATTTTGCCTACATTTCATTTCAGTAATTGTTACATTTTATCTTAAACCTGTTGTACAAATTTTTGATAGAGTATTAACTGATTGAATGCTTCTAAATCAACACGCAATAGAGATAGCCCATCTGAAAAACTTTCACCAAAACTGTTGAGTCAATAAAGTTTGATTCTTACTATGATCTAACACTAACTGATGATAATTGTTTAAATAATAATGTCATACTTGCCTGTTTTTTACTAATTTATTTTTACTGGCATATGAACAAATTTTGCTTTATTTATATCTAGGTTTTACTTTATTTAATTTTTTTTTTATTAGGACTTATATTTTATGGAAATTACTTGTTACAATCAATGTTTTTTACAGCTGAAATCTGATGTTGAGGATTTAAATAAACTACTCTCTCAATCTTTGAGGCAGCGTTCAAAGGATTTATTAACTTTGGAAATCAGGAAACTTCAAACAGAGATATCAAGGATTCAGGAGCAGAGTGGGGGAGGGGACACAGTAAAACCTTCCCCTGTATCAACGCAACAGGCTACTAAGTGTTATGAAGTGAAACTAAATAATTATGGTAAGTGGCAAGCTAATTTTTACCTCAAATTACCTTGTGTTCTTGCGTGCTGTACTGCTAGTACTTTTGCAGGGTTCAAAATTTATAAATAATTGGTATTATTAGATTAAATTCCATTTCTAAGAGGTAGAAACCCCTTAAACCTGTCATTTTTTCATAAGATTAATAATGGCATTAATTTAATAGTTTATTTTAAACAGATGATACAAAAAACATAAGCATGACACAAAAGCTTGCCTAATGTGATTTTCAATGAGAAATGTTTAAGATCAATTCTACAAACTCTGGCATGATTGCGTTACTTTTCACCCTCCTGAAGAAAACTTATAGGGTTTTATATTTTAACATTTTGTTATCTAGGAGAATGGCAGCAAACTGAGATTTTATATTTATGTGGAGGGCGGGTGGGTTAGTACCACCGTACGTGTATGGGAGGGCGGATGGTTTAGTATAATAGTAATAATAATAACCCACCCACCCACCCATACACGTACAGTGGAAGTGACTCTAATATGTGATGGTTAAAGAGAACCATAGAGAGGAGGGTAAGCAAGCATAGATACGTAACGAAACTAGAACTGTCGGCTAGTAATATATAAATAAGATATTAAATAATGTAATAAATCATCAGAGTGAATAAATATCTACAGCGTCAGTCACTGTTAAGACACACTGAATAGCTAAACTATGCTCAAGGTTATGTTTTGTGGCACCAGATTTTCAAAACTACAAATTTGTAATATACTGTAATTTAGACTGAATGTAGATCTAAAAATTTAAATCCCAGAAAATTTTTAACATTTTCCAATAAATAGGAGTTGGAAATAAAAATTTTCCTGTAATGAAAACATGGACAACTCGGCCGTACAAAACATGGTTTCCAATGGTCATTTAAGCAAGAAACTTAATTTTAAGATACACATGTAGCATATCATTTTTTATAGGAAGAAACAAGAGTTATAACGGAAGCATGTTATTTCATTCTGGTTGCGACGGATAATTTACATAGGCCTTAATAAAGAAAATATCATTTTAAGTCATTAAAAAACTGTGATATGAAATTTTTGAACAGCAAGAAAATGTGGTATAATTTTATAAGATAAGTTTGACCAGATATATTTAGCAAACATACAGTTAAATGAAATATTTTACTAACAATAATACAATTACTTGGAACTAAATTATATTTTAACAAGTTACAAATCTATGCCAAAGAAAGTAATAATATACCAACACTTTTTAATAAAATGAAAAAAAAATGCTATTCTAAATTAAGTACTGTACCTGTAAAAAGAAGCCTAGATCATAAGACAAATGCTTTTATTATATTAAATAAAAATATATTAGGGTGTTTTGTTACTATTTTTATGAAACCGTGTCATGAAATGTAAAGTTTTATATTTTGACCTCTCTTATTCTCTGTAGCTATATTTTTACAAATAATAATGCACTCACTTGGAACCAAATGATATTTTATCAAATTACAACTTAATGTCAAAGAAAGTAATACTTTTATTTTTTATAGAACTTTCTTAATAAAATGGAAAACAATTATGAACACAGATTGTCTGAATCAGCCATAAGATTTTGTTATTAATCTTACATAACCTTATCATAAAATGTATAGCTTTATATTTTTTTAATCTTGTTTTTTATACATATTGTGTTAGGCCTATTTTAGTACTTATTTTGTCAAATAAATAATTTAAATTCTTCACACAGATTTCTCTGATGGATAATGAGCATAGTAATGTTGGGAGATCGGCCTCTCCTAAAAAAAAATGTAATTTTATTTTATTATTCCACTATTTCATATATTGATCTAGAGTATTTACAGATTAATTTTATAATTAAAATGAGTCATTAATTAGAAATGAAAAACAAACTTAAAAAATATAAATGAAGTAGCACCGAAAGTGAAATTTGAAAATGTTCATCTAAATTAGCAGCAATTATCACCAGCATTGTCGATAAGATAGTTACCGACTAGAAACAGACAGTTTTAGTTTATTTAATTATAAATATTAGTTAATTCAATATGAATTTCACACATATTTTTATTTAGATGGTATAAACTCAGTTAACAATATAAAACAAGAGATGCTAACAAATATAAAACAAGAACCCAGATAAACGTCGACAGAATGGAGTGAAGGAAACAAAAAAATTATCTTAGCGAACCAGCGTTGCTTGTGTGATCTTAGGAGTGGAGGAGGACGGTCTGACTGGAGAATGGAGGAGGTTTGAGAGGAGGGAAGTGAGAAAGAGACAGAAAGGAGTGTGCGAGAGAGAGAGAGAGAGAGAGAGAAAATGGGCTGTGGGCATAGCATGAGACCTCATGAGACTATTTTTCAGACTTCATCAAAACTCTCCCATATGAGTATCTTCTCTGTATAGTAAAATAAATTGCACTACTAGTTTAGACACAGTGAGGAAGCAGAAGTCACTCTTAACACACCATGCCTGCTGGTTCATGCGAGTTCATGACTGCTAGTCTATGTTGAGTACCTCTGCCCAGATTTTTGCACCACAAAATAGAACCAACTTTAAACACTGGCTTGGTGACGACAACCTGTTTATGGGCTATTCTCAGATTACGTAACGCTAAAATCGGCCCTTTCAGACCCCCCCATGTAATGAACTTATAACGATATAACTAACCCCCTTTCACAAATTATGTAATGCTGTCTCATTTTTTCATCCACTTTCATTTATGATAAACTCGTGTCCATTCGTTTTCTTATGGGAAGATAAATATTACTAACTTTAAAATATTTTTAACCCAACTACTGGCAACTAAAAACCCTCTATTAGTAGCCCATTTTTCCTAGTTCCGCAAGGATATTTAAAAAAAAAATAATGAAAAATACTTCTGATACTTAGATTTAGTATTATTTTATATCATTTTACTTATAAGATTCTGTATTTTAATTTAAAATAAACAACATAAGTATAAACACTTGTTTACTTTTTCCTTTCATAAAACAAAAAAAAGTTTAACACAAATTTTTTTGGGGACCCTACCTGGAAATGTAATAGACATTAGCCAATTCACAATTCCAAGATATACAAGTTTTTTCAAATGTTATAACGTTTCAGAAAATGTATAGTTTATAGGGTTTATTATAGGAATTTATAATGATAAAACTAAAGATAATGCATTTTACTGAAAATTAATGTTACTGTGGTAACATTTTATAAATGTGTATTCATAAATTTCTCAGCTTGTTATTATAATGTTCATTTTGTAACATTTCCCTAATATCATTAGAACATTCTAAATAGCCCCTATACATTGTCAATGTTCATTTACTATACACTATTTACAAACGACAAAATACCCACAAAACACTACAAGTCTATGTCAAATTAGAATTCTCTAAACAAAGTCACTAAGAACAAAATGACACTTTATTTACGGTAATTATGCTTCAACTATATTTCAAAAACAGTTATTTCACAACATCTTCAAGTTATTTCACTAACAATTCTAATAAAACATTGCATAAAGAACTTCAAACCAGAATGTAAATAAACAGTTTAGTGACAGATGCCAACTAAAGAAATGGCGAAATGAAATAGTAAACAATGGATTCTTCTTCTCTCCATCTAGTTGTCATGTGGATAGTATTATCGATACCGATAACAATCGATTCAGAATTTAACCGACTTTCGAGTGGTATCGATTAGTTTGACAAAAAACGTAGCCATAACGATATAAAATCAAATTTTCACAGTAATGTTTGACCGTCCTTTATCGGATGATCACCGGTAGTTGGGTTAAACAATCTTTTAATTTGGGGGAAAATAATCATATTGTGTGAATGAATTGAAACAAAATGTTATAGTTATGCAACACTGTTTAGAACTCCCCCGCCCTCCCCCGCAATGATGCATAACGCTGCCGTAAAACCCTCCTTCTAGGTGTTACGTAATTTAGGGACGGCCCCTTATGGACATGGACTTTGAAGATACTAAAATGCTCAGTTTCATTATTAGATCAACTTTGGACTTGGACAAGGCCAACAACAGATCGTGATCTATTTTTCTATTATCTATTATCTATATCTATTATCCAGCTGGTGACCAAACATGAAACTTGGTTTAGACGAGCTGAACAATTCTCATTGGTACCCACAATAATTGAAATGTCATTTGTATAGCCCGTCAAGAATCCTTGTGCAAAGCAGACTATTGCAGAGGACTTTCCAAATGCCTTAATTTTAACCTCCAGCCTGGCATATATGTAGCTTCTTAATATTTTTAGTGTAACACTTTTAACCTGCAAAGTCATTGGCCATGTTGTTTTTTAGTGTTTAGAGAAATAGCCAGTAAAATTGTAATGGATTTATTTATTTATGTCTAAACAAGGTTAGATAGCGATAGGTTATCAGTTTAGATTTTCTGAACTTAGCTGTACTGCTGTCCCAAGTTTAATTTTTATAAATGAATAGTTTTTGTTTGATATTTGTTTTCATTGTACCATTGGCGATGCTAAGACGCTGATCATTACTTGTACCAGATCAGGAATGTTCACGGATTTCACTTACCAATCACTGTGCCGTTTGCACATTTAACGATGGTCTCGAGGATAGCCTCTACAATCCTCTTTGAGGTTTCCTGTTTTTATTGTGATAAGGGTATGCAGAGAGACGAAAACAGGATGAAAAATATTTGAAAATCCACAGACCATATCAACGTGTCTCCCTATGTCAAAATGCATAGTTTTGAGTTTTAAGACCTATTGTAAAGAAACTGCAACTTGTACAACATTCCAACTGCTCTTGTAGTCATAACACCCAATCGGTAGACTGTAACATTTTTTAATGCCACTCATTACAACAATTCATTTTATGTCAATATTTCAATGTACGGTTCTAGAACTGACTATATTTTACCTGAGGATTAATTTCACACAAAATATAATCAACAACACAGTTCATTAGTCCATAACAGTCGTTGTGGTTGAGCGGCAAATGCTCAATTCAAATATGGAAAACAATCTTATGAAGTTTTCAGTTCGATGCCGTGGTAATTAAAATTTATTGTGATTTAAATTATATTTTAACTTTTTTTGTCCAAATTAAATAAAACAAGTGGAACAATCCTGTATGCTCTGCGTGCTAAACCTGTTTATTGCTCTTATTAATAAATACATTTATTATTATTATTATTGCGTATGCCTGCAGCCTCGGTAATGCTAGCGAAAAACTCCAATCCCATTTTGTCAATTTTGTAAGGGTTTCATTAAAAACTCATAATTTAGGTATTGTCTAACTTAGAGGTATAATTTTTGTTTTGTTTTATTTTTATAACATTCTAAATGTAAAAAATCATTCAAAAAACACAAATAGGCTGCAACTTTTATTACTATATATATTTTTTTACTTTACCAAAATGTATAAATAAAAATTGCTATAAAAGTTTCAGCCCTTATAACTAAAAAATTGCATTGACCTATCATAAACCATTGTAATTATAATGATCTTAATATAATTACAAACTTGTATTCATGCACTTACTTTCATTAATAAAACTGTGGTAAGCAATTGTTGAACTCTTGACAAATCAGAAATGTTGCATATGAACAGTATGACATGGTATGTACTCTGATCAACTTTGTTTCTGAAGAACCAGTCACATTTATTACACTTCTTTAAATTATGTATCAGTAACTGTCTTTGATACAACATATGTTACATGAAATACTAAAAATATATATTTGTAGAATGTTGTTTATAAATGTTTATTGGTAGCCCCACTAAAAAGTCGTAAAATAATAAACACTGTCTAACTGCTGATAAAATGATGTATTATAAAACTTGAAAAATCATAAATTGCATATGAATAAAGATATATGTATACACAAGACAACTGATAAACACAACAAATTAACAAAACAACTGACGCTCTTGTACAAACACCATGTAACAGTGTTAATCATTCGCGCGCCAAAACACCGAAATAACGTATGTGGAAAAAACATTCCATAATAGACTATAAAGTACCACAACGCTAAACTATAACTATCGAAGTTTATATTTTAATTTGAGCGCATTTGGAAAGTTAAAGCCAGCAAAAGATATATTTTGAACATTAGAAATCGGACGTCAGAGTTTTTGGCTCATTTATCAAACATCTGATATTTCAGATGTCAAGAGTTTTTGGCATTAACTCTGATGTCCGATATACTTGATTTCGGATTGCAAAGAGTTAAAAGTCCATTTCTAATAGAATTTTGAAAAGTCCTTTTTAAGTCTGTATATGATAACAAATCTGCATTCCCTTAAAATGTTACAGACCAGGCCATAGTTCTAGGTGTGTAGGAGAGGTAGTGCAAGCGAGATAGTGCACCATACTTCTCCTACGTCTATTGTGTACAGTCTGTTCAAAATCTTATTCATGTTGGCTGCTATGTTTATATAGTTTGCTCGGTGGTGCTTGTGTTATTAAAATTAAAGATAAAAACTGGAATAAAGATTGAGATAGTAACAACAATAACTTATTTGGTTACTTATTGGCCAAGAAAAAAAATTTAAACACTCAAATGAAAACGTATTTTTAAAAGAAAACAAATAAAAACAGATGATTTCGTTCTAGCTGAGGACACAGTAATTAGAAAATATGGTAGGTATCATGATCAGGCTGTGCAATAGACTCACGTCACATGGGCGAAATCAGCTGGTTTGATTATTCAATTAAATCAACCAATCACGTGGAAGTATTTTCTAGATACTGTGTCCGAGATGTTTATTTTTGACCACATGCCGAGAACTATGAACCGGTCAATAACAGAACAAATGTTTTTGCTAAACAGCTCTTATATGTATCAATAAAAACACTGTCATGATAGCAAATCATTGTGTTTTTTAGAAATAGTGGGACAGAGCCCAGGTACATTTTTTAAATTTCTAATATTTTTCTACTGTCCTTGGCTCTTAGGATCTAATATTTTTTTTTTTTTTTTTTTAAATGGATCTAATCAAGCTATTTTATCATCTTCCTAGTTCAAGAAATGTTGTGAGACCAATTCATTTATGGAATTAAATATATAATTTAGTATTTTAAATATTGATGAAAAGTTTTTATATTTATGTATATTTTTCAGCTTGGGACCAATCAGATAAATTTGTAAAAATCTTCGTTACACTTAAGAACGCCCATACACTACCTGCAGAAAATGTGTTTACTTTGTTTACAGATAAGTAAGTATGTTTCTTTTCTTTATTTAACATTTTTCTTTCAGTAATATTGTCCTTACTCCGCATGTCTTTTCCTGTTCAGAATTACATTTATCTGAATAATATAATATTTTTAATTAAAAAGTTTAGTTTAAGTTATAAATCGTAATTAATATTAATAGTTAGTGTTAATTAGAACTAAAATTATCAACTTACTTGTTACTCAGATATGGTCTCTAATGGTTTCTAATGTAGCTAATGTGTTATCCATGTTATTATTATTTTAAACAAAGTTCAGGCCTATGAAACCAAAATAAAATAATTCAATATAATACAAAAAAATCTTGTTTATCAAAAAGATCAGTCAGCTCAGCCTGCAATGCTTCATCGTGAAGACTTAAGAGAGCTTTTTCAGGAAATCTAGGCCATTAATTATCATTTTAAATAGTCTAGGATGGAGAGCCTGTACTTGTATATCAATTTATCACCCAAAATGTATGAATTACTTGTCTGCCTCTCACAAGCCTTCCAGTAATATACAATGTCATAATGAAATAATGAATTATGCCTTCAAATAATACATAATCATGAACAAAAAATAACAACTCTCGGAATTAATCAACCACAGTTTTCCAGTAGATGTGGTTGACGAGTCCAGTCCATTTACATAATCAACAGATAAAAATGGCTCACTGTGGCATCTGCTTAAATAGTAATAATGATATATTTACATATATACAGGAGTAATACTACAAAAATAGACTAAAACATTTTTATATTTGAGACAAATACCTAAATATATAAAATATAATACACACAAAATTTGTCATATGTACTTAGAGTAATATAGACAGCATCAAACAAAACAATGAACAAACAAACAAAAACTATTAACCATCATAACTTTAAAAAAAAAAAAAAACAACAGGAAAAACATCAAATGAAAAATAAATACCTATTTAACACATTATTTACATCAATATCTAATTTGTTGAAATAGGTTAAATAATGAAAATCATATATGCTACCAAATACTATCATTTATATTTCGAAAATACAAAAAAGGAGCAAAATCAGTATATGAGTAGAAGAAGTTAGACTTGATAGAAAAACAGATAGATAAAATAATAATTGCCCACTCAACTCCATTATTCTTTGAGCTATTTAAATTGTTGTGCCTCTAAAGAATTATGGGATACAAACTAACTCTTTATATGCAAGCTGACTTTCTAACTTACTAATAAGGAAAACTAAATAAAATGGACTTAAAAATTCAAAATGGTAGCTATTATAAGTAATCATATTTATTTGCCGTGTAAATTGTTCTCCCATTACCCACCCATACACATACAGTAGCAGTGACCCACCTACCTACCCATATACATAAAAGGTAGTAACCAACCCAACCAACTATACACATTAAAGGTGGTAACCACCCCTACATGTACAGTGGTAGCAACCCACCCACTACTCATACACATAAAAGGCAGTGAACAGTGGTGTTGGACTGATTTAGATCACTTTTTTGTAATTAAAACTTACCCACGAAACCTGCAAACACATATGACTGGCAGTGAAACACCAAACAAACCTGCAGGCACATGGTTGACTGCAGGCACCAACCATCCACCTATACAAGTGATGACCCACCTATCCATGTACAGTAGTAATGACCCCCTCCCACCCACCCATTCATGTACAGTGTAGAGGTAACAAACTCTAATCTTAATAAACATAATTGAAGGATGGGATTACTCAGATGGTCACCCATCCAAGGAACAGCCATGCTTGATGCTGTTTGACTCCATTATCTTGTGATGACGTCAGAAAACTTTGGTCAAGGCCACCAGCAAAGTAACCCACCCACCCATACACGTACAGTGGTACTGACCCACGTGCCAACCCATACGTGTTATCAGCATAGCATATGACATATACATGCCTAAGTTATTGTGTAGTTGGAGGAAGCCAACCTACTGGTAGACTCTCTAGATAGCATCACTCACAAAAAAGAGTCATGGTCTCAACGATGAGCCAGATTTAAAAAAAAGATTTTAATGTTAGCAATAAGTTCTCCTTCTATTATAAAACAAGCAAAATAAAATCAAAACAATGACTATCATAATATGCATTAAAATGTATAACAAAAATTGGAAGGGGGTGGAATACAGCGTTACGTAATTTTTGAGGGGGTTTAGGTTATCATCGTTACAATTCCGTGAGGAGGGGGATCAGAGAAGCTTGATTATAGCATTATGTAATTTAGGGACGGCCACTTAGTGGATCTGTCTTCTTAGGTAATTTTGCTGATGTACTAATTCCTGCTATACCTTGCTGATGCCTAATATACTACACCTTAATCTCTGGTTATGTACTATTTCCTGGCATTATTCATTTACTTTTTTCATATACATACGCTCAATTTAATTAACTGCAGTGAATATATTATTTTTTTAATTTTAAAGCTTTTATCATTTTGTTTCATTGTTATGTGCGAATTTTAAGTTATTTTATGTTAAATCATTTTTACAGCTCCATGGAGCTTCATGTGAATGGACTGGAAAACAGAAACTACACTCTTCCTATTAAAAATTTATTGGATAAAATTGACGGAAGTAAAAGCAGTTGGAAGGTGAAAACAGGTAAATTTCTTTTAACACGTTTCCTGTAATTTTAACATATAGTGAACTTGTCTTTGATTTTACCTTCTAATAAAACTACCCTCCTTATGCAGAGGTACGGGGAAAGTGAGATGCAGTTGATTTTATTGTGTAGCAATAATTATAATTCCTGAATTAAAAGTGTAAATTTAGAAACCCTGCATTTTGAATCAAATAAGCATTATGTATAATAGCTTAATGAGCACTGCTGACATTTAAAAAAATCAGAAATACTGCATGTGGTTCGGATTCCTTGATAAACTGGTGTAGTTTCTCAGCTGTTCAATTCCCTTGGTTATTAATAAATGAGGATAAATCATATTATTAACCAAGCTGACCAGCCATCCATACTGATGTAACAAATAAATATACCATTCTTTTCTAGTGTATCGCAATACAATGTTCCAGAACAAGTAAATACAATGAGATTTATAATTCTAAGATAAAATGAAAAAAGGATACAAACGACAAAACACTAAGAAATGGCTGGTGCTTTTTTTAAAAATCCTTCAATTTATGGTTCTTGAAGAGTTGTATTGGGAGTATAATTTTAAATCAGCGTAAATAATCAAACAATCCAATAAAATGTTTAA
Source organism: Stictocephala bisonia (assembly GCA_035578905.1). Classification (NCBI taxonomy): domain Eukaryota; kingdom Metazoa; phylum Arthropoda; class Insecta; order Hemiptera; family Membracidae; genus Stictocephala; species Stictocephala bisonia. The sequence goes on from JAQJVL010000294.1 coordinate 1,119,773, forward strand.
GAACATACTAATTTCTAAATAGCTTCTTCAAAATCCAGAATTAAAAATGTCCTAGGAAATTTTAAATCTAAAATTTCAAAAGAAAACAAATCAGGAATTTATAAAATTAACTTGGATCATTGTGGACATGTATATATGCCAAACAAGAAGAATAGCCTAAACTCAATATAAAGAAAGTACAGAAAATGTTCTTTAACACTTTGAAGCCTGGGCCCTTAATACTCCGTTTGGCATGGAATCCTGGGGGTTTTATGTTCACATTAAAAAAATTGTAAATGCCTTATAAATTTCATAAAAAGGTTATATTATATATCTTTGTAAAGAGGAGAAAATTCTCTTTTAAATGATGGGCAAAACTTTAGGTGTTGTACATTTTTTTATTTTTTACAGAAGCTACAAATAAGTACAAAAATATGTAAAACAAAAAATAGCTAAATATAATAACATATAATAATATAAAATATAATAACATATAAGCTAAATATAATATAAGCTAAATATAAATAATATAAGCTAAATATAATAACGTATAATAAATATAATAGCAAAATATAACAACATAAACAATGCTGACATAAACAATACCGCTCGGCGTGCGCTCATTCCAAGTCTCACGTCAGCTGTTACGATAATTATTTATCCAAGACCAGATGTAGATAAAAAAAAATTAATAGACCGATAAAATATAATAACAGATAACTAAAAGACATATTCAGATGACCTAAACCCGATTATATGCCGATAATAAAGATATAATGAATTAAATATGGGCGCCCGAGCTATTCTCGGGCGTCGGCGAGTACGCCAGTTTGCGTCGCCCGATCTATCTTCGGGCTTAGGCTTCAAAGTGTTAAAAACAGATGAAAAATCAGCAATGACTAAAAATGCTTTAGAAACATACCATGGTTTTTCATCATTTGAAACACACACAAAAAAATTCAAAACTATCAGTATCTTGGCGTGTACAAAATAAAATATATGAGTAAATATTTAGAAAAATTAGTTGATAATAAACTACCACCAATAAAAAATTCTCCTCTTCTGTAATATTTAAAATCTAATTTAGCCATGTTTGTCTTTATTTTTGTACAGCTTATGTTTTATTTGTATATTTATGTCAACATATTGTAACTTTAACACTTTGACTGCCAGCGTAGATAATTTATTGTGTCATTCTGAGGCCGCCGTAGTAAAACTGTATGTCCACCTGACGCCATGAGGGCCACCGGTAGCCCACGTCATACGTGCCGCTGTGCGCCATGTGGGCCACCGGTGGCCCTCGCGTTTTTTATAAATCAAACACAAATTGTAGCGCCATTTTTAGTATTACGTAGTTTTTAATGATATATTCTGAAAGCTCATAAAATGTTATAGAAAACGGTCCTCTGGTTTTTAAATAAAACAACCCTAAATACGTTTTTATATATTTGAACTAGTTTTTACGACATTTAGACAGACTAGTTTCTGTCACAAAAAGAATCAATGTCATTTACTAAACACCTAACCTCAAAAGCTGATCAGTGCGCGGGAAGAAAATATAAACATCACAACAAAACAGTTGAAACATAATATCATATGGCATATGTAAAGTTTTGCCCCCACGCCATGAGGGCCACCAGTGTACCTCATCAATAACTTCACAAAATGGCGACAAAAGTCCGGATGTCGGCTATTTCTGTACTCGGGAGGTAATTTCCGGTTGCATGGAACATAGAACTCGGAACAATGAATATTGAACTTTACCATAGAAACAGCTGTGGCGCCAGGCTGAAATCTAGTGAGGGCCACCGGTGGCCCTCATGGCGTGAGCTAAAATTGTTGTGTGGGCCACCGGTGGCCCTCATGGCAGTCAACGTGTTAAACTGTTGTATTAGTTGATATGAGTGTTTGAAAATGATTACATCATAATCGAAGGTCCTCACAATTAAACTTTATTTTATTAGATTGTTTAATTATTTACATTGATTTAAAATATCTTTTAATCTTTCATTAAAACTGGAAGTCGAATAAGGTCATACAATACTGGTGACATTTTGCAATTTTGTGATGAAATTCAAAAAGCTTCTTCCAGCTTCACTTTCAAAAATGAAGCATTCCGCAATTAAAACCGTTGAGGACTACTACATGTCATAATCCTGTGTATGGTTTATATTTAGGAAAGTTGGCAGCATCTCTAAAATGGACATGTGAACTTGATACCTTAGTTACAAATTGAACAGCACTGTTTTGTATTTTTCAAAAAGTATGTTAGGTTACAGGGCACCAGGCCAGGTACTAATATAATGAGAGAGATGGGGCATCATCAATTTTAGCTGACTAACAAAATACACAAAACAACAAATACGAACGCGATACTTAAAAAAATATTTCAGTGTCACTGGCATCTTCTTCAGGTTAAGAGAGTGTCTATCCATTTTTTCATACCGATTAAAAAATAGTGTTGTGTTTATTTTTCTATGAAGAAATTGGTATACAAGTGACAAATTTATACGGAATACGGCCATCGGAAGTAATTAAAGCATAGTTAAATAAATCATATAAAGTTTTAAATGTATGTTTCAATAGTGCACAATATTAATTTACGAGTACATTTTTGACGGTTTTAAATGTAAAATATATAAACAAGTTTATGGGTTCATTTATGTATGTTACAGATATGGTTGTCGTCTCACTGGCTAAGGTTTCAACGGGACAGACTGTGGTCCCATCTAACAGCTGCTGAAAAGAAAGCTAAAGAGCCAAAACCAGTGCCCAAGATGAGTGAAGATGCAGACCCATCTGCTGGCCTCATGGATCTTATGAAGCAAATGTATGAAGATGGTGACGACGACATGAAACGAACAATTGCCAAAGCTTGGACTGAAAGCCGCAACAACTCTGGAATGCCCAGTTTTTAGGTACTATTTTGTTAAAAAAATATGAAAATTTGATATGAGTAAACACAGTTTCAACAATGGTTGTCAAACAATTTAGTGGATAACATTCAAATAAAGCAAATAAGCAAATTTTATTTTGCCCTAAAAAAACCTGCATGTGAACCATCTGCTATACTATGCTCATATTAAATTTAAACTTTGTATATCCAAGGCTTAAATAGGCTCTTTCTTCCTGATAGGCTCAACAACTCATTGACTTTGATTCCTCTACAGATTGAAATAAATAGTACCTGTTTGATTTTTAACTTTTATGACCACCCAAGTATGTATATTTTGAATATCACAAAACTACATTACTGTGGTGTACTTTTAAGTAAAAAAATATAGTTTGTTATATGACACTATTTTGTGTGATAGAAACTAATTAGATTTTATATAATTGAAATAATAATAAATTAGTCATATTAGTTTTTTCCAAGTAATTAGATTCTAAATGAATAGTAATATATATGAAACAAATCTGAAATAAAAACAGTTGTGATCAGATTTAAGCCGTATGATAGCACAAATAAAAACATTTTTAATAATATGAGCCCTTTAAAGCACAAGTGTTTTTTGAGGTATTAAGGTTTTACTACAAATTTTATCAAAATATCAGCATTGTACTTGTTGACTATTTGTTTCATTAAAACTACTCAAAAGGTTTTTTTGATCTTTATTTAACGTTTTGAATTAAATATATTTCGTGTTTTGTAGTTTTTAGCTCTAAAAAGTAATTACACCATTTGTGCTGTAAATAGATTGTAGGTGTTATTTACAACAAAAGAAACTATTATTAATAAATCTTTATTAATCACAATAATAAAGGAATAACAAGATTACACTTTTTACTTATTGTCACTGTGTTCATTAGTGACCTGTAGTGGGCCAACATCTTCAGCATTTTCATTAGTGATGAGGTCCTTGAAATAATTGTGATGTACGGGAGGGATGTATGGCAGTAGGGCCTAACATGTCCCTTTTCTTTTCTTTTGTCACTTGCCGAGCACTTGTGTATAGCTTATCCTGATTAAAATTGCATAAGCTAACCGGTTGTCCTCTTTTGCCTCCTGGCATGACATTCAGAGTTGAAAACGGTATGTCTTCTGAGAGAGTTTCCTTAAAGAATGTTAAGTGGTTTGCTCTTCCTTCTTATAGCGTATCCACTGCATTTTTAGCCATGATTCAGTATGACCATCATTGTCTTTCTTCCTTTTGCTGATATTTTTTAGAATTTCTTCAACACATGAAAAATTATTATTCATCATAACTGTGGCATGAAAGGCTTTTTTCCTAGACCAAGCAATGGTTTTGTACCAGTCAGCAGGTGTAAAGATTTGTTGGGACTTGCTAGTTTCAATTGAAGCAAAGTCGCAGTCATTGGGTAGGTAAGAATGTCCGCTTTGTGTGAACTTTTGGTCGATTATTTCAGTGTTATTTTCAGGAATTTGGACATGTTTTATTAATGTCACGGCAACTTTCCAGTTCCGATTCTGTCCTGTACAGATGTCACTGTACATAACCACTAGTTTAGCTGCCGGGGCTCTAGTTTTAATGTGTTGAATTAAACAAGTAACAATTTCTTGAGAGCCTTTTGATCCATTAACTTCATCCCACAATACATGAATCCCAATTTGGTTGCCAGTTCATAGCAGCCAAAATTATATAAGAACATATTACATTTGTAATAGGCTTGTTGGCATACTAATTTAGGGAAAGAGAGAGATTTCTCCAAATCAAACTAGAATGCATAGTAGAGTTCATCGTTTGCTGATTTGTCAGATTCCACTTTCATACAATCGCGAGCTTTTTCTGCTTTTCGTAAATTTAATTCATGATCTTGCTTAAGCTGTCTTTTTTCTTCTTCATTTGTTGTATGTTTTAGTTTATTGGAAAAAACATTACATTTGACACAAGTGTCCTTATGTGGTGCTTGAAAGTGCAGATTGAATTCATTGTTGAATGTCCTACGATAGATATGCTCCTCAACAGGCTGATACCCTTGGCTTTGAACAAGTTCCTTGTATAGACTGTACATCAGTCGTATATTCAAATCTTCCGATAAATATTTTCTATTCAGGTTACGTTGTCTTGTATAGTGGGATTCGGATAAGGGAAAAGATGTCTTATTAATTTCATGTTTTATCAGGAGTTTTGTTCCCAGGCACCTTTTTACCCCGTTATCATCCCCTGCAGGCTCTCCATTGTTCATCTTCTTTAAGGCTCGTGTTATCCTATCATCATGTATTTTAAAGGTTTCTAAAAGTATTTTTTACAAACCTGTTTGCTTTCAGCATCAACATTTAAACAAAGCATATTTATACAACTTCTCTGTTTTTTAGTATTGGTGGTTGGACGATGACGTTGTGGTACCACTTGTTTCAGCAAACTACAAATTAACGCATTTTGGGTAGAGCATGTCCCTATCTTCCAAAATGATTCAAACGCTTTTCTACGTGCTTGTTCTGTAATTTTATTAAAGTAATTTTTTCTAGACCTGCAATCTAGATTGCTAAATTGTTTCTCTGCAACAATTGTTCCCTTCCTAGAAGGTTTCCACTCCTTTCTTTGCCTTTTCTGGCATCTTTGTGCCCTACCTTCTACCGATGCCTCTGCTTGATCACCATCAGGTGGATTGGGTGTGTCTTCCACAACAGTAGCTGCTCCATTAACATCACTCGTCGCATCATCAATGTCTGAACCCAAAAAGTACTGTTTAAAAACTAACTATTAAAAAAATAGATAGCACACAAAAAAACTTACAAACCTGGCTGATCAAGTATATTTTTAAATTTAAAATGAATAATTAACTATTAAAACAATAACATTATTAATTAGAATAAGAAATAAGAAAATACTAGATTTTCTGTATAATCAATGCAGCTGTTATTTTGTTTAAAAACTATTTTTTTTAAATTATTGTTTGTTTAATCAGGCTAAAACAATTAAAATCGAATTGTTTTGTAACCTACAAGACGACATAAAATTTTAAGTTATATGTACTTTATATAGCCTATATTACGCTATCAATGTCATGAGAATATCACAATAGCATTTGTATGTAAAATAGGCAAAGAAAATGTTGATACACAATATAGGTGTGTTGACCACTTAGGTGCCTTACTGCAACACTGCCACTTTACTGCAACAATGGTGAGGTGTGTTGACCACTTAGGTGCCTTACTGCAACACTGCCACTTTACTGCAACAATGGTGTAAATCCATTTCTAGGTTAACCCAGTACGTTACTTTATGATGATCTTATGATTAAACCAAACCTAAAGTTAATAAATTTTGTTGAATTATGGTTAAGAAATAATATGAAACTGTTGTATTATTAGACTAACTTGTGATAAAAAAGAAGAAATAAACATGATTCATTCTTACCTTCTTCACCAGATATGATATGGTAAATATTCATCTTCTGATCCGTTATCAGCCAAAATGCTAGGAGGGTCAGTACTGTCATCGTCACTGGAGTTCATTTTTACAATAAGCAAACAAATAGCCACAAAATCAATATAAATATTTGATTGTTTTTATGACAAACACTTAAATATTTACTTGACTTTAGTTACAGCACATGTGGCATATTTCCAAACTACACCAGTTGTGCAGTCAGCTAACAGAGGGCATCACTGACTGCACAATAAAGTGCTGCTATCTACGTGGTTGCTAAGGTAACTACGATTTGCAACATTAGTGCAGTAAACAGAACAAATTTTTCTATACACAAGCACTATGGATGCCTAATTCAGATTGACAAAAAAGTGGAATTACACCACTTGTGCTTTAAGGGGCTCATACAGTTATCATCATAATAATGAATGATAAACCAGATAATTGTAAATTAACGATGAACAGACATCTTTGTGGAAGACAACAATAATATTATACAACAAACCTAACCATTATAAACAAATTCTGGGTGGGATTTTAACCTTTTTGGAACATTAGTCTACTTTATGTTTAAAACAATGACTTTTTTTGTTTCGAGGAAGCTGTCATATTGGAATCTACATTTTCCGGTGACAACCACGTCAAGGTACTATCTACAATATTTACTAGATAACCAGACGTTTCGCCCATACTGTGATGTGGCATCCTTAGTTGTCACTGAGAATGCCACATCACAGTATAGGCAAAATGTCAGGTTATCTTGTACATATTTTAGATAGTACCTTGATGCGGTTGTCAACGGAAAATATAGATTCTAGTTATAACACTGGCCGCTTAAGCCTAAGTTCTAAGATTGAACTGTCATATTGATCATCTTTTGCTCAAACTTACTTACTTATATCATTCAATATAAAATATCATTGATGAAGCGTAACCAGCATGTTGGGTTGTTGCATTTTCCTCCGTTTGAGATTCAGCATTTCAATTTAATACAAAATACTTCCATGGTGATTTTCTTTTACTAGGCAAAACGTAAGTTCATTAAAGCCTATGACCAGAGTAATTACAGCTAACCCCATTAATTTATTATCTTCAACATCTCTGTGTCCTCTATTAAAAGATTGTGTGAATTAAATGTGCAAGCCCTTAATATTACTTTCTCACACTAACATTCAAAAAAAAAAAAAAAAAAAGTAATATAGTAAGGTGATAGTTTTAATGTTAAACAATAATTTATCACTTCTTTGCTCTAAACAATCTTTTTAATATCTTAAAATAAAAGTGTTCTAACCGTTATACAGTACAACCTTGATTATCTGGCAGACTGTGTCATCCAACGTGACAATCCGACTAAAATATTTCTTTTGTTAGATAGAATTAAAACTATGTACAAGCACCTTTTAGACCCAAAATGTAAATCTTAAACATGATTGTTGTGTTTTGCATCTTGAATAATGAAGACATTGATATTTTATTTTAACTTGTCGTTAGTGTTACCAATTGTCACTGCGTTTGTAACACTAACTGAATTTGTTTACTTCAGTAACAGAGGGGCTAGAAGTGTCAATTTCTCCTGTGGGGAAGTGGAAGAGTTTATATACACACCCTTGAATTATCAGTTTTTTATCTACTGTGAAGGAGTGAAAAAAAGGTTCCTTGTTCATTTAAAGGATGTAGTTATTGTACATCCTTTAAATGAATCACAATTATACTGTATAGTAAGATTGTATTTAAATACTACACAGTGACTCAACATATCATGTTAGAATGTTGGTAATTATATACAATAAGAGCCTTGAATATCTTTTGGCTGAAATCTGTTTACTTTTTAGTAGATTCATAAGTAAGAAACAAGAATGTGATTGTTTCTTTTATCGGAAAAACAGGAAAAATAGCGATAATGATGAAAACGGAATACATTTTTTCTAAATATAGTGATGTTAGTACGCAAGTTGTGCAAAATTGTTGTCTCAAATGTCCTGATCACGAATATGCAAGAGTTTTGTTATTGAACCATTATTAAGCATGTTAGCGTTGGAAACATGCTGGTTTCAGTAAGGTTATGTTTTAATAGGATAGAGCTTAGTTGCATATTGATAGATTGGTTTGCTTAGGTTTGGATTTGTAAGATTAAGTAGGTTACATTCTGTTAGGTTAGGTTTTGAGAGGTAGGGCTGGTTTTATATATTACGTTTTGCTAACCTAACTAAATCTAACAAACTTAACCAAACCTAACATATATTATACAAACTGTAGCCTTAACTTAAAGCTACTATTTATTTTTGATATGTTGAACAACTTAAATGAGAGATGAAAATAAAACTTCTTCAATGATAAAAATACTTCTTTATTTTTCAACGGATAACTTCAACAAAATAAAATTGGATTTCTTCTACAAATAATAATAAAAACGAAAATAAAATATCTTTCTTTATTGAATTAAAGGAACACAAATAAATTAAAATAACTCTTTCAAAATGACTTAAATATCTTCAGACCAGAACCTTTTTTATTAATTAATTCTTAATTTCAAAATTGCTTTAAATTGAAAATTTCAAAAATTGTCTCAAATTGAAAAATTATTGTCTCAAATTGAAAAATTGCCTCCGGGAGATCTGGAACCAAAAGAAATAACCAGCTTTTAGTGACTTGAAACATTTTCCTCTTTACAAAATTTTTAAACAGAAAACAAAGCACTCTAAAAACTGTCACTAGAAGAGTGACTACAAACAGGAAACAAGTTTTAAACCGCGCATGCTTGGTGGATCTTACCCTATCTACTAAAACCCTACTGAAAAACCTAACTAAAGAAAACTTGTAAAAATTACTTACGTAGCTGTCCTGGAGGTATCAGTCCTAAAACGTGACCACAACAAAGCGCGACATACGCTCACTCACTCACACGCGAATAAGAAATTGCCGATCCGGAAAACCAAACTCCGAACGGTTAAAATCGCCGTGAAGATCAAACGTGGTCACTCGCCAAAAGATAACTTCAAACTGCCCGAAGGCACGCAATCCTTCCACCAACGGACTTACCCCCTCTTTACTCTAGAAGCTAAATCAACCAATTAGAACCCTCTAAACCAGGACAACTGAACAGGTAAGGCTCACCAAACATGTTGACTTCAGAAAACATGTCGCATGAAATTGACAGGAAATTAACAAACGTGAATATACTGGTTATTTAGCTAATTTAAATGGGAAAAAACTACTTTTTTATTTGAAAGGGGAAGATTCTGAATTTTTTTTTCAAAACTTGGAGAATTTATATTGAAAACTTTTGGTAAAAGAACCAAACACCTAAATCTCTCAGTTCTTACAATATTTAACATTTTCTTAACACAATTCTCTAAAATAATTATAATGAGACAATTAACAATTGTTACATTATTTTCCCCTTTCAAAAGAAAAAAAAAATTTTTTTGTTGTTGTTGTTGAAACCCTATCTTCATCACATCTCTAAAAGGACATAATATTTTCTAACCTTAACAAGCATTTCTTTCAAAGCTAGCCTAAACCTTTCCTTTTCCAGATCTCCAAAAAAAGGTTTCTCTCTTAAACTACCATCTTACAAACTACTACAATATTTAAATTCATTTCAAAACAGTCACTTGAAACTCGGGTCAAGAGCACAAGACCAGTCCATTGTTGACAGTCCTTGTTGTCCCCAACCGAAGAACGAGACCGCAAGCTTGCCCCCACCTCCGATCAGCTGACAGCTTGGCCGATCGATAAACTAGACCAGTTTTTTGTTGACTACGGCCGTCCTCACACAGCACCCTCCAGGCCCCAGCAAGTGTCTCACATAAACAACAGTTAACCAAAGAGGCATTAGACAGTGTTGACATACAACGTTCTGTTGCGTGTTCCGTGTGATGCAGTGTAGAGTAGATCGGAGAGCTATTCATAAGAATTCTTTTATTTACTTCCCCATTACAATGAAGTGCTTCAAAATGAGTGCTCAGTGTCGTTCCGTTTGGTGAAAACCAGGAGTTTCGCAGTCAATAAGTGCTGGAATACAAAAGAAGAAAGAAAAAAAAATTGGGTGCGTAAGTCCACTCATATTAAAACAATTCACCAACAAATCAAAATTCAAAATTTAAGTCCATTTCAGAGCCCATTTGCTTCTCCTTTCAGTGTAGTGTTTGGTTTTGTTGTTATTTACAAACAATTGGAACAGGCTGGACACTGGTATAGGATATACATTACAATTAAAAATACATAATTTTTCAACTTACATTTTGTTTTAGAAGTTCAAAATTCTTTCTTGTACTATTTAACACACTTATAATATAACAAGAATACAAATACAGATTAAATTTCAAATACATAATATTCATGGATAATTAACTAATCAATATATTTTACATAAATAAAATTTGTTTACTCTTTGTTTACTTTTATCCACCAAGCAATTTATTCGAACATAAAAAAAAAATTCATTAAACTTTAAAAATAATAACTTTGACAGTCTTAATCTAACAATTTTAATCTACAATCATCAAATATTTACTTGACATAACATTCTTTTGCTGAAAATACATAATTAATAGACTAATTTCACTTTTCTGAAAATGAAATACACCATGAGCATTAGTAATCCGTTATTTACAAACAGACATAGAACATGTAAACAAAATTAGTCATTCATTATCAACTTCAATCATCAAATAATACATTTTAAATAAATTTCAAATATATCAAGTAACCTTGTTTAACCATCTATTTAATTACACCTTTTTTTTTGTTATAACCTGAAAATTATTAATTGCTGAAAACATACATAATTAATTAAAGTTCATAACCCTTCATACATTACCAACTCATATTTACCACCTTCAAGAATATCTTATTGACTTCTTTAGACCTTGACATCTTTTATGTGCACTCTTCGCACTTCTTTGGGATTGGACAGCCTCTGCACCAAGATGCTGACTGGACTCAGCTGGGCTAGCACCTGGTACGGACCCTCATAGATGCAATGCAGCTTCTCCTGGAATCCTCGGCTTTGGTCGGACTGCACCCGTGATCTGATGTAGACCTGCTCTCCGATGCGAAGTGGGTTCCCATGTTGTCCATCCGCCTTGTGTTGGTTGCGATCTCTCATCCTTCGAAGGTTGTCCACTGCTTTCTCGAACTGCTTTAGTCGGTCTTCTTCACTGAGATTCCTCTCCACCAGGTCGTTCAAGCTCCACTTGTTGGTTAACGGATCGTTTTTGGCGTGGTTAAACATTAACTCAAATCCACTAAATCCCGTACTCTCACATGTGTTGTTGTTTATGGCTAAATTCAATTCACTGATTTCTTTGTCCCATTTATTTTGTTTGTTATGTGCATAGATTTTTAATATGGCTTTCAAATTGCGTAAAAACCTTTCGCTTTTGTTACCCTGGGGCTGATAAGGTATAGTCGTTTTATGAATTATTCCTTTTTTAAAGAAAAATTGTCTTAATTCATGAGCTTGAAAGTAAGACGCGTTATCTGACACTATTATTTTAGGCAGTGAGAACAAGCTGAAAATTCGATCATTTAACAATTCTTGAATTTTATTGGATTTAATTTCTTTCATGGGGAATAACCAATTAAATTTTGTGAAATCATCCACAACAATGAGCAAGTACTTGTTTTGTTTACTACTCCTAGTTAATGGTCCAAATATATCTATATATAACTTTTCCATAGGCTGCTTCGAGTAACTTGATACTACAGGTCCTTTTAGATATTGATTGGTACTTTTACATTTTTTACACAATTCACACTTTTGCACTAACTTTTTTATATCTTCATGTAAATTAGGCCTATAAAAGTACTGGTTTATTTTTCTAAAAGTGTTAGCTATTCCAGGATGTCCACCATAGGTTGACGTGTGATAATACTCAAACACCATGTTTATTAATTCTTCGGGTAAATAAACCCTATCTTTACTTCGGTTGTTATATTTATACATTAACACACCATTTTTCAAAAAATATTTTTCATTGTTAGTTTTGTTTCTTATACTACATATAATTTTCATAATTTCCGGATCCTTATTCTGATATTCAGATAACTGTACACATGACATAGGAAAGTCTGTTATGTTAGTTATAAACAGTCTATTGGAGCTGGAGTTGACAATAACAGGTTCTACAGTGGGTGAACCATCGCTAATCTCTTCCTTATCTACATCCATTGTCTGTACTACCGACTGATCATAACAATGAACTAAAATGTCTTCACTTGGAACTTCCTCTTCATTATTGCTAAATATTCTACTTAGATAGTCTGCTAATACATTATCTTTACCCTTAATTATTTCTACTTTAAATGGTAAACTCAGAATTATTTCACACCATCTTGCTAGTTTTCCTAATTTTCTACAATGTGTTAGAATCCAAGCTAAGGCACTATTGTCACACCTCAAAGTGAATGGCTTTACTTCCAAATAACTATAAAATTTTTGTATTGAAGCTGTTACAGCTAAGCATTCCTTATGGTAAATACTCATTACTTTTTCACTTTGATTTAGTTTTTTAGAATAAAAACCTACTGGCTTAAGATCGGCTCCCTCATACTGTAATAAACATGCTCCAACCGCATTGTTACTGGCATCAGTGTGTAGAATAAACTCTTTATCATAATTAGGTATTTTTAATACTGGTGGATTGCTAATTATTGTTTTTATTTTATCAAAACTTTCCTGACACTTGGAATTCCATTCAAATTTAACATTTTTCTTCCTTAATTCATTTAAAGGAGCTGCAAGTTCAGCATAATTTGGAATAAATTTAGCAAAATAACTGGACATTCCTATAAATCGACTTACAGCTTTGCTATTGGTAGGGGGTTTGGCACTTAAAATTGAACTGGTGCGCTCCGGATCTATTGTAACTTGATTATGGCTGATTAGATATCCTAAAAACTTTATTTCTTTAAATACAAATTTCACTTTTTCTGGGTTAACAGTGAGGTTCCATTGATTGAGTCTTTCAGTTACTTCTTTAATATGTTGTAAATGTTCATTTAATGTCTTGGAATAAATTATTAAATCATCCACATAATTAATTACACACTTGAATTTCAGTCCCTCCAGTACTCTATTTAAATAACTGGATAACAAAGATGAGCCTAAATGAAGACCAAATGGAATGCGATTAAATTCAAAGCTTTCAAATGGTGTACTAAAACTTGTTATTCTCTTACTTTCTTCCGATAATCTAATTTGGTGAAAACTGCTACATAAATCTAAGACTGTAAAATATTTTGCTCCTTCTAGGAAATGATGAATATCATGCAAGTCACCCAGTGGCGTGTTTACTTTCTCTATTTTCTTGTTTACTTCTGAATAATTAATAACTAGCCTATATTTGTCTTCACCCTTAGGTACTAAGAATGCTGGGCTATTGTAAGGTGATTGACTAGGTCTAATAATATTTTGTTTAAGTAAATCATCTAATATATTTTTCAAAATTTTCATCTTAGCAGGATTAACTGGATATGGTCTAATATTGACAGGAGTAGTATCATTCAACTTAATTGTATATTCATAATCTATTCCACTGCCTATTTTATTAGTGTAAACATTTGGATATTTTTCTATTAAATCAACTATTTCTTCCTTGACTTCACTACAACCAATATTTACTTGTTTACTAACATTGTTTACATTAATTCTGATGTTAGCTAAACTGTGGATAAATTCAATTTTTACATTAGGCTTGAATTTAAAATAACACTGATTACTTTTCAAGTCTACTACCAACTCACTTTGTTTAATAAATTGACTTCCAATTATCATAGCATAACTTAATTGTTTACTTACTTGGACAAGTATTTTCCAAGTAAATTAATTTATTTTTATTTTTAAATTACACTGCCCCAGTATCTTCATTTCACTTTGACTCGCTGTACGACACTTAATATCTGACCTATTCAACTGTAATCTAGGACAACATCCTTTTAATTTGTTAAACAAATCTTCACTAATTACATTAATTGAACTTCCAGTATCAATTAATGCTTCCTGTTTCACTTTGTTGTTTACTATAACTTCAATAGTTGGTAAAATGTTTAGACTGTGTTCCATATTAGCAGTGTTATTGTTTACACTTGAGTGAGTCATCTTGTCGTCTGCTGTGTTGTTGTGTATGGGTTTGTTTTTGTTTACATTTTGCTGGATTTCTGGGAGGGGATCGACACGAGATCCGAATTTGGCCAACTCCCTCCCATAATCTAGTTTTTTTGGCTTCTGTGTTGTAATCTCCTTCTGTGTAAAACTTGTTCCGGGTCTATTGTATTTTACTGGGTTGTATTGTTTATTGGGTGGTGTGAAAACTTTGTTGTACTGCTGTGTGTGCTTCTGTGTGTTCCTATTTTGATAGCAATCCCTCGCTATGTGTCCATATTTATTACATATAAAACATGTCTTTCGATCTTCTACATTGTTTACATTACGGCTAGCGCTATGCTTAGGTGTTAGGTATGCTCTTACCTCTCTACGTTGTCCATCGTTGTAACATACATTTTGCACTTGGATACACATGCTATCTAGGTCTGCATAGCTGGTAGGATTGCCCACAAATACTAATTTAGCTCTAGTTTCTGGATTTAATCCTAATTTGACAATATCTACTACTTCTTCTTCGGTGTATCTAGTATTAAGTACCTCACTATAGATTTTCAATTCATTTATATATACTTCTAATGGTTCCCCAGACCTCTGTGGACGGTTTACCATTGTTTTCTTTAAGTTTTCTCTCAGCCCCATTGGAACGAATTGTTTTAGAATAATAAGATGAGTTTCACTTATAGTGTCCCCTCTCTTCTTTACACTTTAATATTTTACTGTACAAAGGACCGTTAGCATATCCCAAGATAATCTCTAAAATCTCACTATCTTTTAACTTCGTTTCCTTTTTCAAAGCTAACATGTTTTTAATGAATTTGATCAACAAGCTAGCGTTTAACCCATCTGTTACCTCAAATCTATTTAGATACCGCTCTAGTGGATTAGGTAGGCGAGAATAATTCAACGTAACATTTCGTTGACAGTTGAAATTATCTGCCATTTCTGGAGATGCGACTCCGTTCAAGGGTGCGCTTATCGATTGGCTCATTAGAACCGGTTTCTGCATTCCCCTTACTAAGCTTTGTTCAAAACTCGTCTTCAATTTTCGCCCGGTTTCTAGTTATCTCCTGCTCTATGTTGTCCTTCTCGTACTAAATCAATGTTAATTTTCCCTACCATTTCCTTCAAGGAATTTAAATTTTCCTCGAGGGATGACACTTTAGCTAAAGCGGCTCATTACTTACAAACAACCCTTTTAGACCCTTTAATCTTAATTTCGTAATGAGCTAACATAGCTTCAATACGGATTATATCACTTAAACATCTACTTTCCACCACACCCTCAATTCTTTCTTTCAGATTTTCCAAGTTTACTTTAATGAACTCATATTCCTCTCCAACCTACTACATGGCCGGACAGGTAACCTATATTAGGCCTAACACCTAACTTGACAAGCTCTCTAAGTTTCTTTCTTAAATCACCCACTAGTATGCTGTCTTCTACTTCTATTCCTCTTAAACGTGCTTCATACATAAGTTCTTTCTTCAGTAGAAAGTCTACCTTGAGTGCCATCTTCTCAATTTATTTAATATTAAATTTTCTTTTAAAATATGGTCTGAGATAATTGGTTATAAGCACACACTTCTATTTTTAAACGTCTCTCTGTTGTTCAACTAGCAGAGTTGCGCACTTAATGTAGCCTTGATTAAGCTACTATTTATTTTTGATATGTTGAACAACTTAAATGAGAGATTTAAATAAAAATTCTTCAATGATAAAAAGTTCTTTATTTTTTTTTATTATCTTCCACAAAATAAAATTGGATTTCTTATCTAAATAATAATAAAAAACGAAAATAAAAGATCCTTCTTTATTTAAAATTAAAACAAATCAAATATCTTCAGACCAGAACCTTTTATTAGGCCAACTGTATCAATAAATCTCTTTAAATTTTCAATTTCAAAAAATGCTTAAATTGAAGATTTTCCTTAAATTGACAAATATTGCAAAATTGCCTCAAAATTCTTAATTTGAAAAATTGAAATATTGAAAACTGAAAATTGAAATACTGAAATTGATATACTGAAAAGTTGAATTTTGAAATTCTTAAAGTTGAAATTGAAATTGCAATAGAAATTGAAAAGTTGAAATTGCCTCCGGGAGATCTGAAAAAAAATAAATAACCAGCTTTTAGTGACTTGAAACATTTTTCTTTCTACAAAATTTTTTAAACAGAAGACAAAGCACTCCAAGAACTGTCCACTAGAAGAGTGACTACAAACAAGAACAATGTTTTAACCGCGCATGCTTGGTGGATATTACCCTTATCTACTAAAACCCTACTGAACAACCTAACTAGAGAAAACTTGTAAAAATTACTTACGTAGCTGTCCTGGAGGTTTTACCCAAAAACGTGACCACAAACAAAGCGCGACATAACGCTCACTCACTCACTAGCGACAAGGAAAATTGCCGATCCGGAAAACAAGACTCCGAACGGTTAAAATCGCCGTGAAGAACAAACGTGGTCACTCGCCAAAAGATTACTTAAAACATGCTCGAACGCCCGCAAAACCTTCCACCAACGACTTACCCCCTCCTTACTCTAGAAGCAAAATCAACCAATAAGAACCCTCTAAACCTGGACAACCGAACAAGTAAGGCTCACCAACATGTTGACTTCAGAAAACATGTCGCATGAAATTGACAGGAAATTAACAACGTGAATATACTGGTTATTTAGCTAATTTAAATGGAAAAAACTACTTTTTTATTTGAAAGGGGAAGATTCTGAATTTTTCTCAAAACTTGGAGAATTTATATTGAAAACTTTTGGTAAAAGAACCAAACACCTAAATCTCTCAGTTCTTACAATATTTAACATTTTCTAGACACAATTCTCTAAAATCATTATAATGAGACAATTAACAATTGTTACAAATTATACACTGAATCAGGAAATGTCTTCCGTTTTGTTGCAACTCTCACAATAAAGCCTTCAGAGGCAATTTAAACATCACAATCAGGCAAATTTGCTAAAAACTTTGTTTCCTATTCTCTCGCTTTCTAGACATCTCACTGGCTATTCTGATGCTTTTCCATGACCAGCTGGACATTATAAACAATTACGTATAGTTAAGATTTCACTAGAAAAAATTCAGATTTTTCATCGAAAAAGTGCCAATGGGGGAACCATTGGAAGATTTGAAGTTTTTTGAGAAAAATCCAAAAAACCATTGGACCATTGGAAGATTTGAAGTTTTTTGACAAAAATCAAACCACGCAAATCTTGACGTATGACACACTTTTCTGGAGTAGAATTATACACTAAATCAGAAAATGTCTTTCGTTTTGGTTCAACTCTTACAAAAAAGCCTCCAGAGGAAATTTGAACATCACAATCAGGGTGCAATTGCTAACAAACATTGTTTCTAATTCTTTCGCTTTCTAGACGTCTCACGGGCCATTCTGATGCTTTTTTATGACCACCTGGACATTCTAAACAAGTACGTATAGTTAAGATTTTAGTGGAAAAAATTCAGATTTTTCATCGAGAAAGTGCGAAAGGGGGGACCATTGGAAGATTTGAAGTTTTTTGAGAAAAATCCAACCAAGCAAATCTTGACGTATGACACACTTTTCTGGGGTAGAATTATACACTGAATCAGGAAATGTCTTTCGTTTTGGTGCAACTCTTACAATAAAGCCTTCAGAGGCAATTTAAACATCACAATCAGGGCAAATTTGCTAAAAACATTGTTTTCAATTCTCTTGCTTTCTAGACATCGCACGGGCTATTCTGATGCTTTTCCATGACCAGCTGGACATTCTAAACAATTACGTATAGTTATTATTTCACTAGAAAAAATTCAGATTTTTCATCGAAAAAGTGCTAAAGGGGGGACCTTTGGAAGATTTGAAGTTTTTTGAGAAAAATCCAGCCACGTAAATCTGGATGTATGACACACTTTTCTGGGGTAGAATTATACACTGAATCTGGAAATGTCTTTCGTTTTGGTGCACCTCTCAAAATAAAGCCTCCATAGGGAATTTAAACATCACAAGCAGGGCGAATTTGCTAAAAACTTTGTTTCCCATTCTCTGGCTTTCTAGACATCTCACAGGCTATTCTGATGCTTTTCCATTACCAGCTGGACATTCTAAACAAGTACGTATAGTTAAGATTTTACTAGAAAAAATTCAGATTTTTCATCAAAAAAGTGCAAAAGGGGGACGATTAGAAGATTTGAAGTTTTTTGAGTAAAATCAAACCACGCAAATCTTGACGTATGACACACTTTTCTGGGGTAGAAATATACACTGAATCAGGAAATTTCTTTCGTTTTGGTGCAACTCTCACAATAAAGCCTTCAGAGGCAATTTAAACATCATAATAAGGCAAATTTGCTAAAAACTTAGTTTGCAACTCTCTCGCTTTCTAGACATCTCACTGGCTATTCCGATGCTTTTCCATGACCAGCTGGACATTCTAAACAATTACGTATAGTTAAGATTTCACTAGAAAAAATTCAGATTTTTCATCGAAAAAGTGCCAATGGGGGAACCATTGGAAGATTTGAAGTTTTTTGAGAAAAATCCAAAAAACCATTGGACCATTGGAAGATTTGAAGTTTTTTGACAAAAATCAAACCACGCAAATCTTGACGTATGACACACTTTTCTGGAGTAGAATTATACACTAAATCAGAAATTGTCTTTCGTTTCGGTTCAACTCTTACAAAAAAGCCTCCAGAGGACATTTGAACATCACAATCAGGGTGCAATTGCTAACAAACATTGTTTCTAATTCTCTCGCTTTCTAGACGTCTCACGGGCCATTCTGATGCTTTTTTATGACCAGCTGGACATTCTAAACAAGTACGTATAGTTAAGATTTTACTTGAAAAAATTCAGATTTTTCATCGAGAAAGTGCCAAAGTGCCATTGGAAGATTTGAAGTTTTTTGAGAATAATCCAACCACGCAAATCTTGACGTATGACACACTTTTCTGGGGTAGAATTATACACTGAATCAGGAAATGTCTTTCGTTTTGGTGCAACTCTTACAATAAAGCCTCCAGAGGCAATTTAAACATCACAATCAGGGCAAATTTGCTAAAAACTTTGTTTGTAATTCTCTCGCTTTCTAGACATCTCACGGGCTATTCTGATGCTTTTCCATGACCAGCTGGACATTCTAAACAAGTACGTATAGTTAAGATTTTACTAGAAAAAATTCAGATTTTTCATCAAAAAGTGCCAAAGGGGGACCATTGGAAGATTTGAAGTGTTTTGAGAAAAATCCAACCACGCAAATCTTCACGTAAGACACTTTTTTCTGGGGTATAATTATACACTGAATCAGGAAATGTCTTTCGTTTTGGTGCAACTCTTACAATAAAGCCTCCAGAGGCAATTTAAACATCACAATCAGGGTGCAATAACTAACAAACTTTGTTTCCAATTTTGTCGCTTTCTAGACATCTCACGGGATATTATGATGCTTTTCCATGACCAGCTAGACATTCTAAACAAGTACGTATAGTTAAGATTTCACTAGAAAAAATTCAGATTTTTCATCAAAAAGTGCCAAAGGGGGGACCATTGGAAGATTTGAAGTTTTTTGAGAAAAATCCAACCACGCAAATCTTGACGTAAGACACACTTTTCTGGGGTAGCACTATACACTGAATCTGGAAATGTCTTTCGTTTTGGTGCAACTCTCACAATAAAGCCTCCACAGGAAATTTAAACATCACAAGCAGGGCGAATTTGCTAAAAACTTTGTTTCCCATTCTCTGGCTTTCTAGACATCTCACGGGCTATTCTGATGCTTTTCCATGACCAGCTGGACATTCTAAACAATTACGTATAGTTAAGATTTCACTAGAAAAAAATTCAGATTTTTCATCAAAAAAGTGCCAAAGGGGGGACCATTGGAAGATTTGAAGTTTTTTGAGAAAAATCCAACCACGCAAATCTTCACGTAAGACACTTTTTTCTGGGGTAGATTTATACACTGAATCAGGAAATGTCTTTCGTTTTGGTGCAACTCTTACAATAAAGCCTTCAGAGGCAATTTAAACATCACAATCAGGGTGCAATTGCTAACAAACTTTGTTTCCAATTTTGTCTCTTTCTAGACATCTCACGGGCTATTATGATGCTTTTCCATGACCAGCTAGACATTATAAATAAGTACGTATAGTTAAGATTTCACTAGAAAAAATTCAGATTTTTCATCAAAAAACTGCCAAAGGGGGGACCATTGGAAGATTTGAAGTTTTTTGAGAAAAATCCAACCACGCAAATCTTCACGTAAGACACACTTTTCTGGAATAGCACTATACACTGAATCTGGAAATGTCTTTCGTTTTGGTGCAACTCTCACAATAAAGCCTCCACAGGGAATTTAAACATCACAAGCAGGGCGAATTTGCTAAAAACTTTGTTTCCCATTCTCTGGCTTTCTAGACATCTCACGGGCTATTCTGATGCTTTTCCATGACCAGCTGGACATTCTAAACGAGTACGTATAGTTAAGATTTTACTAGGAAAAATTCAGATTTTTCATCGAAAAAGTGCCAAAGGGGGGACCATTGGAAGATTTGAAGTTTTTTGAGAAAATTCCAACCACGCAAATCTTGACGTATGACACACTTTTCTGGGGTAGAATTATACACTGAATCAGGAAATGTCTTCCGTTTTGGTGCAACTCTCACAATAAAGCCTTCAGAGGCAATTTAAACATCACAATCAGGCAAATTTGCTAAAAACTTTGTTTCCAATTCTCTCGCTTTCTAGACATCTCACGGGCTATTCTGATGCTTTTCCATGACCAGCTGGACATTCTAAACAATTACGTATAGTTAAGATTTCACTAGAAAAAATTCAGATTTTTCATCGAAAAAGTGCCAAAGGGGGGACCATTGGAAGATTTGAAGTTTTTTGAGAAAATTCCACCCACGCAATTCTTGACGTACAGTATGACACTCTTTTCTAGGGTAGAATTATACACTGATTCAGGAAATGTCTTCCGTTTTGGTGCAACTCTCACAATAAAGCCTTCAGAGGAAATTTAAACATCACAAACAGGCAAATTTGCTAAAAACTTTGTTTCCAATTCTCTCGCTTTCTAGACATCTCACGGGCCATTCTGATGCTTTTTTATGACCAGCTGGACATTCTAAACAAGTACGTATAGTTAAGATTTTATTTGAAAAAATTCAGATTTTTCATCAAGAAAGTGCCAAAGGGGGGACCATTGGAAGATTTGAAGTTTTTTGAGAAAAATCCAACCACGCAAATCTTCACGTAAGACACACTTTTCTGGGGTATAATTATACACTGAATCAGGAAATGTCTTTCGTTTTGGTGCAACTGTTAAAATAAAGCCTTCAGAGGCAATTTAAACATCACAAGCAGGGCGAATTTGCTAAAAACTTTGTTTCCCATTCTCTGGCTTTCTAGACATCTCACGGGCTATTCTGATGCTTTTCCATGACCAGCTGGACATTCTAAACAAGTACGTATAGTTAAGATTTTACTAGAAAAAATTCAGATTTTCATCAAAAAAGTGCCAAAGGGGGGACCATTGGAAGATTTGAAGTTTTTTGAGAAAAATCCAACCACGCAAATCTTCACGTAAGACACACTTTTCTGGGTAGAATTATACACTGAATCAGGAAATGTCTTTCGTTTTGGTGCAACTCTCACAATAAAGCCTTCAGAGGCAATTTAAACATCACAATCAGGCAAATTTGCTAAAAAATTTTTGTTTCCAATTCTCTCGCTTTTCTAGACGTCTCACGGGCTATTCTGATGCTTTTCCATGACCAGCTGGACATTCTAAACAAGTACGTATAGTTAAGATTTCACTAGAAAAAATTCAGATTTTTCATCAAGAAAGTGCCAAAGGGGGGACCATTGGAAGATTTGAAGTTTTTTGAAAAAAATCCAACCACGCAAATCTTCACGTAAGACACACTTTTCTGGGGTAGCACTATACACTGAATCTGGAAATGTCTTTCGTTTTGGTGCAACTCTCACAATAAAGCCTCCATAGGGAATTTAAACCTCACAAGCAAGGCGAATTTGCTAAAAACATTGTTTCCAATTCTCTGGCTTTCTAGACATCTCACGGGCTATCTGATGCTTTTCCATGACCAGCTGGACATTCTAAACAAGTACGTATAGTTAAGATTTTACTAGAAAAAATTCAGATTTTTCATCGAGAAAGTGCCAAAGGGGGGACCATTGGAAGATTTGAAGTTTTTTGAGAAAAATCCAACCACGCAAATCTTGACGTATGACACACTTTTCTGGGGTAGAATTATACACTGAATCAGGAAATGTCTTTCGTTTTGGTGCAACTCTTACAATAAAGCCTCCAGAGGCAATTTAAACATCACAATCAGGGCAAATTTGCTAAAAACTTTGTTTTCAATTCTCTCGCTTTCTAGACATCTCACGGGCTATTCTGATGCTTTTCCATGACCAGCTGGACATTCTAAACAAGTACGTATTGTTAAGATTTTACTAGAAAAAATTCAGATTTTTCATCAAAAAAGTGCCAAAGGGGGGACCATTGGAAGATTTGAAGTGTTTTGAGAAAAATCCAACCACGCAAATCTTCACGTAAGACACACTTTTCTGGGGTATAATTATACACTGAATCAGGAAATGTCTTTCGTTTTGGTGCAACTCTTACAATAAAGCCTTCAGAGGCAATTTAAACATCACAATCAGGGTGCAATTGCTAACAAACTTTGTTTCCAATTTTGTCGCTTTCTAGACATCTCACGGGCTATTATGATGCTTTTCCATGACCAGCTAGACATTCTAAACAAGTACGTATAGTTAAGATTTCACTAGAAAAAATTCAGATTTTTCATCAAAAAAGTGCCAAAGGGGGGACCATTGGAAGATTTGAAGTTTTTTGAGAAAAATCCAACCACGCAAATCTTCACGTAAGACACACTTTTCTGGGGTAGCACTATACACTGAATCTGGAAATGTCTTTCGTTTTGGTGCAACTCTCACAATAAAGCCTCCACAGGAAATTTAAACATCACAAGCAGGGCGAATTTGCTAAAAACTTTGTTTCCCATTCTCTGGCTTTCTAGACATCTCACGGGCTATTCTGATGCTTTTCCATGACCAGCTGGACATTCTAAACAAGTACGTATAGTTAAGATTTCACTAGAAAAAATTCAGATTTTTCATCAAAAAAGTGCCAAAGGGGGGACCATTGGAAGATTTGAAGTGTTTTGAGAAAAATCCAACCACGCAAATCTTCACGTAAGACACTTTTTTCTGGGGTATAATTATACACTGAATCAGGAAATGTCTTTCGTTTTGGTGCAACTCTTACAATAAAGCCTTCAGAGGCAATTTAAACATCACAATCAGGGTGCAATTGCTAACAAACTTTGTTTCCAATTTTGTCTCTTTCTAGACATCTCACGGGCTATTATGATGCTTTTCCATGACCAGCTAGACATTATAAATAAGTACGTATAGTTAAGATTTCACTAGAAAAAATTCAGATTTTTCATCAAAAAAGTGCCAAAGGGGGGACCATTGGAAGATTTGAAGTTTTTTGAGAAAAATCCAACCACGCAAATCTTCACGTAAGACACACTTTTCTGGAATAGCACTATACACTGAATCTGGAAATGTCTTTCGTTTTGGTGCAACTCTCACAATAAAGCCTCCACAGGGAATTTAAACATCACAAGCAGGGCGAATTTGCTAAAAACTTTGTTTCCCATTCTCTGGCTTTCTAGACATCTCACGGGCTATTCTGATGCTTTTCCATGACCAGCTGGACATTCTAAACAAGTACGTATAGTTAAGATTTTACTAGAAAAAATTCAGATTTTTCATCGAAAAAGTGCCAAAGGGGGGACCATTGGAAGATTTGAAGTTTTTTGAGAAAATTCCAACCACGCAAATCTTGACGTATGACACACTTTTCTGGGGTAGAATTATACACTGAATCAGGAAATGTCTTCCGTTTTGGTGCAACTCTCACAATAAAGCCTTCAGAGGCAATTTAAACATCACAATCAGGCAAATTTGCTAAAAACTTTGTTTCCAATTCTCTCGCTTTCTAGACATCTCACGGGCTATTCTGATGCTTTTCCATGACCAGCTGGACATTCTAAACAATTACGTATAGTTAAGATTTCACTAGAAAAAATTCAGATTTTTCATCGAAAAAGTGCCAAAGGGGGGACCATTGGAAGATTTGAAGTTTTTTGAGAAAAATCCAACCACGCAAATCTTGACGTACAGTATGACACACTTTTCTAGGGTAGAATTATACACTGATTCAGGAAATGTCTTCCGTTTTGGTGCAACTCTCACAATAAAGCCTTCAGAGGAAATTTAAACATCACAATCAGGCAAATTTGCTAAAAACTTTGTTTCCAATTCTCTCGCTTTCTAGACATCTCACGGGCTATTCTGATGCTTTTTCTATACCAGCTGGACATTCTAAACAAGTACGTATAGTTAAGATTTTACTAGAAAAAATTCAGATTTTTCATCGAAAAAGTGCCAAAGGGGGGACCATTGGAAGATTTGAAGTTTTTTGAGAAAAATCCAACCACGCAAATCTTCACGTAAGACACACTTTTCTGGGGTAGCACTATACACTGAATCTGGAAATGTCTTTCGTTTTGGTGCAACTCTCACAATAAAGCCTCCATAGGGAATTTAAACATCACAAGCAGGGCGAATTTGCTAAAAACTTTGTTTCCCATTCTCTGGCTTTCTAGACATCTCACGGGCTATTCTGATGCTTTTCCATGACCAGCTGGACATTCTAAACAAGTACGTATTGTTAAGATTTTACTAGAAAAAATTCAGATTTTTCATCAAAAAAGTGCCAAAGGGGGGACCATTGGAAGATTTGAAGTTTTTTGAAAAAATTCCAACCACGCAAATCTTGACGTACAGTATGACACACTTTTCTAGGGTAGAATTATACACTGATTCAGGAAATGTCTTCCGTTTTGGTGCAACTCTCACAATAAAGCCTTCAGAGGCAATTTAAACATCACAATCAGGCAAATTTGCTTAAAACTTTGTTTCCAATTCTCTCGCTTTCTAGACATCTCACGGGCTATTCTGATGCTTTTCCATGACCAGCTGGACATTCTAAACAATTACGTATAGTTAAGATTTCACTAGAAAAAATTCAGATTTTTCATCGAGAAAGTGCCAAAGGGGGGACCATTGGAAGATTTGAAGTTTTTTGAGAAAAATCCAACCACGCAAATCTTCACGTAAGACACACTTTTCTGGGGTAGCACTATACACTGAATCTGGAAATGTCTTTCGTTTTGGTGCAACTCTCACAATAAAGCCTCCATAGGGAATTTAAACATCACAAGCAGGGCGAATTTGCTAAAAACATTGTTTCCAATTCTCTGGCTTTCTAGACATCTCACGGGCTATTCTGATGCTTTTCCATGACCAGCTGGACATTCTAAACAAGTACGTATAGTTAAGATTTTACTAGAAAAAAATTCAGATTTTTCATCGAGAAAGTGCCAAAGGGGGGACCATTGGAAGATTTGAAGTTTTTTGAGAAAAATCCAACCACGCAAATCTTCACGTAAGACACACTTTTCTGGGGTTGAATTATACACTGAATCAGGAAATGTCTTTCGTTTTGGTGCAACTCTTACAATAAAGCCTCCAGAGGCAATTTAAACATCACAATCAGGGTGCAATAACTAACAAACATTGTTTCCAATTTTGTCACTTTTAGACATCTCACGGGATATTATGATGCTTTTCCATGACCAGCTAGACATTCTAAACAAGTACGTATAGTTAAGATTTCACTAGAAAAAATTCAGATTTTTCATCAAAAAAGTGCCAAAGGGGGGACCATTGGAAGATTTGAAGTTTTTTGAGAAAAATCCAACCACGCAAATCTTCACGTAAGACACACTTTTCTGGGGTAGCACTATACACTGAATCTGGAAATGTCTTTCGTTTTGGTGCAACTCTTAAAATAAAGCCTCCAGAGGCAATTTAAACATCACAATCAGGGCAAATTTGCTAAAAACTTTGTTTCTAATTCTCTCGCTTTCTAGACATCTCACGGGCTATTCTGATGCTTTTCCATGACCAGCTGGACATTCTAAACAAGTACGTATTGTTAAGATTTTACTAGAAAAAATTCAGATTTTTCATCAAAAAAGTGCCAAAGGGGGGACCATTGGAAGATTTGAAGTTTTTTGAGAAAATTCCAACCACGCAAATCTTGACGTACAGTATGACACACTTTTCTAGGGTAGAATTATACACTGATTCAGGAAATGTCTTCCGTTTTGGTGCAACTCTCACAATAAAGCCTTCAGAGGCAATTTAAACATCACAATCAGGCAAATTTGCTAAAAACTTTGTTTCCAATTCTCTCGCTTTCTAGACATCTCACGGGCTATTCTGATGCTTTTCCATGACCAGCTGGACATTCTAAACAATTACGTATAGTTAAGATTTCACTAGAAAAAATTCAGATTTTTCATCGAGAAAGTGCCAAAGGGGGGACCATTGGAAGATTTGAAGTTTTTTGAGAAAAATCCAACCACGCAAATCTTCACGTAAGACACACTTTTCTGGGGTATAATTATACACTGAATCAGGAAATGTCTTTCGTTTTGGTGCAACTATTACTATAAAGCCTTCAGAGGCAATTTAAACATCACAATCAGGGTGCAATTTGCTAAAAACTTTGTTTCCAATTCTCTGGCTTTCTAGACATCTCACGGGCTATTCTGATGCTTTTCCATGACCAGCTGGACATTCTAAACAAGTACGTATAGTTAAGATTTTACTAGAAAAAATTCAGATTTTTCATCAAAAAAGTGCCAAAGGGGGGACCATTGGAAGATTTGAAGTTTTTTGAGAAAAATTCCAACCACGCAAATCTTGACGTACAGTATGACACACTTTTCTAGGGTAGAATTATACACTGATTCAGGAAATGTCTTCCGTTTTGGTGCAACTCTCACAATAAAGCCTTCAGAGGCAATTTAAACATCACAATCAGGCAAATTTGCTAAAAACTTTGTTTCCAATTCTCTCGCTTTCTAGACATCTCACGGGCTATTCTGATGCTTTTCCATGACCAGCTAGACATTCTAAACAAGTACGTATAGTTAAGATTTTACTAGAAAAAATTCAGATTTTTCATCAAAAAAGTGCCAAAGGGGGGACCATTGGAAGATTTGAAGTTTTTTGAGAAAAATCCAACCACGCAAATCTTCACGTAAGACACACTTTTCTGGGGTAGCACTATACACTGAATCTGGAAATGTCTTTCGTTTTGGTGCAACTCTCACAATAAAGCCTCCATAGGGAATTTAAACATCACAAGCAGGGCGAATTTGCTAAAAACTTTGTTTCCCATTCTCTGGCTTTCTAGACATCTCACGGGCTATTCTGATGCTTTTCCATGACCAGCTGGACATTCTAAACAAGTACGTATAGTTAAGATTTTACTAGAAAAAATTCAGATTTTTCATCAAAAAAGTGCCAAAGGGGGGACCATTGGAAGATTTGAAGTTTTTTGAAAAATTCCAACCACGCAAATCTTGACGTACAGTATGACACACTTTTCTAGGGTAGAATTATACACTGAATCAGGAAATGTCTTCCGTTTTGGTGCAACTCTCACAATAAAGCCTTCAGAGGCAATTTAAACATCACAATCAGGCAAATTTGCTAAAAACTTTGTTTCCAATTCTCTCGCTTTCTAGACATCTCACGGGCTATTCTGATGCTTTTCCATGACCAGCTGGACATTCTAAACAATTACGTATAGTTAAGATTTCACTAGAAAAAATTCAGATTTTTCATCGAGAAAGTGCCAAAGGGGGGACCATTGGAAGATTTGAAGTTTTTTGAGAAAAATCCAACCACGCAAATCTTCACGTAAGACACACTTTTCTGGGGTAGCACTATACACTGAATCTGGAAATGTCTTTCGTTTTGGTGCAACTCTCACAATAAAGCCTCCAGAGGCAATTTAAACATCACAATCAGGGCAATTTGCTAAAAACTTTGTTTCCAATTCTCTCGCTTTCTAGACATCTCACGGGCTATTCTGATGCTTTTCCATGACCAGCTGGACATTCTAAACAAGTACGTATAGTTAAGATTTTACTAGAAAAAATTCAGATTTTTCATCAGAAAAGTGCCAAAGGGGGGACCATTGGAAGATTTGAAGTTTTTTGAGAAAAATCCAACCACGCAAATCTTGACGTAAGACACACTTTTCTGGGGTAGAATTATACACTGAATCAGGAAATGTCTTTCGTTTTGGTGCAACTCTCACAATAAAGCCTTCAGAGGCAATTTAAACATCACAATCAGGGCAATTTGCTAAAAACTTTGTTTCCAATTCTCTCGCTTTCTAGACATCTCACGGGCTATTCTGATGCTTTTCCATGACCAGCTGGACATTCTAAACAAGTACGTATAGTTAAGATTTCACTAGAAAAAATTCAGATTTTTCATCAAAAAAGTGCCAAAGGGGGGACCATTGGAAGATTTGAAGTTTTTTGAGAAAAATCCAACCACGCAAATCTTGACGTATGACACACTTTTCTGGGGTAGAATTATACACTGAATCAGGAAATGTCTTTCGTTTTGGTGCAACTCTCACAATAAAGCCTTCAGAGGCAATTTAAACATCACAATCAGGGCAAATTTGCTAAAAACTTTGTTTCCAATTCTCTCGCTTTCTAGACATCTCACGGGCTATTCTGATGCTTTTCCATGACCAGCTGGACATTCTAAACAAGTACGTATAGTTAAGATTTTACTAGAAAAAATTCAGATTTTTCATCGAAAAAGTGCCAAAGGGGGGACCATTGGAAGATTTGAAGTTTTTTGAGAAAATTCCAACCACGCAAATCTTGACGTACAGTATGACACACTTTTCTAGGGTAGAATTATACACTGAATCAGGAAATGTCTTTCGTTTTGGTGCAACTCTCACAATAAAGCCTTCAGAGGCAATTTAAACATCACAATCAGGCAAATTTGCTAAAAACTTTGTTTCCAATTCTCTCGCTTTCTAGACATCTCACGGGCTATTCTGATGCTTTTCCATGACCAGCTGGACATTCTAAACAAGTACGTATAGTTAAGATTTTACTAGAAAAAATTCAGATTTTTCATCGAAAAAGTGCCAAAGGGGGGACCATTGGAAGATTTGAAGTTTTTTGAGAAAAATCCAACCACGCAAATCTTCACGTAAGACACACTTTTCTGGGGTAGAATTATACACTGAATCAGGAAATGTCTTTCGTTTTGGTGCAACTCTCACAATAAAGCCTCCAGAGGCAATTTAAACATCACAAGCAGGGCGAATTTGCTAAAAACTTTGTTTCCAATTCTCTCGCTTTCTAGACATCTCACGGGCTATTCTGATGCTTTTCCATGACCAGCTGGACATTCTAAACAAGTACGTATAGTTAAGATTTTACTAGAAAAAATTCAGATTTTTCATCGAGAAAGTGCCAAAGGGGGGACCATTGGAAGATTTGAAGTTTTTTGAGAAAAATCCAACCACGCAAATCTTCACGTAAGACACACTTTTCTGGGGTAGCACTATACACTGAATCTGGAAATGTCTTTCGTTTTGGTGCAACTCTCACAATAAAGCCTCCATAGGGAATTTAAACCTCACAAGCAAGGCGAATTTGCTAAAAACATTGTTTCCAATTCTCTGGCTTTCTAGACATCTCACGGGCTATTCTGATGCTTTTCCATGACCAGCTGGACATTCTAAACAAGTACGTATAGTTAAGATTTTACTAGAAAAAAATTCAGATTTTTCATCGAGAAAGTGCCAAAGGGGGGACCATTGGAAGATTTGAAGTTTTTTGAGAAAAATCCAACCACGCAAATCTTCACGTAAGACACACTTTTCTGGGGTAGAATTATACACTGAATCAGAAAATGTCTTTCGTTTTGGTGCAACTCTTACAATAAAGCCTTCAGAGGCAATTTAAACATCACAATCAGGGTGCAATTGCTAACAAACATTGTTTCCAATTTTGTCTCTTTCTAGACATCTCACGGGCTATTATGATGCTTTTCCATGACCAGTTAGACATTCTAAACAAGTACGTATAGTTAAGATTTCACTAGAAAAAATTCAGATTTTTCATCAAAAAAGTGCCAAAGGGGGGACCATTGGAAGATTTGAAGTTTTTTGAGAAAAATCCAACCACGCAAATCTTCACGTAAGACACACTTTTCTGGGGTAGCACTATACACTGAATCTGGAAATGTCTTTCGTTTTGGTGCAACTCTTACAATAAAGCCTCCAGAGGCAATTTAAACATCACAATCAGGGCAAATTTGCTAAAAACTTTGTTTCCAATTCTCTCGCTTTCTAGACATCTCACGGGCTATTCTGATGCTTTTCCATGACCAGCTGGACATTCTAAACAAGTACGTATAGTTAAGATTTTACTAGAAAAAATTCAGATTTTTCATCAAAAAAGTGCCAAAGGGGGGACCATTGGAAGATTTGAAGTTTTTTGAGAAAAATCCAACCACGCAAATCTTGACGTATGACACACTTTTCTAGGGTAGAATTATACACTGAATCAGGAAATGTCTTTCGTTTTGGTGCAACTCTCACAATAAAGCCTTCAGAGGCAATTTAAACATCACAATCAGGGCAAATTCACTAAAAACTTTGTTTCCAATTCTCTCGCTTTCTAGACATCTCACGGGCTATTCTGATGCTTTTCCATGACCAGCTGGACATTCTAAACAAGTACGTATAGTTAAGATTTCACTAGAAAAAATTCAGATTTTTCATCGAAAAAGTGCCAAAGGGGGGACCATTGGAAGATTTGAAGTTTTTTGAGAAAAATCCAACCACGCAAATCTTCACGTAAGACACACTTTTCTGGGGTAGAATTATACACTGAATCAGGAAATGTCTTTCGTTTTGGTGCAACTCTCACAATAAAGCCTCCAGAGGCAATTTAAACATCACAATCAGGGTGCAATTGCTAAAAACTTTGTTTCCAATTCTCTCGCTTTCTAGACATCTCACGGGCTATTCTGATGCTTTTCCATGACCAGCTGGACATTCTAAACAAGTACGTATAGTTAAGATTTTACTAGAAAAAATTCAGATTTTTCATCGAAAAAGTGCCAAAGGGGGGACCATTGGAAGATTTGAAGTTTTTTGAGAAAAATCCAACCACGCAAATCTTGACGTAAGACACACTTTTCTGGGGTAGAATTATACACTGAATCAGGAAATGTCTTTCGTTTTGGTGCAACTCTCACAATAAAGCCTCCAGAGGCAATTTAAACATCACAATCAGGGCAAATTTGCTAAAAACTTTGTTTCCAATTCTCTCGCTTTCTAGACATCTCACGGGCTATTCTGATGCTTTTCCATGACCAGCTGGACATTATAAACATGTACGTATAGTTAAGATTTCACTAGAAAAAATTCACATTTTTCATTGAAAAAGTGCCAAAGGGGGGACCATTGGAAGATATGAAGTTTTTTGAGAAAAATCCAACCACGCAAATCTTGACGTATGACACACTTTTCTGGGGTAGAATTATACACTGAATCAGGAAATGTCTTTCGTTTTGGTTCAACTCTTACAATAAAGCCTCCAGAGGCTTTCAATTGCACTCTGATAAACATCACAATCAGG
This sequence comes from Stictocephala bisonia, assembly GCA_035578905.1. Classification (NCBI taxonomy): domain Eukaryota; kingdom Metazoa; phylum Arthropoda; class Insecta; order Hemiptera; family Membracidae; genus Stictocephala; species Stictocephala bisonia. The sequence goes on from JAQJVL010000294.1 coordinate 1,151,864, forward strand.
GTGCAATTGCTAACAAACTTTGTTTTCAATTTTCTCGTTTTCTAGACCTCTCAAGGGCCATCCAGATTCTTTTCCATGACCAGCATTACATTCTGAACAAGTACATATAGTTAAGATTTCACTAGAAAAAAGTCAGATTTTTCATCAAAAAAGTGCCAAAGGGGGGACCATTGGAAGATTTGAAGTTTTTTGAGAAAAATTCTACCACAAAAACCTTGACGTATGACACACTTTTCTAGGGTAGAATTATACACGAATCAGAAAATGTCTTTCGTTTTGGTGCAACTCTCACAATAAAGCTTACAGAGGCAATTTAAACATCACAATCAGGGTTCAATTGCTAACAAACTTTGTTTCCAATTCTCTCGCTTTTCTAGACGTCTCACGGGCCATTCTGATGCTTTTCCATGACCAGCTGGACATTCTAAACAAGTACGTATAGTTAAGATTTTACTAGAAAAATTCAGATTTTTCATCAAAAAAGTGCCAAAGAGGGGATTATTAGAAGATTTAAAGTTTTTTGAGAAAAATCCAACCACGCAAATCTTGACGTATGACACACTTTTCTGGGGTAGAATTATACACTGAATCAGGAAATGTCTTTCGTTTTGGTTCAACTCTTACAATAAAGCCTCCAGAGGCAATTTAAACATCACAATCAGGGCGAATTTGCTAAAAACTTTGTTTCCAATTATCTCGATTTCTAGACATCTCACAGGCTATTCTGATACTTTTCCATGACCAGCTGGACATTATAAGCAAGTACGTATGGTTAAGATTTTACAAGAAAAAAA